>CM071937.1:14717989-15175924 GCA_016081115.2 Rehmannia glutinosa | reverse complement strand
CCATTGGTAATAATGGGTCTACAAGATCTATGGATAAAGAACGATCAAGCAGACAGTATCGCAAGATCGGGATGGTTGGCTGCATATGCTTGTTGGCGTATTGATTTCAACGAGATATTTTCCTGGTTCGACTCACGCATAAATCAAAGTAGTCCTAGCGATGTGTGTTACGTTTCACTTATATCTTGATGGGTTAGATGTAAAAACTACGTTTTTCATGGAGAACTTGAAGAATAAATTTATATGCTTCAACCAAAAGGTTTCTGTCAAACAGTGAGGAGAACTTGGTTTTGCGGGTTGAAGAAATCTTACATGCGGTCTCAAACAAGCATAGAGATGTTGGTACAAGAGATCGATTCCTTCATAATGAGGCTTGAATACAACATACTTGGGCCGGACCATTGTGCATACTACAAAGGTTTGATGATAATGATTTCATTATTTTTCAGTTTAAATGTGGATGATATGTTGGTAGTTGGCCCCAATAATGATCGGATCCAAGAAATGACACGATTGGCTAGGGAGTATGAAATGAAGGATGGGACGGCCAAACAAGATTCTGGGACGCGCATTCACCGAGATAGAAATAATAGGAAAATTTGGCTTTCTCGAGAGAAGAACTACTCTAAACTCTTTGCGACGCTCAACATGCAAGATTGTGGAAGACGTTTCTACCCCTATTCCTATTAATTTCAAGTTATCCTCAAGTATGAGTCCTCGTAATGAAGTTATAGAGAGGAGGGATATGTCTCAGTACCATATGCATCAATAGTGGTAGTCTATATTCGCTATGATATGTATAAGACCAGGTACATTGCCCAGCGATGGGAAGCGGTCGATCGTCATGGCGAATCCTGGTAAAGAGAGAATGGGATCTGATAAGAGGATTGAGATACATCGGAAGGGAACCTCGTCTTGCGCATTATGTTATGGGGGATCGGATTTTTCTTGTCGGAGGTTATATATATTCGTGTTTAGCGGGTGATCATGATAAAAGAAAATCCAATACGGCTATGTGTTTTACACTTGCGGGGAGGAGTCGTAAGTCGAGTTTCAAAAGCTAGATTGTTGCAGGCTATCTACAACTCGGAAAGCGAGAATACACTTAATGACTACACAAGGTTTGCAAGAGCGGTTTGGACTCAGGTTATTGGAGGAGCTCGGTCACAAACAAGAAAAATATTGTTATGTTTGTATGACACAAAGCGCTTTACATATTGCGAAGAATCCAAATTTACATTCAAGGGGCAATGCATATATACGGTTCACATCAATTTGTTCGAGAAGTAATAGAAAATAGAAGTGTGAATATGCAAAAGATCCACACCGATAAGAACTTAAGATTGCATGACTAAACTAATCAACACCCCAAGTTTGAATGGTGTAGATCCCGTGTGGCCTAGCGAGACGTAAGCAACATGAATGACAAATGTGAGAAGGATTTAGAATTACAAAATTGACTTTAAGTGGGGAGAATATAAAATGTAAAGTCAATTTTGGTGGCTTTGATAGGTGAATCATTGTGGATTGGTACCAAAATATCGTAGCGAAGTTGAAGCTTTCGGCAAGATTGTAGTTGTCCACTCAGAAAATTAGGTGAACTAGTGAAAAAAATGGTTATAAAAGAACAGGTTTTGAAGCATTTTGGTATCCTGACCAAGCAAGTAAAGCATGTTTCTCACTTTCTCATTTTTGTTTTTCTCAATTTAGAGTGTACTAATTCTCTTATTTCAAGAGAGAGTGTAATATAGTTTCACCTTGTATTTAGAGAAAGTGTTGTAATCCCTATTTTTATATTGAATCACCCCACCCTTGACCGTGGTTTTTACCTCAAGTTTATTTAGGGATTTTCCACGAAACTATTTGTGTCATTTTACCTTTATTTTTTCATATCACTATTTGTTAGATAAATGTTTTTATCATGATTTTGATGATTTTTGTTCAAATGAGTTTTATACCAAAACAATGTCCCTAAATGTTGTCCCTGACAACATCGTCTAAAATGTTTTTACTATTTTTGAATATTTCTTAAAAGTTAATATTCGATTTAAAATTGACAACACTTTTGTTTCAAAGTCGACTCTAGTCGCCCCATAGACGGCAAAGTACACGAGTTGAGTTTTGAAACAGTAAAATGGGACGTAAGAGAAAATGAGGGATGACTGGCCCGACCAGGTGGGCGGCTGGTCGACCACCGGGCGACTCCAGACCCCGGGAGTGCCCTCTCGTGCGAGACCTACGTTTTGATTTTCTCAACCCCAATCGAAAGACAACGGCCGAACCCGACCGGCCAGGTCCGTATAAGTCGCGAAGTTCTTTTCCAATCTTATCTGTGCGGCCAGGTCGAACCCCTGTTTTTGACAAAGAAACTATCCGCTGCATTTTGTATGACTTTTCCCTATTTTGTAGGGATTGATTTTAACGGTATATTGATGATTTTAAATGGTTTCATTTGCGGAAATCGACTCAAGGAGGAGCAATGTACGAAATCCCAAAGCCAAGACCTCTCACATAAATCAGAGGCTTTATTCACAACAAGACCATGACACACTACATACAAGCAAAGAGCAAACCAGCAAACAACTTTCATATATCTGTTTGATTAGCCTTAGCACTTTCACTTGCACAAATTTGAGGTCTAGTTTTTCGATTCTTGATTACACTTGTACTCGTATTGATCAATCATTATTGAGTTGTAATCTTGATTTTGGTCATCATTCAACACAAGACATCCTTTGTGAGTATTCTTGTGGTAAGAATACACTTGGGTGATCTAGGTGATAGGTGTTTGAGAGGTGTGGGTAATCTTTCAAAGGAGTTGTAGAGTGATTCAGGTAACCTTAAGGTGGTGTAAGAGGGTTGTGGTAATCCCACTCAAGGTGTTGTATTAATTTTGGTAAATTAATAAAATCTTTTTTTCCTTTGAAATCCATCCCAGGATATCTTTGGGGTGGTAGAGATAGCTGCAGGTGGGTTGAATAATTACTCTTTAAATTGACGAGTTGTTATTTTATTTCCGCAGACTTACATTCTCGTCTTTGTTTGATTATTCGAAAAAGAGGGCAAAAACGAAAAACCGAGATAATCTATTCACCCTCTAGATTATCGAGCGCTGACTTACAAAGTGGTATGATTGAGCTAAACTTAAGCATTGCCCGGAGTAAAGAGGAAAAGATCCATGGCTATTTAATGACGCTTATCTCACTGCAAGGCGTTTCCCACCAACAAGCCCATTGTTCGCGCCAACAACTACGCATTTTGGAAAGAGTATGGAGTGCTTTCTACAAGGGTCACGAGGTTTGACATATGGAATGCGGTTATTGAAGGGAGTTGATCAACCAACAAAAAATTGGAGGACGGCACCGGCTCCCCTAAACCTTCAAGTTGAGTTCGGCGAAAATGATAAGAGAGCTTTCTCTCTAAGTAAGGCACTTAAATATTTTTGCATTGCTCACTTACCGCCATAGTAAAGTACAATCACATAAAGCGTAAAGGTCGGCACATGAGGTTTGGGAAAAATTGGAGACTATATGAAGGGACAAAGAAGGTCAAGCAAGCTAGAAGACCATGCTTGTTAAAGACTTTGAAAACTTTAACATGTATGATGGTGAAAGATCTCAAGATGGTGAAACACGACAACATTATCAATCCTCTTGCGGGTTTTCGGTAAAGTCATCTCCAAGAAGACAAAGTGGTAAGGTATTGAATGCTCTTCCTCGGCTCATGGTCCGAAAAAGGTGACGGCTATCACGGAAGCACAAAATCTTGAGACACTCAAGTTTGACGAGCTCATTGGGAACCTTCTCATCTGAAGTCTATCTCAGGAGAGGAAAAATACCAAAACCAACCATCAATCAATCGGGTATGCAAAATATTCCTAAAGGTCTTGCTTTCTTCTAATGCATACTATGATAATGATGATGATGATGAGTGCAGCGGCCGCACTTGTTGGGGAAAATTTGCAAAATTTGTGAATAAAAAAACAAGCAAGAAAACCAGAGATAATCTTGCTTTAAGTGCGGAAAACCCGGCACTTCATGTAGGGTGCCCAAAACTCAATGAGGAGGAACAAAAGAAAAGAAGTTTCTTCCAAAAAAGAAGGCTCTAAATGCGGATGTCAAAACTTGGGATGAGCTACTCGAGACATCCAAACGGGAAGGTGAAACCGAACATGGTCTTATAGGCAATTTATAGACGATGAAAATAATGAGGTACGCTCTAACTCCTCTACCTCTTCCTTAGTTGATGAATTGCAATGTGACTTTGATGAGTTGCAAAATGAATTTCAAAAATTGATTATTAAATACAAAGAGTTTAAAGAAGGAGCATAAAAGAGCTTAAAATAGAAAAGGATAAATTATTTACATCTTATGAGACTCTTGATCATGTTCATGCTATTACCCTTTACTCAAATTCAAACTCTTCAAAAACCGAAACAAATGCTCACTAATGATATTGATAATTTGAAAAAGGATGTGCATCGTTTTTAATTTAAGCACGGATAAGTTACTAAAATTTTAGATGCACAAAAGAGGTGAGCATTCAAAACAAGGACTTGGTTACAAACCATTTCAAAAGTCTTTAAGAAAACTAACCAAGGTCCGACTTTCCATACGTCTTTAGTAGCTCTCATACTCCTACTTGTTTTTATTGTGGCAAAATTGGACATTATGCTAATAATTGCAAATTGAGAAATAGCTCTAGTTATGTTTGGAGACCCAAAGGCCTCAAAACTAACCCCCATGGACCCCAAAATTATAGGGTACCTAAAAGAAATGCTTTTGTAGGTAATAGAGGCTATAACAACCATGGAGGATTCGAAATGGCTCGTGGACAGCGGATGTTCACGCCATATGACGGGGGAGAGAGCTTTTTACCAACATCAAGCTCAAGAAGAGGGTATGGTCATGTTCGTGCAATGGCGAAGGAAAAATTCTTGGAAATGGAGAAATTGTAACTCTTCTTTCTCTCTTTGTAATGTTCTTTTTTTAGTGGAAGGGCTTAAGTTTAATTTGATAAGTGTTAGCCAACTTTGTGATTCAAATTATGATGTTTCTTTTAATAAAGAAAAATGCCTTATTCTTAAAAATGGTAATATTATTTGTGAAGCAAATAGAAAAGGCAATCTTTACAAAATTTGTACTAGTGATTTGGTTAGTCAAAATGTTTCTTGTCTTGTCGCCAATAATGATTTAACGAGTTTATGGCATGGCGACTCGGACATGTTGGATACAAGAATTTGAAAAATATTTACAAAAACCAACATGTAAAAGGACTACCCAAATTGAATTTTGAAAATCTTGGCTTTTGTGACACTTGTCAAAAGAACAAATTAGTTAGAGTAGTTTTAAGCCCAAAAATGAAATTTCCACTACCAAACCCCTACAATTGCTTCACCTTGATTTGTATGGGGATATTTGTACGGCTAGTCTAAGTGGAAAACATTACACTTTCGTCATTGTCGATGATTTTTCTAGATACACTTGGGCTCTTTTCTGCAAATAAAAGCGATGCCGTTAATGAGTTTGTTAAGTTGTGTAGACGCATTGAGAATGAAAAGGAAGATACTATTAAAACTATTCAAGTGATCGAGGCGGAGAATTTGACATGGAAGTTTAGAATCTTTTGTGAAACCAAGGGATATACACACAATTTTTCGGCCCAAGGACACCTCAACAAAATGGTGTAGCCGAAAGGAAGAATCGAACGCTACAAGAAATGAGTCGTTCCATGCTCGATGAATTTTCTCTTCCAAAATATTTTTGGGCCGAAGCCGTAAGTATCTCGCTTGCTATGTCATTAATCGAGTTTATATTCGATCTAAAATGAATAAAACTCCATATGAGCTTTGGAAAGGAAGAACTCCAAATATTAGTTATTTCAAAATATTTGGATGTAAGTGCTTTATTTTGAATACTAAGGATCAATTGGACAAACTTGATCCTAAGGCGATGAAGGAATATTTATGGGGTATTCAACCAAGATCAAAGCATATCGGGTTTACAACAAGACTAGCATGGTTGTTGAAGAATCCATTCATGTCAAATTTAATGAAGCCTCGGGTGTTGAAAGAATACCCAAAGCGATAGTGATGAAGAGGATATTGTTGAACCTATTGTTCAAAGTGATGCTCATAATGATAAACCTTCTATTTCATATGATCAACCTTCAAGTTCAAATGTTCCTCAAGAAGATAGGGTGATCGAATCTTCCCGTAGCATTGAAATTTAAGGAGATCACCCAAAAGATCTTATTATTGGTGATCCCCTTGATAAAGTAATGACTCGAAGGAATTTTGCCGAGAAAGCTCTTATATCTCAAAAAGAGCCTAAAAATGCTAAGGAAGCTATTGAGGATGAAGATTGGTTTTTGGAAATGCAAGAGGAGTTGAATCAATTTGAAAGAAATGATGTATGGGAATTAGTACCTTGTCCTCCATCTCAAACAATTATTGGTACAAAATGGGTATTGGGAACAAACTTGATGATCAAGGCAACATTGTTCGAAATAAGGCAAGGTTAGTAGCTCAAGGGTATTGTCAAGAAGAAGGTATTGACTATGATGAAACTTTTGCACCGTAGACGTTTAGAAGCTATTCGTATTTTACTTGCCTATTCTTGTTTTAAAAATTTCAAACTTTACCAAATGGATGTTAAATCCGCTTTCTTAAATGGTATTATTCAAGAAGAAGTCTATGTAAAACAACCTCCGGGTTTGAAAATTTTTCTAGGCCTAATGATGTTTATAAACTTAAAAGGCTTTGTATGGTTTAAAACAAGCACCCGTCGTGGTATGATAGACTTAGCTCTTTTCTTTTGCAAAATGGTTTTACAAGAGGTAAAGTTGATACTACACTCTTTGTTTTTGAAAAAGGGCAAGATTGTTTACTTGTGCAAATTTATGTCGATGATATTATCTTTGGTGCTACTAATGAATCTTTGTGCAAGAAATTCTCCAAGTTAATGCAAGTGAATTCGAGATGAGTATGATGGGGGAGCTAAACTTCTTCCTTGGACTTCAAATTAAGCAATGCCAAGAAGGTATTTATATTTCGCAATCAAAGTATACAAAAGAACTTTTGAAGAAGTTCGGCATTGAAGAAGGAAGAACCGTCTCGACTCTATGGCAACCAATGTCAAAATTGACAAAGATGAAAAAGGCAAGGCGGTTGATGAATCCAAGTATCGAGGTATGATTGGTAGTTTACTTTATTTAACCGCTTAGTAGACCGGACATTCTTCATGTCGTATGCCTATGTGCTCGTTTTCAAAGCAATCAAAAGAATCTCATATGAGTGCCGTTAAGCGGATTTTTCGATATTTGAAAGGCACTATTCAATATGGTTTATTTTATCCAAAGAATGAAAATTTTCTCTTAAAGGTTATAGTGATTCGGACTATGCGGGTAATATTGATGATCGGAAAAGTACTTAGGATCATGTCAATTTTTAGGCGATTGCCTAGTTTCTTGGTTTTCAAAGAAGCAAAACGTGTTTCTCTTTCAACGGCCGGCCGAATATATTTCCGCCGCATTTTGTTGTACTCAACTTCTTTGGATGAAACAAACCTTAGCGGATTACAAATGCTCTTTTGAAAACGCATTCTATCTTTTGTGATAATATATCCGCTATAAATATTGCTCAAAACCCCGGTTCATCATAACCGCATTACTAAACATATTGAGATTCGACATCATTTTCTAAGGATTGTGTTTCAAAACGAAAAATTGAGATATCGTTTGTGCCATCTCAAGATCAATTAGCGGACATTTTTACAAAACCGCTAACTTCCGAGACTTTTGCGTCAATACGAAGCTCGGTTAGGCATAATGCATATCGAATGAGGTCTACGTTTGCATTTTGCATGTTTTTAAAACTTAGGGGCGAAAAATCGGATTTTTGGTTGAAAATTCGGATTTTGAAAAATTTGATGTATGATGGGCTGAAGAGGTTGAGGGCAACCGGTCGCCCTCAACGCCGACCGTCGCCCTCAACCACGACCGGTCGCCCTAGGCTAAATTTTGGTTTAAGTTAGATTCTGTCTTGACATTTGACGCTTTCACTTCTTTTTTGCCATTTTCGCCCCTTTGCCAAATGCACACTATTGTCACTCAAAATTGATTTTCATACATTCAATTCATATCTTGGACCTTATATAGCATGTTTATCATCATCATTGCTCATCTTTTCCGATCAAATGGTAAGAATTTTCCTTACTTTGCTCAATTGGGTTGAACCCTTGAGTTTATGGCTTTCTTGTATATTTCTTGATAATTTTTGCTTATGATCTTGATGAGATTAGTTATTATGTTGTTTTGTATGATGTTTGATGTGAATTGGTAATGAAATTTTTTGGCTTGGATCATTTACAAGGGCTATATACAACTCTTTTTATTTTTCACGACCACAATGTGTTCGATGAAATGTTTCAATGAAAATTTCAACTTCTACATGATTCTCTCGCTTCCAAAAGTCTTCAATACTCATTGAGATCATGTTTTTGGGAAATAAAACGAGCATATGAACTCTTCATGATACATTTCTCCCATTTTCCTTGGTTTTTAAGCCTAAATTGCTCAATGGTTGATAAACCATTTCTTTGCGCACTTTGATATACTTCTATGATGTTTTTATCATCCTAACATTCTTTTTGATGATTCCAAAGGGGAGAAACAGAAATTGGCTCGTTAGCTCAAAGAAGCTAATAAAGCTCATGATAGAAGCTACAAGCTATGGCTTATTAAGGCCATAAGTTGTGAAGAAAACTCAGTCCAATGATTGTTTTATGAACTTGTTTGCATGGATAATAAGTATTTGTGACGGGGGGGGAGCTTCTAAGCTCATGGAGTTGTTGTTTATTTTGTAAAAGCTTGTGCTTCTAGCTTATGCAATATTTCTTCTTAATGTGTTTGTTGATAGGGGGAGCTTTTGTAAAATGTTTTTAAACGGATAGTTTACTCATAAACCGGAAAATTATTTTGTTTTTCGAAATCGTCCTCTTGAAAATTGTTTTGGTTTGTAATCATCAAAAGGGGGAGTTTGTTAGATAAATGTTTTTATCATGATTTTGATGATTTTGTTCAAATGAGTTTTTATACCAAAACAATGTCCCTAAATGTTGTCCCAACACTTCCGATCGATCTAAAATGTTTTTACTATTTTTCGGAGTATTTCTTGAAGTTAATATTCGATTTAAAATTGGACAACACTTTTGTTTCAGCTCGACTGGCCGCCCTATAGGGCAACCCTACACTGAGTTGAGTTTTGAAACGAGAAAATGGGACGTAAGAGAAAATGGGAGGCGACCGGTCGACAGGTGGGCGGCGGTGAGGCGACCGGTCGACCCACAGGCGGCCGGTACACGGGAGTGCCCTCTCAAGTGCGGACTTCTGTTTTGATTTTCTCTCAACCCCAACCGGTCGAGACCAAGGCGACCGGTCGAACCCCTCGACCGGTCCCCTGTGTAAAAATTCGCAGAATTCTTTTCAATCTTATCTCTGTGCGACCGGTCGAACCCTGTTTTTAATGACAAACTATCCGTTGCATTTTTGCATGACTTTTCCTATTTTGTGGGATTGATTTCTAACAACTATATTGATGATTTTAAATGGTTTCTTTTGCAAAGCAAATCACTCCCCAAGGAGGAGCCAATGTCTGAAATCAAAGCCAAGACCTCTCCTATAAATAGAGGCTTCATTCAAGCAACAAGACACAACACTCTATACAAGCAAAGAGCAAACAAAGCAAACACTTTCATATATCTTGTTGTATTAGCCTTAGCACTTTCACTTGCACAAATTTGAGGTCTAGGCTTTCAATTCTTGATTACACTTGTACTCATATTGTATCAATCATTATTGAGTTGTAATCTTGATTTTGGTCATCATTCAACACAAGACATCCTTGTGAGTATTCTTGTGGTAAGAATACACTTGGGTGATCTAGGTGATAGGTGTTTGAAGGTTGTGGTAATCTTCAAAGGAGTTGTAAGAGGATTGTGGTAATCCTCAAGGTGGTGTAAGAGGGTTGTGGTAATCCTCAAGGTGTTGTATTAATTTTTGGTAAATTAATAAAATCTTTTTCCTTTTGAAATCCATCCAGGATATCTTTGGGGTGGTAGAGGATTAGGCCCTGAGGTGGGTTGAACCTCTTTAAATCGACGAGTGTTGTTTTATTTCCGCACTTACATTCTCGTCTTTGTTTGATTATTCGAAAAAGAGGGCAAAATCTGAAAAACCGAGATAATCTATTCACCCCCCCTCTAGATTATCGTAGCCGCTTGGACTTACACTATTGTCATGGCTTTGTTCCGGTCCGTAATTTGCTAACAGTTTTGTCACATACTTTTTTATACTTGTAAAAGTAATTCCATTTACGATTGTCACATTAAGTTTTAAACAATGGTATACATCACAACAATATTCAAAATAGTGAACAATAAAACAAGACGATTTAATAGTTAAGACCATGTTCATAAATAAATAAGTTTCATTCCATGTGAAGGAAAAACAAGAAACTAATACTTGAGGAGCCAATATTATCTGTTCATTAAGAAAATGAAATAGATAAAAACAGGCCCTATACTAAAATTAAATCTAAATTTAATTTATTATTGAGAGCTAGCTTCTTTGTTCAAGGAATTCCACCACCACCTCCCGCCGTCAACCACCACCGCCTTAAGCCCTTCCTCCGCCGGGAACCGGGAACCAGGGCCAGGCCAACCGCCAAAACCACCTCCACCGAAACCCCAACCAGATCCACACCAACTGCCAATACAACCTCCTCCTCCGCCACCGCCACCGCAAAAAAGTTCTTTTTATCGTTCAAAGACCCTTCTGAACCAGCAAGCTTTCTTGCAGTGCTGCTCCAAACAAGAACAGAGACAAGAAGTACAATCAGAATAAACTTTTTGAAATCATTTTTGAAAGTTGAAAATATATATCAAGTCTCGATTTTGAGATTAATTTTAAGGACTTGGATTAGGGGATTTTATAGTGGCCGTCGGGCTAATCTTAATTAACACTGTAACTCAATTGTTTCAAGAAAAAAAGGAAATTAACCTTCGTATATCAGGCTGTCTTCTTCAACTTGATTGTCACTTTTAGTATAATCGTCAAGGAATTTTATTTTAATTCAGTATTATTACATTAATCAGGCAACTAATTCGAATTAATTAAGTTGAATTAGAAATTTTCATCCTCATACATAGGAAGTAACAGTGCAATCATAGTTTGTGCATGAGTATTATAAAACTGTCAATTCAATGATACTGACTTTGTAGAGAATGGCCATATAAGCGGTGGAAGTAGCCAAATTAAAGTCTTTTGTTTAAGAAAAAGAAAAACTGCAGTCGATCCGTGTCTAATAAACCAAAATCCGTTAGACGAATCCAAAAAATCAATCCAATGATATTTTTACTTTATTAGTGGTATTACTCTAAAAAATAATAGCAGTCTATTTGAAAATATTAGTATGTGGTTCACATTAAAGTTTTAGTCTTAATAATATTGAACCGTGATATAATATTAAGAGAGAGCTTAAAATTATTAGTTTTCATCTGAAAATTATTAATAGTCCATCGAAAAGTATTATTCGTAGTTCACTTGAAAATATTTAATAACACCCTAAAAGTATTAGTATAGCTCTCGTGACACGTATTAGTAGTTCCCCTGAAAAATATTAGTTTTCACTAAAAGATTTTCAGTAATGACATGGAAATTACCATCCTAACCTCGCCTGGATCGAAATTACATTCTAACCTTGCGTTGGGCGAAATTACAATTCTAACCTTGCCTCGCTGAAATGACTAAAATGCCCTTAAGATCCACTACTTTTTATACGGGTCCGGCCCGACCGAATGTCCGAGTTGGGTCGCCCGCGAGCCCTCCACTATCGATGGAGCATCACGTGTACGATGATCCATATTTCACGATGAACAATACTATAAATACGACATGAAAATTAAGGTAAAAGGTAACTTGTCATTATTCTAAACTACCTGCTCTTTAGCTTTCTAAGTACCTCAACTACCTGATTCCGACTTAGGCATCGGAGGGGCCTTAGCTATGGGCACCCCGCCTAGTTTAACGTGTGCTCTGTTTCATGTACCCTTGAGCAAAGTACATCACATCGCTTTCTGGAATCCTAGGTCATACAAAGTACCTCACTCCGCTTTCTGGAACCCAGGGTCAGGTACATCTGATTTACCTTCTTAAATAGAGTAATTCCCCTGAGAAGTATAAGTTTTTCTTATAAAAACTATTAGTAGTTTCGTTGATCAATAGTATTAGTAGATCATCTGTAAAATATTAATATTCCATTTGGTTAATGGGCCATTGGGTCCGTGGGCCAAGTAGATTGTTAATATAGCGCCTAGTGCGTAACAGGCGCGACCAAATTGCAATTTTACTCTTGTAATTTTGTGGTGTTTTTATTTTTGGTCCTGTTCGAATCATGATTTGCTAAATTATCCTGTAACTTGAAAATTGTCGGGATTTTGGTCCATAAATCGCCGGAAATTGAGAAATCAACTGAAAAAAATCATGTGAGGCGCATGTGACCTTTTTTTTCGTTCAGACATACTTATGTGGAAATGACCTGGCCTAATTAAATTTTTTGTTCCCGAAGTGACGCTTACATGTAACCTATGAATGTGCCATGCCAATTAAAATATCATTTTCAAATTCTAAAGTAATATAAAATTGTCATTTTATAATTTTTATTCAATTTTTATTCCCTTTTTCTTTTTGTTTACATTTTTTTATTTCTTCTTGCAACTCTACCCACCACCACCACCACCACCACCACCACCACCACCACCACCACCGCCAACCTCCCATCTGCCACCGTATATTGTACAATTTTGATTTACTGTCAAGATTGTGGTTTTTCAATAAATATTTTGCAGAAACTTTTACACCCCAAAATTAGGGTTTTAATATAAATTGAAAATGGATTGGTTTGATTTTCACTTTGACGTATTCAATTAATTGTATTATCTTTGGTGATGGTGCTTGTAGCGACAGAGGCGTGGTTGAGTGTCAGTGGCAGATGGCGTCTCTCGTTCGAGAAGCAGACCACACAAAGATGGAGATGAAAGAAAAAAAGAAAAAAGAAACACAAAGAAAAGTAGAAAAAAATTGTTTTATAACTTCTTATACTAAGACTATTTTATTATTAAGATAAAAATTTGTCAACTTTTTAATGTTGAATTAAATTTAAGAAGAAAATAAACTGTAACTAATTTCCTATCAAACATACTTAAATTGTTTATTTAATTATTCTATTTTTTTAAATTAATTGTATTGTTAAAGTAACATTAAATATTATTCATGTTTTCCGGAAAAAAAGATAATTCATGTTTTATTTCTAAAATATTTAATTATTTATCAAAATCCAATGTTAAATTTTTTAATCACCAATTGATTATTACTTATATAATTAACTAAAAAGTAATTTATAATGAATTAGTTTATTAAAATTATAATATATGTGCCAATAAAAATGTAAAATATTTTTGTATTGTTGAACTTTTTTAAATATATTAATTATGTCACTATCAAAATTTAAATTTAAAATTGAATTTATTAAATAAGAATTGAAAATAAAGATTTTGGCGAATTTGCAATTTTGGTCCCGTAGCTATATAGGCTCCACATAAGCACGTGTGGCCGGAAATATAGTCATGTGTTGTGCATGTGACTTTTTTAGGTTGATTTCTCAATTTCCGGCGATTTAAGGACCAAAATCGTGAGAATTTTAAAGTTACAGGATACTTTTGCAAATAGTGATTCAAACAGGATCAAAAATGCAAACACCCCACCCAAAGTTACAGTCAATGACGAAGCCAGGAATTTTATGTAGGCGGGCCCAATTTACATTAATATAAAAATAAAATGCAATACATCAACTCTAAAAATAACATAATACAATTACATCAAAATATCATAACATTCATCTTCTTTTCTCATAATATCTTCATTCATATATATATATATATATATATATATATATATATATTTTAGTATAGCATGTTACCAAACAAACAATCATTCAATAATCCATCACAGATGTTGAATTCTTTAGTGCGAATTTGATAATGAACCTTAAATAATCCCAAAAGAGATGAATAGAGGTACAAGAGAATAATGTCAAAATTCATTTTCAATATTATGGTGGAACTAAAGAAAATGTACAAAATTTTGAGAAAGGAGAAAAAATGACCAAGACTCAAATATTTTTTAATTCACAAATGAGAAGGGAACAACAAAAATGAAGGACTTGAAAAGCATTTTTCCATTTTTACTTATTTTCTGCATTTTCTTAAGCTTTAAAAGTGAATTACCAAATTACCCCTAATTTTTTTCAAAATTTCGGGGGGTGCCCCTTTGGCCTAGGGTGGCTTCGTCCTGGTTCTGACTCAAATTGCATTTTGCCAAAGAGGCGCGCAACCTATAGTTTTGTATCGTCTATGGTGATTTGCTTCAAAACATTGTCTAAATGGGGATGATGATGGTGATCAAATACATGATATTAGAGAGTTAATGGTCGCGTGTGTTTTATAATATGAGATATTAATATTATTGTCCTACTAACATTAAAATGTTATGCCATTTTAATTTCTTTTCCTAAATTGTGAAATTCCTAAAGTGGAAATAAATTAAATTGATTGATGAGATGAGGTGTAAGTTTCCCACATCGATTAAACATATCTTGTATATTTTTTTTATAAAAAAATATATTGGGATAGATTTGATCAGCATCGATATTTTCAAACTTTTAAAATATGGGATTCCCAGTAACTTAAAAGTAAAAATTTCAATTTATAAATTTTAGGTCTGGTACAGTTTTTAAAATTGCAAAGTAGCCCTTAAACTTTCAAAATCTTACAATCTAGTCCTTGGGCTTTTAAAGGTTGATTTTATTTATCTTAAAACTCTTAAAACATTATTAAAATGTCCAAAAGTTATTTTTGAACCTGAGTACAGTCCCAAATTTCGAAATTTGCAGAGGGGTCCTTTAACTTTTATTTTCTTGCAATTTAGTTCACCAACTTTCCATTTTTTTGCCTTTTTAAGTCCAAAATTGAAATTTAATCAATTATGCTCGACTTTTCCAGGTTATAAGTCATCCAAAACATAGATTTTAAAGATCATACACATGCATGTCCAATACATACAATAATTCATCAATTAAAGCATTAAAGTGTACATGCATGCACCTAAAATTCAATAAATAGTAATTTTAAGCAACTCTTGAGAATTTTTATGATTTGATATATAAAATTGACATGCAATAAATCTTTTATTTTGGGGTTATATTTTATCTTTTAGAATCTTGAATAAATTTGTTATCTTTTATTTTTTTACACATGATTGTCACATAGATAAATATGAAGCCGACATGTGGAATTGAGAAGATGATAAGTTGACCAATGTCCAAGATTAATGAGGTGGCGACAGGTGTCAACTTTGTTTTCTCTTTTAGTATATATGGGTTTTAAAATATTTATGCTATTCCTGTATTTCCTTGTTATAATACTTTAGTATTTCCATTAATGCACACACTTCTATTGATTTACTCCAAATATAAAATTTTAGAGTCACAAATTTAAAAGATAGTATAGATAGAATCATTGATTTTTTTATTATTTGTTATCTTTTAAATTCAAAAATATATATTGTAAACTAATAGTGTATTTGTCAATAAAAATATCTTGGGATAAATTTGATCAACATCGACTTTTTCAAACTAATTGTGAGTAAATCCTTTATTTTGGGATTATATTTTATCTTTTAGAATCTTGAATAAATTTGTTATTTTTTATTTTTCTACACATGATTGCCACATAGATAAATATGTAGCCGACATGTGCAATTGAGAAGATGAGAAGTTGACCAATGTCCAAGATTATATAATGAGGTGACGACATGTGTCAACTTTGTTTTCTCTTTTAGTATATAGGGTAGATTTATATGCTCATTGTTTTAATTAATTGTACATCGCATTAAGTTATTGATTTAAGCGCCTTTATTTTGTTGGTTTAAGATATGATAACACTACTTAAAGACTTCATTACTTTGAGTCTTGTTTATTATTGTTTTGGGTTAGTCGATGCTATCCGCTTGTGTAGGTACCTAAGTGGCTATACCATTGAATTAACACATACCCATGTGAATGTGTGTGTATGTATTGATTTAACGGTACAAAACCGACTTGGGTAGCTACCCAAATGGGTAGCATCTACTTACCCAATATTTTTTTGAAATGCAAAATATTATTAAAAATAAAAATGTAGCGCACTGCTTACAAGCCAAACAACTAACTTCAAAATATGGTATCTTTAAAACCTATCAAAGTATAACCGAGTAGGAAAAATCTTTGATAGAAAAAGAGTACCCCATAAAAAAACAACAAAAATAACTTAAAATTTAAATGATGTGCGCCTATTACTAGAGTTTGTTTTTTTGGCTTAGCAAATTGATAGCTATCAATATTTTGTATCTTGATTTAAAAAAAGTACTATTTGATCAACTCTTGTCGCCACTACTAGAAAAAGGGGGTTTTGTGATAATAACAACTTGTCACAAAAGATTGAATGTAGTCACAAAAAGGTTATTTGTGGTGACAAGTCATCTCAAATAAGTTGCCACGTAAATCTCATGACAAATAAAGTTATTTGTGACGCATGCATCATCACAGATGTTATTGTGTCAACAATGTCGTCACAAATAAGTCGCCAGGAAAGATTCTCGTCAGATGACGTGAACTTTTTCGTCAGACTTATTAATTTTTTTTAATTTTATTATCCCATTTTTAAACATGTATTCACCTAATATCAACATTACCCAATACAAATCCTTCATTCAACCAATGATATCAACCAAGACCAGATGTAACACAACTGAGTATTGTATTCAAATAAGTAGAAAATGATCTATTAAAGTTTGGAAGATATTTACATCAATTCTACACAGTTAATGCTAATCGCCTCGACTTAGGAATTAAAAAAAAAAAAACACATGGAAATTTGAATGAGGTATACCATTGAAGCCATTGAAGCTTCTCTTGTAGTCAGAGAGCCAAGACTCGTTGCCCTTTTCTTTGAATCCATCACATAGTAGGAAGCTACGTGTCATTTTTTTCAAAAATCAACTCAATTCAATTAATTCAATCTTTTCTCTCGCATTTCCAATATTAGTTTTAGTAATGTTGGATCGTAATATAATAACTACAGAGAACTGAAATGTAATAGGTTTTCATTTGAAAATTATTAGTTTTTTCGTCAAAAGTATTAGTATAGTCCCCGTAAAACATATTAGTAGTTTCCCTGAAATATATTAGTTTACTATGAAAGGTTTTCAGTAATTTCCCTAAAAAGTATAAGTTTTTCTAATAAAAAGTATTAGTAGTTTCATTGATCAAAAGTATTAGTAGATCATCTAAAAATTATTAATATTCCACTTGGTTATTGGGTCGTTGGCTCCCTGGGCCAAGTAGATTGTTCATATAGCGCCTAGTGCAAAAGAGGCGCGACAAAATTGCAATTTTAGTCTTGTAATTTTGGTGTGTTTGCATTTTTGGTCTTCCAACATTATAATGTTAGGCCATTTTAATTTTCTTTATAAATTGTGAAATTCCTAAAATGGAGATGAATTAAATGGATTCGACAGATTAGGTGTAAGTTTTCCCACATCGATTAAACATTATAAAATATTGGGGAGATGTAATTTAAATACTTGAGTCTCTAAGATCTTCGGATTCACCCTAGAGGTCTTAGGTTCAATGTGCTCGGCCCAAACCAACCTGACCCAATTAGTATTTTGCTAGTTCTAGATGTGATTGGTTGAGAGAAAAATCATAACCAACCACATTTTGGAGTAATTTTTTTTTTAAAATAAGCAGAACAAAAAATAAAACTTTCCGTATCCAATACAAATAGTACCCTAATTAGTTTATCACATATTCATTTATGATTAAAAGTTAATCCATGTATGATTGTCGTATAAATTTTAAGCAATGCATGTTATACATCAAAATTCAAGATTCAAAATAGTGAACAATAATAGAAAACGACTGTAGACCATTTCATTAACAAATAATATTCATTGAATGTAAAGACAAACTGGTACAAATTGAAATTGATAAAAACAGGCCCTAAACTAAATCTTATTTATTTAGGGAGGAATATTATTGAGAGAGCCTGGAGTGGCAGAAAAGCCTAAATATATGTCAATTAGCTTAATATTCCACCACCACCTCCGTTACGGTCAACCACCACCGATTTAAGCCCCTCCTCCACCGGAACCCGAACCATGGCCAGATGAACCTCCACCGGAACCACTTCCACCACCAGAACCACCTCCACTTGAACCACTTCCACCGCCAGAACTACCGTAACCCCAAGACCAACACCAACTGCCAATACAACCGCCACCACTGCCAGAAAAGGTCTTTTCATTGTCCAAAGATCCTTCTGAGCCAGAAAGCTTTCTTGCACTACTGCTCCAAACAAGACCAGACAAAAGAAGTACAATCAGAATAAGTTTTTTTGAAATCATTTTCGAAACTGATAAAAATATATATCAACAGGTCTCGATTTTGTGATTTTAAGGACTTGGAATTAGGGGATTATATAGTGGCCGTTGGGTTGTTAATTAACACAGTAACTCAATTATTTGAAAATAATAAAAGGAAATTAACCTCTGTATATCAGGCTGTCTTCTTCGACTTGATTGTCACTTTTAGTACAATTGTCAAGGAATTTTATTTTAATTCAGTATTATGGAATTATAAGTTGAATTGGAAATTTTCATCCTTATAGGAAGTAACAGGGCAATCATAGTTTGTGCATGATTATTATAAAACTGTCAAATGAATGATACTGACTTTGTAAAGAATGGCCATATAAGTGATAGAAGTTGCCAAATTAATGTCTTTTGTTTAAGAAAAAAGGCTCAATTCTAATTTGGGTTGTTTTATTATACCCTCTTCGAAGATTGTTCCTTTTGTTTAAGAAAAAAGGCTCAACTCGTATTTTTATTTAATCCATGTGGAATACGATGTTAATTACTTTCCATTACTATATATTAACTATGTTGTATATGTTAGATATTGACCCCGCTGTCGTCCACATACGCCATAGCCATTTTACAGATTACAGAAGCTAATCAAATGAACTATTATAGAATGGCCTACGGGACAAGGGTTAGGGATTACAAACCGATTTCTAATAAAGCAGTAAATCAGCGAATAAAACTGTGCGATGAAAACGTACAAGGGAAGGTACTTTCCCATTCAAGCCGAAGCAAGGAAAAACTGGGAAAAATACAGAATAAACCAAACCCTTCAAAACCACCCGGAGCCGAACAACAATCGAACTGAGGCTGACCTTTTAACACCGAACCGCTGCCACACCAAATCGAAACAGAAATCAATAAATGCTATAAAAATAGAACTAAAAAACTGAAAGCAAAAAAACAAGAAAGGTATCACCGGATTTTGGTTGACGGAACTCCTTCGAGCTCCTTTCCACAACATTGAATCGGACGGATGATAGGTGGACGACACCTTCGACTCAGATATGAACAACACTCTCTCACCATCAAAGAAATCGGATGCGCCTAAGGTAGCCGCAAACGAGAATCACTAGCCCAAAGCCTTCAAATTCCACACGAGAAGAAGACCTGAAACTCCTCATAAAAACCTCACCTCAAACCCTACGGCAATCACAGTGAATCAAACACACACCCATAAGTATACTCGAACAAATACTCACTATATTTCACTAAAGAGAACTCACAAAGATTCACAAAGAATCGATTGAGATATAACTAGAAATATAAGAGTGAAGAAAGCAGATCGAAGTTTGAGAGAGATGCGTTGTTGGAGTGTGAAGTGAGAGCTTAGCAAGAATATATCATTGAAATTCACACATATCATCATCACATATTTTTTCTTTACTATACATGGAGTACAACAAGAATCAACGTCACAGTAAGCACACATCAAACCATAAAATGATTTGGCATTTAGAATCGCCTATTTTTTCCTATCTCTAACAATGTTCATGCCAATAATCCGTCGAGCATCTCCTAGATATTTCATATCAAATTTTGCACTCAGATAATTTTGAACATGTTTAATAGTTTTTACGCATGAACTAATCAACAACATGTCATCCACAGAGATCAACAAGAAAATAGGAACTTTGGCATCTTTAAAATATAAACAATAATCATAAGAACTTCTCTTAAATTTTAAAGAAATCATGCACTCATCAAAGTTTTTGTTCCATTGTCTAGGATATTGTTTCAAACTATAAAACGATTTCTTAAGTAAGCAAACAAAATCAGGGTTCTTTTTGTTAACAAAACCAATAGGCTGTCTCATATAGATTTTTTCATCTAAATCACCATGCGAAAATGCAGTTTTAACACCCATTTGTTTTAATTCCCAATTAAACTGAGCACACAAAGCAAGCATAATTCGGACAGTAGTAAACTTCACAACAGGAGCAAAGATTTCTGTATAATTTATCCTCTCTTTTTGAGTAAATCCCTTAGTCACTAACCTAGCTTTAAATCTATGATTCATATTCATTTTCACCTTAAAAAGCCATTTACAGGTCAACAATAGAACAATTAGCAGGTTTAGGCACAAGAATCCAAGTATTTCTAACATGCAAAGAATCCATTTCCTCATTCATAGCATTTAACTACTCAGCAGAATTAGCAGATTTTAAAGCTTCTTCAAAAGATTTAGGCTCAGAATCACCAATAGATTCAAACACACTAAAAACAATGAAGTCAAATGAAAATCATCAAACCTAGCAGGCTGCCAAATGTTTCTTCTTGCCATATCTCTAACAAGTTGATAATCATGCAGATTTTCAGTTTCTGGTTCATTTTATTCAACTAATTCATCATGCACAACAACATCAAAACAGGTTCATTTTCATGCAAAATAGGTCCAGTTTCAGGCATATTTTCACGATTTTCATGCACAACAACATCAAGAAAAATATCCAAACTAGAACATGCTCCACCTTATTAGGTGTACTATTTTTAGAATCATCCATAGGCACAGATAAGCAAGACATTTCAGATTCATTAAATGTCACATCCCTACTAATTAACACTTTAAAACCAGGTTCAGATTTTAACCACAACATATAATATTTAACACATTCGGGGTAAACATGAAAAACACATTTAACAGCCCTAAGTTCAAGTTTATCATGTTTTCGATGTGCAAACACAGAACATCCAAACACTTCCAAGTTAGAAAAATCAATTTCCAAACCCGTAAACACAGATTCAGGTATTTTACTACTTAAAGGCACTGGAAGAGATCGATTAATCACATAAGCAGAAGTTAAAACAGCTTCATCCCAAAACTTTTTTGAAAGTCCAGAACAAGAAAGCATACTTCTCACCCTTTCAAGTAAAGTTCGATTCATTCTTTCCGCTATACCATTTTGCTATGGTGTATACGAGATTGTTTTATGTCTTTTTATACCCGAATCAACACGCAAGTTATCAAACAACTGATTACAAAATTCAAGTCCATTATCAGTTCTTAGGATTTTAATTTTCTTACCTGTTTGATTTTCAATTAAAGTTTTCCACTGTTTTAACACATCAAACACATCAGATTATTATTTCAACAAAAACACCCAAACCTTTTTTGAAAAATTATCAGCAACATACATCAAATACCTAGAACCACCATGAGCAGTAACACTCGCAGGACCCCACACATCGGCATGCAAATACTCAAGAATTTAAGAACACATAGATTTGTTCGGGGGAGGGGAAACATGAAATTTTACTCTAAACTATTTGCCAAGAACACAAGAATCACAAAATGGCATACAAGACATTTTATCTTTACCAAAGTAGTCATTTTATGCAAAATTTCAAGACCTTTAGCACTCATATGACCCAAATGTTTATGCTATAAATCAGTTTTGCCATTTTCAGATGTACACAACATTCACAGAATTTTGCAAGTTAGATTCAAGTTCAGCAAGACAAACACACAAATTTCTCCTTTTAACAGCTTTGACAATTACCAAATTCCCCCGGAAAATTTTCATTAAGCCTTTTCCCAATTTTTCCTCTAAACCATCATCTTCAAGAGCAGCACACGAAATTAGATTGCTACACAAAACATAGGCATAATCAAATTTTAAACATACATCACCAACTCCAACAATATTACATTGTTTTTTATTAGCCATTGACACAGAACCATGCGATACTTCTATGTAATTAGAAAACAGTCTTTTAAATGGTGACATATAAAAAGTGCAAGCAGAATCAACAAGCCATTCAATATTTCACATGCAGAATTAGAATACACAGAATTCAGAGAAGCACAATTTTTATAATCCATAAAGACATCATCCAGGTTTTCACTTGTAGAAGCCATATCAGCATGCTCATTAGATTGGTGATTTTTAAAATTCTGATTACCTCTTTTATTAGGGCATTCCCTAACATAATGGCCATTTTGACAACAATCATAATTAGGCCTAGACTTATTCTTTCCCTTTTCTAGCAAATTTCTGGTTGTTATTATTATCGGGTTTATTAAACCTGTTTTGAGAACGTCCCTTCACATGCATAACTTTACTAGAATTTTTCCTAGAACTTTTATTGACTTTTAAATCCATTTCATTGTTTTTAAGACCATTCACAACAGTGTCAAGGGTGACCGTGTCCCTACTATACTTAATAGGAGATTTAACATCATTATAAGACTCATGAATAACATTCAAAAGCACGATCAAAGTATAATCATCAATATTTTTATCACCAGTCAATTTAATGTCTTGAATGAATTTGGTAAACACATCAAAATTATCATCCACATACTTGTTTAAATCAAGATTAAATTTTAAAAAAAAAATCAAGCAAAAACAACTTACTAGGCAAAGAAGTTTTAGTATACAATTCTTCTAATTTTATCCATAAAGCTTTTGCAGAATCAAGCTTACCAATTTTTCTAAGCACAGAGTCAGAAAAATTCAGAATTATAGAAGAATAAGCATACTCATCAATTTCATATTTCTTTTCAGCAGTATCTTTTTCACCATAAACACCACTCACAGCCTTATAAACCTTTTGCTAAATTAAAATTTCTTTCATTTTCTGTTCCTAAATCGAAAAATCAGCTTTTCCATTAAAAGATTCAAGATTATAACCAGGTACAACCATTTTCATAAGAAACACAACAGTTTTTCAGAAAACACAAGGCAGGCTATAAGCACAGAAAAAGCAACAACACACAGAAAAACAGAGAATACAACAGAAGCGGAAATAAACGCCATATATAGGAAACCCATCGCACCACAGGATTCTACTACACTCACGGTTGGGGGTGTGCACGGTACGGGATAGTTCGGAGATTTGGAAATCTCGTAAGCGCCCCGAACAGAGATCTCGAAAATAAATCTTCAGAACCGAACCATAAAAATAAATCTCCGTCCCGAATCGTACCAAAAGTTCGGGATGGAGATTCGATTCTAATGGGATGGGACGATATGGTTCGTTTCAGGACGGAGATTCGGAGATTAGCCATGAAAACAACATATAAATTTGGGAAAAAAAAAAAGAAAAAAAATCAATATAAAATCACCAAAGGGATATACTTCTAGAGTTCTAGTCTCTTTTTAGCGTAGTCTCAAAATAAAAACTAAAACTATAATAGGTAACACAATCCAAAATTTTAAACTTAATAACCTCTATAATACAATAATAGTCTATTATTTGGGTAATTGTCCTTCTATTGACATAGAACATATATAATTAACTAATAATTTTTATATTGAAATAAAAACTTGTAAAAATTTATAATCTCAATGTGTCATACTTAACAACTTAACATAATCAATAAAATAAGATTTATAAATTATGTGATGTGGTAAAAAAATTAAAATATGATCTTTTTTATATTGTTATAGTATGGTACTATTACTTATTTCTCTTTTAAGTGCAATTTACTAATCATTTAACTAATTTTAATTTCAAATGATTTACTCTATTATTAATTAATATCAAAGTTTTTTAAAATTCATAATAGTTGCAGAATTATGGATTTTTTCAGAAATATGCTTTATATTCAATTTAATTTCAAATAGTTTGTAATTAATTTAATATCAAAATAAAAACAACATAGAAATAATGTATATGTATTTATTTAAAATCTTCAAAATCGGTCCTAGCTTCGGGTCCTCGGTTCGGTACGGTTCGATACGGTTCTCGATACGGGTTATTTGAAAAATCTCCAGAACGGTACCATAAATATTTTGATGCTTGATGCGGTTCGGGAAAGTAAAAATCAGCAGATATTTTCGATTCAGAGATCTTTTGGTCCGAATATCGGTTCGATTTTGGTAATATCCAAGTTCCGTGCACAGTCCTACTCACGGTGTAGGGTCAAGCAACTTTTTAGCTCAGAGTTCCTTTTATACGACAACTAAAAAACTAAAATGATGATCAACCACGTAACCTACTCAAACGAGCAAGTAAAGGTATATATGGGATCAGAATCTCTTTAAACTACAGTAATGAATACCAACACACAAACCGCGGCAAACGGTATTTACATTACAAAATCAATAAATCCGCGGCAAGCAGATACACTATGAAAAGTAGTAAAAGGGAGTTTAAGCCGATTTACCAGAGAAAAAACCTATGGTAAGGATTTCGTACCGCCACAACGGGGGATGATCTGATACCACTGTTAGGTGTCGTTCGCGTACGCCATAGCCATTTTACAGATTACAGAAGCTAATCAAATGAACTATTACAGAATATGGCCTACGGGATAGGGATTAGGGATTACAACCCGATTTCTAATAAACCAATAAATCAACGAATAAAGTCATGCGATGCAAATGCACAAGGGAAGGCACTTTCCCACTCAAACCGAAGCAAGGAAAAATTGGGAAAAAATAAACCAAACCCTTCAAACCACCTAGAGACGAACAACAACCGGACTGAGGCTGACCTTTTAACAGTGAACCACTGCCATACCAAATCGAAACAAAAATCAATAAATGCTATAAAGTAGAACTAAAAAATTGAAAGCAAAAACAAGAAATGTATCACCGGATTTTGGTTGACGGAACTCCTTCAAGCTCGTTTCCATAGCACCAAAACGGACAGAGGATAGGTGGACGGCACCTTCGCTCAGATATGAACAACACCCTCTGACCGTCGAAGAAACCGGACGCGCCTAAGGTAGCCACAAAGGAGAACCACTAGCCCAAAGCCTTTCGAAGCCCACACGAGAAGAAGACCCAAAACCCCTCACAAAAACTTCACCTCAAACCCTACGGCAATCACAGAGAGTTGAACACACATTCACAAATAGGCTCGAACAAACACTCACTATATTTCACTGAAGAGAACTCACAAGATTCACAAAGAATTGATTGAAATATAACCAGAAATATAAGAGTGAAGAAAACAGATCGAAGTTTGAGAGATGCGCCGCTGGAGTATTAAGAGAGAGAATCATAATTCTGACTTAATGACCGTAGGGTTATTTAAGAGGGAATGAAAGGCTAGGATTAAATCCCTAAAATGGATGGCTAAGATGAAAGGGCTAGGAGCTTGGTTGCATTTGGGCTAAATCCTCTTTGGCCTTTGGAGTAAAACAATGCTAAATGGGCTTAACAATTCACAAGGGATTAGGCCACAAAATAATAGTATACTTGCGATTTAGCTTTATAAGTTTGAGTGGACATTGAGTCAGGCCCATTTGGTATGGGAAGACGTCGTATTAGATTGCAGGTCGTCTACGGTCTATATATGCACTTCCTAGTTCTAGTCCCACCACTGAAGAACAAAGTGTCTAACGAGAAATTGTTTTCTATAACCGATCAAGTGCAAACATGTCAAAAAACTTGGCGATTTTCTGTGATTTAGTGCAACAATTGCCACCAAAACTTTGAAACCCCAAAATTTTGTGTCAATTTTTATTCATTTGACGTGTCAATTTTCGCACTAAATCACTACAAATTTATAAATTTCTTAAATGTAGTAGCTTGCATCGTTCCTAGTTAGTGATGGTGAAATCACACAATTTTGATTAACATCACACTAAATGTCCAATTTTTATAAAGAAATTTGACCAAAATTTAAATGTGTCTACTTAGAGGCAAAATTTAACCAAAGATAAAGGAAACATATTGGAAAAATTTGAAGAAAATGTACGTCAAGCGCACGAGTGTATTTTTTGCTCGTAGAATTCGATAATTCCTTAATTTGCAACATTTGATTTGGTCAAGGACCCTGGGGCGATGCAGGTTGTGCCGCCGCACAGGGGCCCCTGCCGACAAGGGCTCCAAGGGGTTCTCTTCACACACACATATATGTAATTGATATAAAAATTAAAGGTTGACATAAAGTAGTAATATCTAGTTGGTCGAGCGGTGGTATGATGGTGTTTTGCTTTAGAGGTGCAGAGTTCAAATCATAGAAACATAGCTAATTTATTAAGCCTTTGACATTCATCGATATCCAAAACAATGTTCAAAACCAAAAAACTTCATAGTTAATTTTTAGCAGTTTTTTTTCTATTGTAAATTATATTAAATGATCTTTTTCCGTAATTTATTAATAGGTAGACCGAAATGTTTAAGTTGGACTATGATAAATTTGTTATTACATATCTTATTTTGTATGTAAATCATTGAAATTACATTTATAACATTGATTTTGTTATTTTCAATATTTTTATGTAAACTTTATGGGCCTCTTTTTTCTTTGTTCCAGGCCCCTCGAAACCTAAAATCGGCTTTGATTAGATACATAGCATGAATACATATATATAAATTTACAATGAAACTATCCTTTTCAGTTCTTCCTACAATGTCAGACATCATCGAAAATAATATTCACGAATTCCTCATTAGTCGTAGTTATTTACAAGCAATGACATCGTCTTAATATAATTATCATATTTCCTTAAATAGGGCGACTAGTATTTTATCGAACACAAAAACTCCTGTCAGACCGTCTAATGAGTCTGACCGTTAGACGGATAGACGGATCTTACCCACGGACCCGGGTATTTCCGTAATATTAGTAATAGTGTTGTAGTAGTTTTCAGGGACCACCGGTATTAACAGTCCTTCTGAAAAGTATTAGTCGTCATTCTAAAACGTATTAACAGTTCTTCTGAAATGTATTAGTAGTTTCCTGAAGAGTATTTTAGTATTTCTCCTAAATATACTCCCGAAATATATTAGCAGTCCCTAAAACAAGCATTAGTAGTTCCTCGAAAAAGTATTAGTAGTTCACTGGAGAGTATTTTAGTAGTTTCCTTGAATATGATTAAATATTTCTCCCAAAATATAATAATAATCCTTCTGAAAAATATTAGCCGTCCTTCTAAAAAGTATTAGCAGTTCTTCTGAAATGAATTAGTAGTTCCCTGGATAGTATTTAAGTATTTCTCATGAATATACCCCCAAAATGTATTAGGACTCCCTTAAAAAAGTATTAGTAGTTCATCGAAAAAATATTAGTAGTTCCTTAATTGGAGAGTATTTTAGTAGTTTTTCTGAATATAATTAAAATTTTCTCCCGAAATGTATTAGCTGTAAAGTCTAATACATTTATTTGATACATCTAATACATTGGAATGCAATGTGTAATACTTTTCTACAAAGTTATGCCATTTAATAATTAGACAGATAATTACTAAGAAGCTGTAAAGTATAATACATTTTTCTAATACATCCAATACATTAGAATGCAATGTGTAATACTTTTCTTCAAAATTGTGCCTTTTAAATATAATACAGAGACTTTCTACGGAGTTGGAAAGTCTAATACATTTTTAAATACATCTAATACATTTGAATGCGACGTGTAATACTTTTTAATAATTCAGATAGGGATCCTCCTCTTCGGGGTCCAAGTTCTCTAACCCTGTGTTTTCATTGGGAGGCAGGGGCAATCTCCGGAATATATTCAGAGAAATCATCTTTCTGTTTCTCCTTAATTCCTGCACCCACATTGAAAACAGGCTCACAACTTGACAACTCACAAGTACTCAATATGTGATTTACAATTCAGAAAAATAAGTAAATAACTTATTTTGGTATGAATTTTCCAAAAAGCTAAAGAAGAAGATTGGAGTGTGTTTGCTGTCCCAAAGGAAGGAATGAATGTTCCATTCAGGTTTGATATATCTTTTGTTCTGCATGCGTTAGTCCACATTTAAGACAACTTTACATGAGTCCATATTTAAGAGGCGGTCGCGCTGCAACAGAAGTGATTTGCTGTTGTTGAGATAAATTCAGCGGTGCTCCGCCGCGGGAAGCGTGGTTGACGACGATTCCGTATATTAGAGAGAGAGAGAGAGAGAGGAGAGAACGTGACGAAAGTGGGGGTTTTTTTCTTTTTTTTTTTTTTGGTGAATCCGGGTCAGGACTAGACGATGGGTAGGATATTTAGACCCGTCTAACAGATCTAGATTCGTTAGACGGTCTGACAGGAGACTAGCTCTTTATCAAATGGTACTTTTGTCAAATATAGATGCAAAATAATGATATTCATCGATGTAAATAAGGTTCAGAGGAAAAAACTAATATTTTTAACAGCCCCTATATTACAAAAATGCCAACAGTCCAGAGATCCTATGATACTACCCCAGAATATTAAAAAATGACACATGTACATGAAGTTACATTAAAACCCAGGTCGGATTGGATCCGTCTAACGGAAAAGGCACATTAGACAGTCTAACCCAAATTTTTGTCAAATTACTTTTGTACCAAAATTCACCATAACATCATGGTTTTATTTGCCATTGTTATGCAATTAGGAAAAAAATGTTAATCATATCCTTATACCTTATTTTTTTGCTTACTTTTTTTTTGTTCTCCCTGGTTCTCCAATTAACGAAATGTAACTGAAAACACAAAAAAATTACAATATATATATATATATTATAAGTGAAAAAACCTTTTTCATATATTATTTTAATTATAACAACAAAGTCAATATTTTTATCATAACACTTAAACTTAAAGTTTGCAATCCTTTTGTTTTTAGTGTATTAAAATTAATATTAACCTAGTACATATACATAAATTTATCCAATATCCCTCGCCGACAGTCGGGTATTATATAAAACAACAAAAAGTGATAAGTCAGTATCTGAATTTTGAAACTCTATTCAATTTACATAAAATATCTTCACTTAATAAATAATAAAACTAAAGATAGTCTTATAAAAGAAAAAATAACTGACCGATTCTCATGTGTCAATCTTCAATAATAAATATACTAACTAACTTTTATGTCTAAAAATATTTTGCAAAAACATAAGTTTGTAAAACATATATATTAAATTAAAAACCAATTTGCACGTGGCGTAAGATTTTAGAAAGATATATTATATTATTAGAGATGGTACTTGCACTTAAATTTTACTGTTTTAATTTATTTTAAAATGCACATAGTTGAAATTTACAACAATTAAATAAAATAAGTAATTGTCCTTAAAATAACCATGTCAAATGACACTTTTGCAAAATAAAAAATTTCGATAAACTGTGAAAGAACTTTATTAATTTAGATACAAATATTGCTATAAATAGAATTATTGTGAAGCCCTCGATTTTGATTCGAACATGTACTTATATCACGTATCGTCTTTGTACTATTTGACAATTCTACCGCGTCGCTTTGACGGGTAATTATTAATGATAACTATATTTCGTCTTTAAATTTCCTTATTTACTTCTTGTGTTCATAATCATTTATTAATTTTATTTCGCATTTATGATCACTTGATTGATCATCATTAATGTTATTGCGTATCTCATTAGTCACCTTAGAATTTTTGGAGACTATTTATTTTAGAGATTTATACCTTATAGAATTAAGAATTCGATTTAGATTAAGTGATCATGAGACTTATAAGTGATCAAGGAAATCACTAATTTTTTTGGAGATTGATATTATTCACCTATTATCATCAATTTTGGGACATAAAATAAAATATGGAATTACCACAAATACCCTCTTAAGGGACGGTCATGAGGTGAATTTTGGTGTAGAAATATCTCCCAACTCTTGTACATGTACACCTTGTGTATTCATCTTGTGTATTTTTACACCATTAATTCAAATCTTATACACAATATCTTATACACCAATTTTTTTATTATAAAATCATCCAACATGTTGGAGGCTTCCCAACACCCCATGCCAACATTCCTCTCTATCCTTGCAATCCCAACCTCCCATGCAAGACTACACCTTGACCAAAGTCTTTGTCCCTCATGCTTACTACCATTTGCAAGACATAGAACAAAACAAAAATTTGTCCCCCCTACCCTTCACTATGGACGGCCATTTGGCCTTGGTGAACAAAAAATTCTTGTTCATTTCACCAACACCCAACTCTAATTTGCCAACTTCCCCTCCATCTCTCTAAAAATCCTCCTACCTCTCTCTACAATTTTCTTCTCTTCTCTTAAACACTTAGTAAAAATTCAAGAACTTTTCTTCTACTCCATCACAAAAATTCGAACACCTCACTACACAAGGTAAGAAATTTTGTTCCTCTCTTCTTGTCTTGATATCATCTAGCTATCTCCTCTCACTTACTAATGTAAGTTTGGATTTTTATTTTTGAGGTTTACATAGAAGACTTGGAAGATACTAAGAGTCTCACCATCACCTTGAGGAGGACTTCTAGACTTGAAGAAATTTGAAGGATTTTGAACTATAAGGTAAGAAATGGGATTTTTGGTACCTTCTTCTTCTCCCTATTAAATTCGAATTTTAACACCAAAATTATCATTTTGAGGTGATTAGGGCTGACCTTGGAGCTTTGTTTAAGTGGTGATCAAGTTCTTAAGAGACCATCAATTTTTGACTACAACTTTCAACTACACAAGGTAAGTGTGGTACCTTTGGCCTATTCCTTCTCTTTTTCCCTCCTTGGTTCAAATCTTCATTTTTCTAACTCAAAACTCCTTGTATTATTGGACTTAGGGGCTGCCTTAAGTGAGGATTAAAATCCTCAAGGTCTTGTGACACCATTTTTCACCAATCAACCGAACAAACAAGGTGGGTGGAAAAATCCTTTCAACTTCTAGGTGTTTTAATTCAAAAATGCATGTAGTATTTTGTTATTGAGCATTTGAGATATATATTATGTATTGCATGCTATTTTCTTGTATCAAGTTGAAAAATTTCTCAAGTGTTGCTCAAAATGCGATTTATCGAAAATTAGGACATACATGTACACTTTATTGTCATATTTGATAAATTCTTGTATGGGATGGATATGTATGTTTATGACCCTTGAAATCTATGTTTTGTATGGCCTATAACCTGGACAAGTCGAGCATAATTGGTTAAATTTCGATTTTTGGACTTAAAATGCAAAAATGGAAAGTTGGTGGACTTAATTGCAAGAAAATAAAACTTAAGGGACCTCTCTGTAATTTTCGATTTTTGGGACTGTACTCAGGTTCAAAAATGATGTTTTGACATTTTAATAAAGTTTTAAGAGTTTTTAGATAAATAAAATCAACCCTTAAAAGCCCAAAGACTAGATTGTAAAATTTGAGAAGTTTAAGGGCTATTTTGCAAATTTCGAAACTGTACCAGACCCTAATTTTAAAATTTGAAATTTTAACTCTTAAGGGACTGGAAATAACATATTTTAAGTGTATTTCAAAAATCCAAGTGTTTAGAGCTTGGAAAGTAATTTTATAAAACTTGAGGGACCAAATTGTAAAAGATTAAACTTGAGGACCCAAATGAAATTTCCAGGACTTATACAGCCCATGTACCTGGAAATACTAATTTACCTATAACATAATTATATTTTGGACCCAAGGTTCAAATTTCATAACAATTGGACCCCTAAAAGCCTTAAAGGCAATTATTTCAAAATGGGACAAAAATGAGATTTTCAAAAGTTAAGGGACCTATACTTATGACGTTTTAAAACTGTTTTTGTCCCAATATCCCACTAACCTTAGTGACATTTTCCAACTCGAATCACATTAGAAGCCCTTCCGGTTTGTGAGTTCCGATTATTTTAAACTTAGGGCCCGAAATGACAATTTTAACAAATTTGGGGCCAATGTGAGAATTTTATAAAAACTCGACCTCAAAACTTTAAAAAACTGAATCTCTGAACAATTTAGAGAATTTAGGAACTGATCTCATAATTTTTCAAGGTCGGGACATTTAATTATTTAACTTTTAACCCCAAAAGTATTGGTTTTGACAAAACGGGGCTAATTGTAAATTTTATTTTTTATTAAGGACCTAACTCAAATTATTTTCTTTTAAAGAAACAGCCCTGGACTCTCTTACTTTAATATTTAATTAAAATATTTTAATTTCTCAAAACCCCTTGACTTATCGGATCGCCTTGACCGATTAATACCCGATCGCGGGCGACTTCCTCGTCTTGCGATTTGAATCTATAACGGGACTTATGTTCCACCTAATCGTTCAAGATATCGAAGATTGCTTATCCTCCCGATATTCATCTTCATCCAAATAACTCCACCAACGCCATAATTACCTTACGCAAATTTTCGAAAACTTTTCATGAAGCTATTTAGAATCAATAATACTCATTTGCTGGTTGACTACATGAACTTGTGTTTACTTTCCCGCTTGAGTCAACTTGGTGTGTCGAGCTCACAAATCGGAATGGATACGTCGGGGATGGAACCGGCTCGGCCGCTATTCCACTCTTAGGCCCCATCGCCCTAATCCCCAAGGCGAGGGACGGAGTTTGTCCAAGGGAAGCGGGTCGTAGTACTTGAGGTATAATCATGATTATGACAAATCCGAGCCTTGCTAGCTCCACTGTGGATTTTGTCTTTGCCTACGGAGCGATAAGGTGACAGGTCTTGGACCATCTTGCTCGGGGAGTTACAAGGAAGAACGAAGGAATCGTTTCCCGATCCACACGATTAGGAGTTAATCGGACCCGTTTGGTTGGCGCTACAAACCGCACGCAACCGCTTACTTGTATTGCATAGGTTGGCGCTACAAATCCGCACTCCAACCGCTACTTGTCTTGCATAGGATTGGCGTTACAAATCCGTACGCAATCCTCCTGTTTGCTTGGACCATAGTGCCTGCTTGACCATGAACTGTTTTCTTAATTGTATAAGTATATTAATTAAATATATTTTTCACGACGCTTGTGGACTGTGTGTGAAATCATGCATCATCTCTCATGCGTTTTCATACAACTAAATTTCTCGCATTAACTATTTATATCGCCACACTTACACACGATCACCCCATCCACCGAGATTTTGTCTCATTCCCTCCTGTTTTCTAACGTTTAGATGAAGAGTTCATTTGAAGACATCGAACCTACCGCAGATTGAATCTCTATCAACGATGTGGAGCGATATTTCCTTTTTTTTTTTTTTTTTGTTGTTGTTGGACTCCACCATTTTATTTTGTTTGATTTGTAAGTTAATTAAGATAATCTTTTGGGTTGTATTCGGATCTTGCAGGACCTTAAGATGTAATTTGTACTCGTGGTTGTTATAATTCCGCTGCATTAGACTCTATTTCACTTGGTGTTTTGTATCTTTGGTTTCGTCTGTTGATTTACCTCGGTTTAAGTGATTGATCGTTGTCGCGTCACGTTTGGGGCGTGACAGTTATGGTATCAGAGCTCGGCTAGTAAGATGGAAACTTACACCAGCCGACCCGAGGATAGGACCTCGGATTGTATTGGGTAGTACCGCGACTTGACTAATTAAGTGTGAAATCGATTTCAATAATGGTATAGAACCGTATTATTGATGTTCATGATAAGTCAGAATTTATACTTGGAGAATCCATAGTCATATTTGATTTGACTTAGTTGACTTTGACTGACTTTCCTTAGTCATTCTTTCCTTGTTCTCCTTATCTTTCCTTGCATCCGTCTAATCCACCTCAGTTTTGTTTGACAGGATGGAGCCAAAGACCCCAACCTGGTGGGACGTGATCGCTTCGTTTTGAACGGGATCATTATAGGGCCTTAGAACTTCATTGGCGCAGGTATTCCTTCGGGCTGAATCCGAGCTTACCAGGGAACGACAATGCACTCGTGAACTAGGACACCTTCTGACAAAGAGTCAAGAGGAGAAGAATAACCTTACTCTCCTCGTTAAAGATCGCGAGGACACCATCCGCGCTCGCGAGATCGATTCAATTGATCCAGAACGCCTGGATAATACTCGCGAGAAGGTGGAACGTGCCAAGGAAGGTCGCACGAAGTGGAGAATGGAGGCGCACGCGTCAAGAGACACCATAGGACGCCATGAGGAGACCATCAACAAACAAATGCAGATAATCGAGGAACTCACGCATGCCTTAGCCCGGCGGGATGCGCTCAGAGGCCGCCTTAGTAGCTAATGCGCCACCGTTGCCACCGCCCGAGGCGAACCAATGCTCGACCTTGAGACCGATAATGAAGAGGATCCGAGAGGAGGATCTGAAGAAGACCCAAGAGGATCCCGATGAGGATCCAATGGAAGATGTAGAGCCCGAGGCGCTTGAAGCCGCCCCACTCGAAGATGCTCCGGACTAGAAACAGTGGCCCGATTTCGCCAACTGGCCTAATGCTGAGGTGCTACCTCAGCCCGATCAAGTTCCGATTCTAGACGAGGCCGCAGTGATGATGGCGACCTCACCGAATAGATAACTTTTGTAATAGATAGTATCGGCGCATATTACTTTTCATTTGTATTTTGCTTTTCGTTGGACCATGATTTCGGATTTACCATTGATTCTCAGATTTGTGTTGTATGAACTCATTTGGATGTATTCAAATTTTCACGTTAATGGATATATCCTTTTACTTATTCTATGTCTTGTGCACTTGTGTGGATCTCCTTGCGATATAACTTGTCTTACGCGAATATTTATTGGAATCATTCATTTTGTATTGTAGCTAAGCTCATTCACGGCCGAAACCGGGACGCGGAGACCCCGCCGTATACCCCAAAGAAACGATGATGCGCGAGAGGATCGGGCACCCTCCCCGAATTGCCACCACCTCCTCCGCCAATCGCAGGAGATAACCTAATCGCAATAGCCTTGCGGCAGATATTAGTTTTCATGAGGCAACAAGCGGAGCCTCGTCACCCCTAACCATGAACCTACTCGAGAGACGAATGACCGCACCTTGGAGCGGTTTTACGATTCGACCCCCGACCTTCTTAGGGGAACCGGATGACGAAAGCGGAAGAATGGATCGGGAAACCGAGAATATCTTCAATGCTCTCCAATACTGGGGGAACAAAAGGTTACGCTCGCCGTGTTCGACTAGAATCACCGCTCGAGATTGGTGGAGAGCAGGTTGAGAGAAAAGGGAACAGGATCAAATAGATAGGACATGGGAAAATTTCTGGTGAATTCAATGAGCAATACATACCCCAAGTCGTGAAGGAGGCACGGGATGAATTCCATAAGTTGAGACAGGGGAACATGTCATGGCCCAAGATGAGTCGAATTCCATCGGTTATCCAAATATGCCCCAGAACAATCAGCCAGAAGAGGACAAATTGTATAAGTTCACACGGGATTGAAGTGGAACTCGAAACTTGACTTTTGATGTTGAAATAACAACATACTCGGCCCAGTGATAAGCAGACTCTCCGCATTGAGTCGGGACTTAACCGCATTGGTCGATTCAAATTTGAATAGGCCATCGAACAGATCTCAAAAGGACAATAGTGGGACAACCATCAAGGCCGCTGTTAAAATTCGAAGGGCCGATTGTTAAAGCGAAAAAGGGAAAGGACCGTCTGAGGAAAAAAACAGGGCCAAGTATGTACACATTGCCAAAAACCGGTCATATCGCCAATGGCATCGTTGGCGTAAACATGGAAGGTGTTTACGCTGTGGTAGTAATCAACACCGGTGAAGGATTGTCCGAAATACGAAGACCAGGACCAAACAGTGCAACCACGAAGCCGGCTAACGGCCGGGGGTAACAAAGGCAAGGATGCTGCCGAGCATTTGCACTAGTTTGGACATGAGACTCGGAGGCAACAGACGTGGTGGAAGGTACGCTTCTAGTATCTAGTCATTACGCTAAAGTACTATTTGACCCTGGATCAACGCATTCATTTGTCGCACCCCATTTTGTACACAAGTTGCATGCATGCATGGAACATATGCCTATAGGTTTAGAAGTATCACTCCTATGGGCGCAAGCGAATAATGACATTATCTATAATGCATGCGAAGTTAAAATTGATGAGATAAATTTCCCTTTGATTTGATCTTCCGCCTATATCCGAATACGACATTATATTGGGAATGGATTGGTTGTCCGCACACCATGCACAAATGGACCGCCATCGCAAGTCCATTAAACTATGTGCACCGATAAGCCCGAAAGTGGAAATTTCGGGAAGAGCACGAGTTAAGATTGCCCCAATCATTTCAAAGCAATGAAAGCGAGGAAGGCGATCACTAGAGGGGCACAAGGGTACTTGGCGTTTGTAATTAACAAACCTAAGGTTGAGACACAAATTAATCAAGTACCTATAGTATCGGAATATACGAGATGTATTTCCACAAGAACTCACCACTGTCCCTCCAGATAGGGAAGTTGAGTTCACCATCGAGGTATTACCAGGAACCGCCCCAATCGCCATAACGCCGTATAGAATGGCTCCTGTTGAGTTACAAGAGTTGAAGACACAATTACAGAAGCTTATGGATGTAGGATTTATTCGACCAAGCACGTCTCCTGGGGGCAAGTCTATTTGTCAAAAAGAAAGATGGCACATTAAGATGTGTATAGACTATCGCGGACTTAACAAAGCGTGACCATCAAGAACAAATATCCCCTCCCGAGGAGGATAGACGAATCGTTTGATCAACTTCAAGGAGCGCGGTGTACTCAAGTTTGATTTACAACAAGGATATTATCGATTAAAGATCCGGGAAGAAGGGCGTTTCCAAAAAAACATTTCGGACGGATATGGACACTACGAGTTTGTAGTGATGCCTTTCGTCGACAAACGCACTAGCCAGCGGCGTTTATGGATCTAATGCATCGAGTCTTTCAACCGTATTTAGATCAATTCGTAGTGATATTCATTGATGACATACTCGTATACTCTAAGTCTAAAGAGGAGCATGAGCGTCATCGAAAAATTGTTTTAGAGACACTACGAGAGCACAAGCTATATGCCAAATTCAAAGCAAGTGCGAATTTTGGCTTAGTGAAGTCGCATTCTTGGGACACATAGTATCCGCACGGGATTGCCGTAGATCCTTGAAAGCACAGACAGGTGGTTGAATGGAAACAACCCGAGTCCGTAACGGAGATCGAAGTTTCTTAGGACTAATTTGGATATTATCGTAGATTTATCCAAAATTTCTCCAAGATAGTCGGACCACTCACTCGACTAACCTGAAGCAAGTCAAGTTTGAGTGGAATGACAAGTGTGAGGCTAGTTTCTAAGAGTGAAGAAACGACTTACTACGACTCAGTCTTAGCCCTTCCAAAGGAACAAAACTTTGTCGTCTACGGTGACGCATCAAAGGAAGGACTAGGAGCGACTCATGCAAGAAGGAAAGGTCATTGCTTACGCATCACGGAAACTCAAGCCGTATGAAGCCAATTACCCAACGCATGACTTGGAATTCGCGGCTATAGTGTTCGCGTTAAAGAAATGGGAGGCACTATCTCTACGGAGCAACATTCACGGTTTACACGGATCATAAGAGCCTAAAGTATCTATTCTCTCAGAAGGAACTCAATTTGAGGCAACGGAGATGGATGGAGTTAATAGAAGATTATCACTTTGATATTCAATACCATCCCGGGAAAGCTAACGTAGTAGCCGACGCCTTGAGCGAGGAAGGCGAGTTTAGCTAGACTAATGATTCGAGAGTGGAGATCATTAGAAGAATTGAGCACTTGGAATCCGATAAGAACCAAAGACTCAAATTTCATGTGCCAATATTTGATTAAGCCCGATCTCTTCGAACGAGATCAAAGTAACACGGGGATTGACGTGCAACTTCAAAAACTAAAAGAGAAGATACTCAAAGGAGAAAGATCGAATTCTCGATACCGGAAGATGGAATCATCAGATTTCGGAATAGAATTTGTGTACCAAGTGATGAGCAACTTAGGAACAGAATCCTTTGAAGCACACCGTTCGAAATACACTATACATCCTGGAGGAAACAAGATGTATAAGGACTTGAAACAAAGACATTCTTTTGGTGGGTAAACATGAAGAACCAGGTAAGCGAGTTCGTTGCGAGATGTTTGACTTGTCAACGAGTAAAAGTCGAACACCAACGACCATCCGGTTTATTACAACCGTTGAGAATTCCAGTGGAAATGGGAACACATAACGATGGACTTCGTGACGGATCTACCAAGGACCAGGCGAGGCGATGACGCTATTTGGGTAGTCGTGAGCCGACTCACGAAATCGCACATTTCTTACCCATGAAGAAAACCGCGACTTGCGAAACTTGCGCAAATTTATATCCGAGAGATCATCCGACCGCATGGAGTGCGGTCGACATAGTGTCGACAGACCGAGGTTTGTCTCCGGTCGGAAATGCTTACATGAGGAATTAGGCACCTCGCTAAGTTTCAAAGACAAAGAAGACATCCGCAAAACCGATGGCGGTCCGGCGAACAATTCAAACCCTGGAGGACATGTTGCGAGCTCGCTCATTGGATTTCCAAGGAAGTTGGGATTCGCACTTACCATTGGTTGAGTTCGCTTATAATAATGATTATCGGCCACGATTGGGATGGCACCCTAGAAGCTTTGTATGGACGAAAGTGTAGATCCCCTCTACACTGGGAGATTGATGACCAATGGACTCCGAAGGAGAAACGGAAGTCACCCTTGATTCCAAAGGTCGACTTAGTTCAGGAGGCCATGGAGAAGGTCAAGTTGATCAAGGAACGGATCCGTACGGCTCAGAGCCGCCAAAAGAGTTACGCGGACAAGAGGAGAAAAGACTTGGAATTTGAAGCCGGAGATGAGGTATTTCTCAGACTCTTGCCACGAAAAGGATTGATCAATCCAAGAAAAGGGGGCAAATTGAGTCCGAGATATATTGGACCTTACAAAATTTTGCAGAGGATTGGAAAGTTGGCCTACAGGCTTGAGTTACCGGCACAGTATGTGGGAATGCACGATGTATTCCATGTGTCGAGATTGAAAAAGTATCAACCAGATCCCGAGCATATCATCACTCGTGATGCTCCTCCTCTAATGGAGAATTTATCTTACACCGAGGAACCAATCAGAATCATTGACCAGCAGATACGTCAGTTGCGTAACAGAGAAATTCCAATGGTTAAAGTTGTATGGCGACACCACAACCGAGACGAAGACGCAACATGGGAAATGGAAGAAGATATGAGAAATCAATATCCAGAGTTGTTCTGAAGAGAATTTGGGGACCAAATTCTTTTAAGGAGGGGAGAATGTGAAGCCCTCGATTTTGATTCGAACATGTACTTATATCACGTATCGTCTTTGTACTATTTGACAATTCTACCGCGTCGCTTTGACGGGTAATTATTAATGATAACTATATTTCGTCTTTAAATTTCCTTATTTACTTCTTGTGTTCATAATCATTTATTAATTTTATTTCGCATTTATGATCACTTGATTGATCATCATTAATGTTATTGCGTATCTCATTAGTCACCTTAGAATTTTTGGAGACTATTTATTTTAGAGATTTATACCTTATAGAATTAAGAATTCGATTTAGATTAAGTGATCATGAGACTTATAAGTGATCAAGGAAATCACTAATTTTTTTGGAGATTGATATTATTCTCCTATTATCATCAATTTTGGGACATAAAATAAAATATGGAATTACCACAAATACCCTCTTAAGGGACGGTCATGAGGTGAATTTTGGTGTAGAAATATCTCCCAACTCTTGTACATGTACACCTTGTGTATTCATCTTGTGTATTTTTACACCATTAATTCAAATCTTATACACAATATCTTATACACCAATTTTTTATTATAAAATCATCCAACATGTTGGAGGCTTCCCAACACCCCATGCCAACATTCCTCTCTATCCTTGCAATCCCAACCTCCCATGCAAGACTACACCTTGACCAAAGTCTTTGTCCTCATGCTTACTACCATTTGCAAGACATAGAACAAAACAAAAATTTGTCCCCCCTACCCTTCACTATGGACGGCCATTTGGCCTTGGTGAACAAAAAATTCTTGTTCATTTCACCAACACCCAACTCTAATTTGCCAACTTCCCCTCCATCTCTCTAAAAATCCTCCTACCTCTCTCTACAATTTTCTTTCTTCTCTTAAACACTTAGTAAAAATTCAAGAACTTTTCTTCTACTCCATCACAAAAATTCGAACACCTCACTACACAAGGTAAGAAATTTTGTTCCTCTTCTTGTCTTGATATCATCTAGCTATCTCCTCTCACTTACTAATGTAAGTTTGGATTTTTATTTTTGAGGTTTACATAGAAGACTTGGAAGATACTAAGAGTCTCACCATCACCTTGAGGAGACTTCTAGACTTGAAGAAATTTGAAGGATTTTGAACTATAAGGTAAGAAATGGGATTTTTGGTACCTTCTTCTTCTCCCTATTAAATTCAATTTTAACACCAAAATTATCATTTTGAGGTGATTAGGGGCTGACCTTGGAGCTTTGTTTAAGTGGTGATCAAGTTCTTAAGAGACCATCAATTTTTGACTACAACTTTCAACTACACAAGGTAAGTGTGGTACCTTTGGCCTATTCCTTCTCTTTTTCCCTCCTTGGTTCAAATCTTCATTTTTCTAACTCAAAACTCCTTGTATTATTGGACTTAGGGGCTGCCTTAAGTGAGGATTAAAATCCTCAAGGTCTTGTGACACCATTTTTCACCAATCAACCGAACAAACAAGGTGGGTGGAAAAATCCTTTCAACTTCTAGGTGTTTTAATTCAAAAAATGCATGTAGTATTTTGTTATTGAGCATTTGAGATATATATTATGTATTGCATGCTATTTTCTTGTATCAAGTTGAAAAATTTCTCAAGTGTTGCTCAAAATGCGATTTACCGAAAATTAGGACATACATGTACACTTTATTGTCATATTTGATAAATTCTTGTATGGGATGGATATGTATGTTTATGACCCTTGAAATCTATGTTTTGTATGGCCTATAACCTGGACAAGTCGAGCATAATTGGTTAAATTTCGATTTTTGGACTTAAAATGCAAAAATGGAAAGTTGGTGGACTTAATTGCAAGAAAATAAAACTTAAGGGACCTCTCTGTAATTTTCGATTTTTGGGACTGTACTCAGGTTCAAAAATGATGTTTTGACATTTTAATAAAGTTTTAAGAGTTTTTAGATAAATAAAATCAACCCTTAAAAGCCCAAAGACTAGATTGTAAAATTTGAGAAGTTTAAGGGCTATTTTGCAAATTTGAAACTGTACCAGACCTAATTTTAAAATTTGAAATTTTAACTCTTAAGGGACTGGAAATAACATATTTTAAGTGTATTTCAAAAATCCAAGTGTTTAGAGCTTGGAAAGTAATTTTATAAAACTTGAGGGACCAAATTGTAAAAGATTAAACTTGAGGACCCAAATGAAATTTCCAGGACTTATACAGCCCATGTACCTGGAAATACTAATTTACCTATAACATAATTATATTTTGGACCCAAGGTTCAAATTTCATAACAATTGGACCCTAAAAGCCTTAAAGGCAATTATTTCAAAATGGGACAAAAATGAGATTTTCAAAAGTTAAGGGACCTATACTTATGACGTTTTAAAACTGTTTTTGTCCCAATATCCCACTAACCTTAGTGACATTTTCCAACTGGAATCACATTAGAAGCCCTTCCGGTTTGTGAGTTCCGATTATTTTAAACTTAGGGCCCGAAATGACAATTTTAACAAATTTGGGGCCAATGTGAGAATTTTATAAAAACTCGACCTCAAAACTTTAAAAACTGAATCTCTGAACAATTTAGAGAATTTAGGAACTGATCTCATAATTTTTCAAGGTCGGGACATTTAATTATTTAACTTTTAACCCCAAAAGTATTGGTTTTGACAAAACGAGGCTAATTGTAAATTTTATTTTTTTATAAGGACCTAACTCAAATTATTTTCTTTTAAAGAAACAGCCCTGGACTCTCTTACTTTAATATTTAATTAAAATATTTTAATTTCTCAAAACCCCCTTGACTTATCGGATCGCCTTGACCGATTAATACCCGATCGCTGGCGACTTCCTCGTCTTGCGATTTGAATCTATAACTTGGGACTTATGTTCCACCTAATCGTTCAAGATATCGAAGATTGCTTATCCTCCCGATATTCATCTTCATCCAAATAACTCCACCAACGCCATAATTACCTTACGCAAATTTTGAAAACTTTTCATGAAGCGCTTAGAATCAATAATACTGATTGCTGGTTGACTACATGAACTTGTGTTTACTTTCTGCTTGAGTCAACTTGGTGTGTCGAGCTCACAATCGGAATGGATACGTCGGGGATGGAAGGCAGCTCGGCTGCTATTCCACTCTTCGGCCCCATCGTCCCTAATCCCCAACCGAGGGACGGAGTTTGTCCAAGGGAAGCGGGTCGTAGTACTTGAGGTATAATCATGATTATGACAAATCCGGCCTTGCTAGCTCCACTTGTGGATTTTGTCTTTGCCTACGGAGCGATAAGGTGACAGTCTTGGACCATCTTGCTCGGGGAGTTACAAGGAAGAAACGAAGGAATCATTTGCTCTCGATCCACACGATTCCGAGGAGTTAATCGGACCCGTTTGGTTGGCGCTACAAATCACGCAACCGCTACTTGTATTGCATAGGTTGGCGCTACAAATCCGACGCAACCGCTACTTGTCTTGCATAGGATTGGCGTTACAAATCCGCACGCAATCCTCCCTGCTTGCTTGGACCATAGTGCGCTTGACCATGAATCTGTTTTCTTAATTGTATAAGTATATTAATTAAATATATTTTCACACGCTTGTGGATGTGTGTGAAATCATGCATCATCTCTCATGCGTTTTCATACAACTAAATTTCTCGCATTAACTATTTATATCGCCACACTTACACACGATCACCCCATCCACCGAGATTTTGTCTCATTCCTCCTGTTTTCTAACCTTTAGATGAAGAGTTATTGAAGACATCGAACCTACTGCAGATTGAATCTCTATCAGCGATGTGGAGCGATATTTCCTTTTACTTTTTTTTGTTGTTGTTGGACTCCACCATTTTATTTTGTTTGATTTGTAAGTTAATTAAGATAATCTTTTGGGTTGTATTCGGATCTTTGCCGGACCTTAAGATGTAATTTGTACTCGTGGTTGTTATAATTCATTTGCATTAGACTCTATTTCACTTGGTGTTTTGTATCTTTGGTTTCGTCTGTTGATTTACCTCGGTTTAAGTGATTGATCGTTGTCGCGTCACGTTTGGGCGTGACAATTATAATTTTTATCCAAGTATTTAGTTCAAATGGATAAATGATACATTTATTAGCATCAACAACCTAATTAATCTTTTTTTCTTTCTCTTTATATTTTTACTTTGAAATGGCCTTTTCTTTCTTTCCCCTTTTATGTTGTCAATTATCAAAATTATAAAAAAAAAACATGAATACTTATATTTTACATAGTGTTGGACTTTAAATGGTGAAGGTTTTCTCATGCGAAGTTCTTATATATGCTTATGAAATATGGTTTGAAAGCTCTCGAAATGTAGTTTAATATAAAACTAAGATTATTTGAAAATTTGAAATATTTTAAGAGTTAATGAAATAATAAAAGTACTTTTGAAGCGTAAAATACAAAGTATCACATGTTTTATAATTGAACAAATAAAAGCTAAATAAATATCAAATTAAGTAGTTGCCCTTAAAATTCTCTATGTTAACAGGACATTTTTGTGAGAATCAAAAAAGTTTCAAGAAATATTCATACTTTTAAGAGGGAAAAAAATAGGTAGACAAGTATAGATGTATAGGCAAAATTATAAAATTAGTCATGTAACTAAAAGGCGGTAGCAAAAAGGTCCTCCAAAAATTTCAAATGACAAAATAGTCATGCAAAATGCATGGTTTGCAAGATACTCCTGTAACTGGTACTTGAGTATCAATTTTGATCTAATTTCACCAAAAATTGGGAATTACATGTGCCATTCATGTGATTGAAATCCAGATAAGTTTCAAATTGCGACTGAAATTAGGACTAAAATTGAGACTCAAGTATAAGCTAGAAGACCATTTTGCAAACCTTGCAATTTGCAGGACTATTTTGTAAAATCGTACATAGTTATAGGACTATATTGCCATTTCATCATTTTACATGAGCTTTTTGCAATTGCCTTTAAGTTACATGTTTAATTTTGCAACTTTGCCTATATATATATATATATTAGATTTGGTTCAAATGAGACCACCCTCCCTAGGTGAGACAGTGTGGACTTATCTTACCCATTGATCTTAAAAAAAAAATAAAGGGATGTGATTAATTCAGTTTTTTTTTAATTTCCCCGATTTGCGCCAATTTAAAGGTAAGGTGGTAATTTTGTATTTCAAATTAGTGGTCCCAGCGGGTTTTATGGGCTGAGATTAAAACTGCTGGATTTGGTGGCAAAATTTAAGGAAGCAGTTTTTTTTCCAAATATTTTTATTTTACAATATAGTTAGGGTTCTTCTACTGCATAATTAGACATCAAATAATGCATATTTAGTTGTTTTGTTGGCACTGCTTTACGAAAATAAGACATAATTGAATATAACGTACTGCATATTTCGTTATTCTACACCGCATAAATAGGTCAATGTAATGTATATTTAGTTATGAAAATGAGATGTTGCTTTTGGAAATTATAAAAATGGGATGTTACATAATGTCTTGCATATTTAGTTATTCCATGCTTCGCATAGATAGTTTCTAGATAATGCATAGTTAGTTGATTTAGTTGCATAGTTTATGACGTCTTGCATAGTTGGGTATACTGTACTACATATTAATTTTTTTACACTGCATAGATAGTTTTCAGATAATGCATATTTAGTTTATTTTTGTTGCATATTTTCAAATATATAATATCCTACAGATATATGCATCGTTTCATAAGTATCTATGCATCGTCTTATTCTACAGATATATGCATCGTTTAATAAGTATTTATACATCATTTCATAAGTATCTATGCATCGTCTTATTCGTGAAAATTACAGGTTTTTAAGAGTTGATGTCAATGGATAGTTTCGAGTTCTCCATCGATGTCTACACCATTGATGTTGTTGTGTAGAGTTTTTTCCACGACTGATGATTCATCATGCATCATGACTCGTACATAAACGCATCTTCTTCACTGTTTTATTTTTCACAGTTCAAGTTCTTCAAATTTGCGTTAATGGTGGAATTGAGAGAGAGAGAGAGAGAGAGAGAGAGAGAGAGAGAGAGAGAGAGAGAGAGAGAGAGAGAGAGACGTGAGATGAGAGATGCATGAGAGAGAAAGAGATTTGATTCCTACCTTGTTATGTTATTTTACCCTATTACCCTTATGTTAATTAATATTTTAATATAATTTTTATCCATTAAATCACACCCATTGATTAATAGTGGAGGATGATTGAGATTAGTCCATAGTGTCACACCTAGACACATGTTCTCACTTGATCCTCCCCCTATATATATATATATATATATATATATATAGTGGCATAGCCAGAATTTATATATCGGGGTATGTCGATACACGAAAATGGTGCGAGCTGGATATAAAAACTAACGAAAAAGCATATAAATTCTAACTTAAAAATTAATAAGCAATGGCATGTTAGAGTAATTTATTTTACTAGCGAATTTAAAATAAAATTGTTTTGTGCCCAATGGCGCCCAAGTTTGTCACGTTTTTTATGATTAAAAGTCATCCCAAATTAAACAAATTTCATTTCAAATTAAATAAATTTCATTCCATGTAAAGCACACTGGAAAAACAAGAAATTAATACTTGAAGAGCTATTAACTTTGGCAAAAACTTATATAAGACCGTCTTACGGATCAATTTCCGTAAGACGGGTTGTACCTGCCCCGCCCATCCATCCGACCCGGTATTTTTAGGATATAGGGTTCTTTTATTTTTTTTTCACTTTCTTCTCAACTCCACTCTTCTTCACTGTGTGCGTCGCTCTTTTGCTTCTAATCTCTAGGGTTATCACACCGCGCCCTCATTTTCGAATTAGAGATGGTTCTCTCGAACGATTTCGATTTACTGAACTCATCAGTGGAGCTTGAGAAGAGAAAGCACAAGCTTAAGCTCCTTGTCCAATCCCCGAACTCTTTCTTCATGGTACTATTCTTTACTTTCTGTTATGGCCTTTTTTTTTGTAATTGTTCTTTTTTCGTTGTATTTATCTGCTGTTTTGTGATTGTTGGATGTCAAATGTCAGGGTTGCTGTTTGTAATTGTCCAAGATTAGCAGGCTAAATTGCAATTTTAGTCCACTAACTATACCCCCCTTGGAACTTTGGTCCACTTAATTGTGCCTGTGGCACATTTAGTCCCGCAATTAAAAAAATTAAGCAATTTTGAGACAAATTCGACCGGAAATTCTAAATTCAACTGGAAAATCGCACGTGATGTCACGTGCATCATATCCGGCCAATATTTGATGATATGGCAGTCTATGTGGATTTTTTGCAAATAAGAAATATTGTAAATAAATAAAATCCACATCACCTGTTAAAATGGAGGGAAAATAAGCAATTATTTCATCCCCAGAATCGCAGAACCCTATTTTCTTACCCATCTTCTTCGAAGAAACCCTAGAAAAGTCTCACCCAAAGAAAACTCTGTAATTTTCGCAGAATGTCGCATACAACCAGCTCCATTGACTGCTACTGTGGACGTCGAGCTGTGATGAGAACGTCATGGACGGAAGACAACCCGGGACGGAGGTTCCATGCTTGTCTCAGTTATAATGTAAGTTTCAATTTTTTTCTTGAAATTGAAAAGGAAAAGTTGCAAATTTTCTGAGATTGTAGTGAGTTTTGGAGTTTGAGATGTCAAGTTTGATTTTATTGTTGCAGATTTATTTTTTTATTTTTTATAAAAAATTAAATGAGGAATTGTTCATATTTTGCAGAGGGGAGGATGTAAGTTCTTTGATTGGGAGGATCCTCCAATGTGTCGTAGATCCAAGGTTATTATTCCTGGTTTGTTGAAGAGGTTGAATGCAAGGGATGCTAAAATTGAGAAACTCCAATTGACAAACAAGAAGCTTATGAGATGGCTCTGTGCAATAATGGCGTGTGATAGGGGCAATGTTGCTTTTGGTTCTCATTGTGGTTTGGATATCCTTTGCAACCAAGAAGAATGGGAAGAAAAACACTAACAATATGGAGATAGCTTGACTTTGTTCTAGTAATTATAGTATGGTTTAATGTTTAAGCTTAATGGATATGTAAGAACTTATGATTTGTCATTCAAATTTTCTTCATATTCGGTTTCGGTGTGATATCCAAAGATTCGTAATGACAATTCTAATGTAAGTGATGTAATTCGAATGTAATCTCATTATGGTAATTTATGTTATTGTCCTCATTTGATCCTTCATTTATATATTTTTGGTAGTGTATGTTTCTGTTATTGTCCAAAAAAACCAAATGACAAGAGGATACACCTACACCAATGCTTACAAAATTCACCAACCAAAAGACATATCCAAAAGTTTGGCTACCCAACATGACAAAAGTTATCAAAAGCTAAATCATAGTTCAACAAACACAAAAGTTTCAACTTAGTTTAACAAACAAAAGTTTTAGCTAAGGACAGACAAAAGACCACAACCACCCTCACTTCTTCCTCTTGAGCTGACTCATTCCAGAATATTTGATATGATTTGGGAAAGTTCTTTAAATTTCTCGTCCTGGTTGCAATTTAGTGGAGGTTTACCAACTTTAGCTCCTTGAAGTTCTTTGAAACATTGATGGTCCTTCTCTCGGTGGGACTGTGGTGGGTTATCAGGAGAGACTGTTGGGTAGGGAGTTGCCTTCGTGGTCCTCCACCGCATCTATTGTTGGATGTGTAGAAGGTGGCAATATAGTAGGTCTTGGTGGTATGAATAATCTCCTTTTTGCGAAATTATTTTATAAATAGTGTCATAAAGTCGATTGAGACATCACATGAAAGTCGCATTCAATGAAATTCAATGAACTTAATGAAGACTTACACTTTCAGAGTTTTCAATGTTTGTGCAATTACTTGAACTACCTTCATGGATTCCAAATTTCCTCTTCCTCACCTATAACCAAAGCAATATAAACATCACATTAAAAGCACTATCATTTGACTTAAATAAATATGCATTGAAAATAGAAATGATTACCATCAGTTTCTTGGTAGGCTCCATTGGTGCACTCTCAATTGTTTGTCTTCTTGCACATGTAATTGCATTGTGTCCATCATTTCCACATTTGCTACATTTGTGATCTTTTGTTGCCTTCTAACTGCATAGGCTTTTTCCTTTTGTTTTATTTCGCGTTTGTTTGCAACCTCATCTCGGTTCCATTCTCCTTGCCCTAGCAAAGTGTCCGCCAATGCCCCCTTCCAAAATTTGGAGGCAAAGGTGGAATGAAAATGTTTCATCCCACAATCGCCACCATTTATGCCCATAATTGCGAGAGGCATGTAGACTCTTTTGTATGTATCCACAGAGTAGCAATTGTCCACAAAAGCATCAGGAACTCCACCTTGTAAGAAAATTGCACTGCAAGCATGTTTGCATAGGATACCACTCAATCCCCACATTCTACAAGTGCATGACTTACTTCCCAAATCAACACAAAATTGTCCTGACCTGTCCAAGCATGTTATCTCATAGTGTGTGTCATCACATTTCATTGGCATACAACCTCCAGACAAGTCAATATTTTTCTGCAGAATTTTTTGTATCCTTGGACATAACCTCATCTGGCTCCATTTTTTTCCGCATGTCCCTATTCTTCAAGCCTGGACATTAAATATTGCCTAATCCATTCAAGCATTGTAAGCATAGCTCTCTCCTTGCATCCAATATACACATGTTAAAAGTCTCAATGATTATTCAAAAGCATCTCACACTTTGGGTTTTCTTTGAAGTGAGACCTACTCCACTGTGATGGAGGTTTGTCACTTAACCATTCAAAAGCTTTCACATTTAGCTCTTTCATCTGCTTCATCCTTTCATTAAATTCACCCACTGTGCTAGCTTGTGCAGCCCTCCAAAGTGCATTCTTATAGGCAAGACCCCTAAACCCTGCATTTTTGAAATTGTTGTGCAAGTGCCTTACACAAAACCTATGATCACTACCAGGTAAGACTTCATTAAATGCTTGAATGAGACCCTTTTGTTTATCAGATATGAAAGTGTATTGTTCTTCTCTTGTGATATTCAAGTCATGCTTCAATAAGATCAAGAACCACTGCCAAGTCTCCATATTTTCTTTCTGAGACCCTTTGCATATGCAATTGGGTATAGGTTGTTGTTTGGATCCACTCCCACATTTCTTTGTGAGTAATACACCTCACGTGGGGTCCTTTCAAATGACACCCATCTACCCCTATGATTGGCCTACAACCCGCTCTTGAACCCTTCTTTTCAAAGGTAATGAAACAAACATAAACTGATGAACCTCTTTTGCCCCGACTCATCATCTTGAGACTAGAATTCTTTGTGGAACCGGGGTTTGTCTTTCTTAGTTCTTGGTGTAGTCCCACAATTTGGTGAATTGATACTCGAGGACTACCCTCAATCGATGTAAAGCTTTCCTTTTGGCCCTATATGCTTGGTCTTTTGACACATTAACCTCACTCACTTTGATTACATCTAACCTCCAAGCCTTCACATTTCTCTTTGGATCACTCTTAAAATTTTGAATGTATTTGTCACCAACCAACTTGCCTTCACATTTTTGACATTGTAGGTCCTGGGGACATGAATGGTTTGGGGTAAATTCCCTAATATAGTAAGACTCTTCATCTTTCTTTTTATTCAAGTGTATTTTCCATTCACACCCATCAGTTTCACATTTCACATACATCCTCTTTTTGTCATTCTTAGTGAACTTTAAATTTCTTTTTGTTCTAATAGCAAGTGAGTGCCGCCTTTTTGAACTCAACTTTTGTGCTAAAAATCATTCCTATTTCAAATTCGAGGATCATACAAGAGATCGAGATTGAACACAGGATAAGTTTGGCCCCCACCCTCATCATCAGACAACCTATTCTCATCTAAATCCCCATCAACTTCCACAATGTCTTCTTCACCAGAATGATCACATTCACTAGATGAATGGCCCAAGTTTTCAGTCCCAACACCCTTTCCATCACTGCCCCCATCATCAGTATGGTCTACATTAAGATCAAACAGCTCATCATCATCTGTACCAAAGTCAATGTCTACAAGGTCATCGAGTCTCCATCATGGTTTGTTTTGATCAACATCATCACCCTTGCCATCACTACCCCCATCATAAACATCATCACCCTTGTCATTACTACTCCTCTCATGAACACCATCACCCTTGCCATCATTGTCCCTTCATCGGTGTATCCCCTCATCACATTCACTAATACCCCCTGTTCACTATCCCCCTGTTCAAAATGTGGTGCAAGTCAACATATATGTGCATCTCTCTAGTTGACAGATATTTTTTAAAACAACAAATCAAATCATCATTTGTGACAACAAGTTTAAAACCCTCATTAAACCATAAATAAAGTCTCTTTTTGTTTTTAGATACATGGTTTGAAGCCCCGACTCAATGTTTCTTACATTCATATGCCATTCATGTACATAGTCAAACATTAGTAACCTACCACCAATATATGCGGGTTTAGGTGAATGTTGAAATTCCTCCATAATGCATGACTACGAGTCATGGAATCCGAGTTAATGTCTCATAAAAAAGAAATAAATAACTCATAAATAAAACATTAAAATAGAAAGAAAAGGACAAGCTGAACTAAGAATATAGAAATTTCACAAATGCCAACCCCACATGTTTCATAAAAGCAAGACATTATTCACATAGTGATAATAAATAAGTAAAAATGGGGGACCATCTTACAGAAAAATTACTACTTTACAGAAAAGGGAATATTTTACAGAAAAAAACCTAAACCCAACTCATTAAATACTCACGGTAAATTGGTGGGGGTAGCCCAGAGTGCCTTTCGCTCCGAATAAAAACCATTTCTTGTACCAGTTGCACTTTGGTTTGTGTAGTTTCGAGCACAGTGATTTTTGGGGAAGAAGATGAATCCGATTTTGCTGGGGATTATGGAAGTAGGGCTTGGAAGTATTACACTACTGTAACTTTGCTTTTGTTTTTATTCAATACGTGGAAATACTGTATTTTTTAATTAATTGCCACATCATCCCAAATTGGCCGGAAAAGGATAAATCCCCAAATTTTTGGTTGCACGTGACATCACGTGCGATTTTCCGGTTGAATTTAGAATCTCTGGTCGAATTTGTCTCAAAATTGCTTAATTTTTTTAATTGCGGGACTAAATGTGCCACAGGCACAATTAAGTGGACCAAAATTCCAAGGGGGATATAGTTAGTGGACTAAAATTGCAATTTAGCCAAGATTAGCATGTAAGTTTACTTTTGGTATTTTTAGTTTTTGTAAATAAGTCCTTTGAATTATTAGAGACGGATGATTTTTTTTAAAAAAAAATTATTAATTTATTTTTGTTGATCTGTGTGTTTGTGTTTGCTTGTGTGTACAGAATCACCGTTTTTATCCATTCACAGACGGTTGTTGTGTGCGGCAATTTCAGACACTGTGCCAGCCCACCGTGGTGGGCGTGCAGACTCACCGAGGTTGTTCCTTCCGTAGAAAGGGGTGACTGATGTAGTTGGTTATTTATTCTCCTTTAGCCTTCTTGAGAAGTTGATGATGGTAGTCGGTGATGATTTTGTTTAGTGAGAATGTAAAGGTGGGGAAATTTTGTTGAATGTTGAATGTTTTAAACATTAATCCCTCTTAATAGTTATTGAACCTGTAGAAAAGTAGTTGTAATGTTATGCTATATTTGTTTCTTTTGGGATACAAGAATGGATCTATAAAATTTTACTATGTTTGGTACTCTATGGTTGATTTATAATTGAACAACTCCGACTTGTTCTTCTTGCTGAAGCTCGTGGACTAGATCCGAGCCGTTTTTTTTTATTCTTTGGTTCTCTGGTTTCCTCTTTCTTCCTTTCCCATCTTTTTTTCGTCCCATCTTTTCTCTACCTCTCTGTCTGCGATTTAGTAATTTGCTGCAATGAAGAAAAAAATATGACATAGTTAAAGTAACACTTTTATAAGTAAAAGTATCCTTTTTTTGAGATAAAGTATCATATTTTTTTAATACAGTCACGTATTAGAAATTCATTACATTGAAGAAGGAAAAATAAATATGACAGAGCTAAAGTAACACTTTTATGAGTAAAAGTATCCATTTTGATACTTGAAAGTATCAGAAACTGCCTTGAAAGTATTAAAAATTATCTTGAAAGTATCATTTTACGTCACTGTATTTTTCAACATTGAACATATGTTATATCACTCAGCATGTTAGATCTTTGATGCTTGAAAGTATTAGAAATGGACCTAAAAGTATCAAAAATTACCTTAAAAGTACCAGTTTTATGTCAATGTATTTCAATATCGAACATATATTATATCACTATGCATGTTAGATCTTTGATACTTGAAAGTATCAGAAATTGCCTTAAAAATATCAGTTTTATGTCACTGTATTTCAATATTAAACATACCACTCTGCATGTTAGATTTTGATACTAGAAAGTATCAGAAATTGCCTTAAAAGTATCAAAAATTGTCTTAAAAGTATCATTTTATGTCACTGTATTTTTCAACATTGAACATGTGTTATATCACTCAGCATGTTAGATCTTTGATGTTTGAAAGTATCAGAAATTGCCTTTTAAGTATCAGAGTCTAAGCTTTAACATATCATAAATTGGCTTGAAAATATCAATTTTATGTCACTGTACTTCAACATTGACCATATGTTATATCATTTTGCATGTTAAATCGTTGTTAAGCTCGTATAAATTAAACTAATAATTTAATTTCAATTTTAATTTTTATATGTTAACTTATGATTAATATAAAAATATTTGAACAAATTTATTTGTTTGAATAAAATTATAGGTTTTAAATAAATATATTATGCGTTTTTATATATATAATTTTATTTTTGTAGTAAATTAAAGAATAATTTAATTTAGAATTAATATTTACGTAAGCTCGTTTAGGCTCGATTAAGCTCGAAAAAGTTCGTGAACCATCAACATGTTCGATAAATTTAGGTTCGAGTTCGACTCGATAATAAACGAGCCAAACTCAAACTTTTCAAAGCTCCACTCGGTTCGGTTCGGTTCGGACCCTATCTATACGCATTCAAAGTAACAAAATTGATATTATTTACATGTTATATACAATCTTGTTTAAGTATCACTTTTATTAAAAAATGTATCACTTTTACAAAAAAGTGTATGTTTTCAAAGTAACAAAATCGATGTCAGTAACTCCTAAAAAGTATTAATTTTTCCACTAAAAATATTAGTAATTCGGCTAAAAGTATTAATTTTCCGCATGAAAAGCAATTGTAGCCCCTAAAAATATTTAGTTTTTCCCCAAATTCCACAACCTAATTATTAAACTCTTCTGCATCTTCTTCCTTTGGCTAACCTATATATGTAGCTGCGTTCCCCAACAAAATCTTGGTTTACTGGTTGTGCGAACAGAACAATTAACTAAAAGTCTGGCTTTAAAAGTTTTTTTAATCTTGAATTAACATATGTTCGTAATTATAAGTCTCAGTCTGCAATGGTGAATGTAGAAATTCAATTTATAACCATTTTGTTTTTGAATCTTTCGTTAATTAACTTAATAGCAATAATCACATTATTGATTCTTAAAAAAAAATCATCATTACAAGCTTACAACACATGATATGCGCTTAATTTATGTGTGTTGTCCACTTTTCCTCAAGCAAATTGGCAGCTTGGTGGTTGGTGTGTTCTTCCGGTGGATCAGAGTTTGGTGACATAAGCATTTTGAAATTTTAGATGAGTGTGGGTACCGCACTGTAATTTTCCACAGATAAGAGGGAATGAAGCGATAAAAATGGAGACGTGTACGTGCGTTCCCTTTTTTTGCGGGATTGGGAATGGAACCGGGTCCGAATGCTGGAGACCCGTCTTATGGATTAAGATCCGAAAGACGGTCTTACAGGTGACCTTCTCATTAACTTTTCATTAACAAATTGAAATGGATAAAAACAGGCCCTACATATGTAGTAAAATCTTATTTAGGTAGGAATATTATTGAGAGAGCCTGGAGTGGCAGAAAAGCCTAAATATATGTCAATTAGCTTAATATTCCACCACCACCTCCGTTACGGTCAACCACCACCGATTTAAGCCCCTCCTCCGCCGGAACCCGAACCCTTGCCAGATGAACCTCCACCGGAACCACTTCCACCGCCAGAACCACCTCCACCGGAACCACTTCCACCGCCAGAACCGTAACCCCAAGACCAACACCAACTGCCAATACAACCGCCACCACTGCCAGAAAAGGTCTTTTCATCGTCCAAAGATCCTTCTGAGCCAGAAAGCTTTCTTGCAGTACTGCTCCAAACAAGACCAGACAAAAGAAGTACAATCAGAATACACTTTTTTGAAATCATTTTCGAAACTGAAAAAAAATATATATATATCAACAGGTGTCGTTTTTGTGATTTTAAGGACTTGGATTAGGGGATTATATAGTGGCCGTTGGCTAATTTTAAATAAATGTCTCGTCATATCATACCATAGACACAGTTGGGATTGTTAATTAACACAGTAACTCAATTAATATTTGAAAATAATAAAAGGAAATTAACATCTGTATATCAGGCTGTCTTCTTCAATACTTGATTGTCACTTTTAGTATAATCGTCAAGGACTTTTATTTTAATTCAGTATTATTAAATTATCAGGAAACTAATTAGGACTTATCGAATTAATTAAGTTGAATTAGAAATTATCAGGAAACTAATTAGGACATGCCTCTTGCCGTCAAAATCATTTCTAAAGCTAAGGTGGTCAGATCTGGACGTTGGAGTGTGATCTAACGGTTGAGAAATCCCACTCAAAATGGAATCTGATTTAACGGTTAGATTAAAGGCCTTCTCTTTGTCTGCAAAGGAAAATGAAGAAATAACTCTGGAAGAAGGTGATATTGCGAAAAGCATAGCGGAATGCAAAAAAAGTCTGGTTGGCAAGATTTTCGGAAAACAAAATGTAACTTTGCTGGTCTTAAAAACACTATGGCGAGCATTTGGCAGACCAAGGAAACATTCAGCGTACGGGAAATTGGTGTAAACTTATTTCAATTCGTGTTCACTTCCCGGGAAGACCAAATGAAAGTGAAAGAGGGAAAGACTTGGAGTTTTGATGGGCAGTATCTGATTCTTAGAGAATGGTCAGAAAATATTTTGGAAAATCCGGAATGCTTTAAAAACATCGAACTATGGGTACAGTTGTGGGATATCCCATGCCACTGGATGAGCCTAGATACAGGAAGAAAGATTGGAAAGAAATTTGGTGTTTTAAAAGATATTTTAATACCGGAAACTGGGGGCAGTATGGGTAGGTATATTAAAATTCTGGTGGAAATCGACTTGGAAAAGCCTTTGATGCGAGGAACTAATCTAAGATTGGAAGGGGAGACATTTTGGATTAACTTTAAATATGAGAACCTTCAATCTTTTTGCTTTTATTGTGGTAGGATCGGACATACGGAAAGAATTTGTTCAACTCGTAAAGAGGATCTGAAAGCTAACACTATGATTGAAGATCAATTTGGTGATTGGCTGAGAGCGTTGGATTTGGGATTTTACAAGAACGGTTATCGAAATTCCAGGAATGTGCCATCCTCTGAGACAAAAAATATTGTGAATCCAGGAATTATAAGAGCAATATCGGAGGAAAATAATGGCATGATGGATATAATTGGAAATGGTACTCAGACGCAAAAGGAGGAAGTTGCAATTGCCAGTGAGCGGGATGTAGTTGTGGAGCAGAACATATTGGATCACCAGAAGCTTGATAAGGAAATAGAACACTTGGGGGAATCTATGATCATAGAGGATAATAAGGAAAATGAGATCCTTAGTAATAAGGAAAATTCTGAGAGTGAGATGAAACCTAAGAAAGGAGCCAGAAGTCCTTTGAAAGAGATCACATCCGAAGTTAGAGAGGTTATGGGGAATAGAAGAGTTGAAGGTATGGGGCAAGGAACTAAGATAATAAAGAGGTTCAGTGGGAAGAAATACAATCCCAAACCGATGGAAGTGAGCGAATATCATACGGGAGAAAATTGTGGCACTAAGAGAAATTGTGAGGAAATGGAATTAGAGGAAGGTGAAGCTGAAGGTATTAAGAAAATCAAGAGGGAGACAGCTAAAGATTGTGGAAATGTTTCTGAAAAGGTGGAGGTGGCCAGCCTAAAATGGGCCCAAAGTTTTAAATGAATGTATGTCTATGGAATTGTAGAGGATTGGGAGGACCTTCTACAATTTCTCAATTCAAGGAGGTTTGGAGACTCCAACTCCCAGATATAGTTTTTATATGTGAAACAAAAAAAAAAGAGAATTTTGTTAGAACTGTGTGTAAGAGGATTAAGGTTCATGAAAGGTGGTTTTGTGTGAATCCTATTGGAATCAGTGGGGGACTTCTTGTGCTATGGTCCAATAAAATCAAGGTTAGAAACATCTTCACTACCACTTCTGTGTGGAAGTTGAATTCAGTTTGAAGGATAATTTGGAGACAATGTTGGCGATTTTTGTGTATGCTAGCATGGATAAAGGAATCAGAAAGGCTCAATGGCAATTTTTGCAAGATGCTAAAGAGAAATGGGGTCAATTGTGGTGTATGGGGGGGGGGGGGATTTTAATGACATTTTGAATAATGAGGAGAAAAGAGGGGGGAGGATTCGAAGTCTTAGTACTTTTATGGACTTTAATGATTTCATTGAAGGTATGGGAATGGGGGAAATTAAATTCAGAGGCCACCCTTTTACGTGGGCGAACAATAGAGAAGGTGAAGGATTCGTTGAAGAAAGAAATGATCGGTTTTTTGGATCCCCTGTTTGGATGCTGAAATATCCCAATGCAGCTGTTCAACACATTGAAATGCAAACATCTGATCATTGTTTGTTATTGCTTGAAACATCTCCAGTTGATGTGAAAAGGCAAAAAAAGATTTCTCTTTGATAAAAAGTGGATTTATATGGATGGTATTGATAGGGAAGTGGAACAGGCTTGGAGCATTAATGTCAAGGGTACTCCATTATACCAAGTGCAACAAAAAATAGTTAACAACAGGTTAACTATTATAAACTGGAGTAAGAGCAAGAGGACCAACTCTTCGAAGATGATTGAGCAATGCTAGATGAGATTGAATGAGATTAAAAGAAATAATTGTCAAAATAAATGGAAGGATTGGGCTAATATCAGAACGGTTTTGGATAAGGCTTCTAAGGAGGAGGAGAGTTATTGGGCTCAAAAGGCTAGGATTACTTGGCTTAAGGAGGGGGATAGAAACTCGAAGTTTTTCCACGCGTGTACTTTACAATGAAGGAAAGCTAATTGCATTGAGAAACTTGTAACTAGTGTTGGAACTGTGTGTGATTCACCTGAGTTGATTGAAGATGAAATCATTAGCTTTTATCAAAATCTGTTTCAGACCTCAAATCCAAACCAGGATCAGTCTATTTTGGATGGGATTTCTCAAACGATCACACCTGCAATGAATCAGATCTTGATAAGCCATGTGGAGGAAAATGAAATCAAGAAAGCACTCTTTGAACTCAGTCCTACCAAAGCACCTGGAATGGATGGTATGAACCCGCTTTTCTTTCAACATTTTTGGAGTGTCATTTCTTGTAAATTTTGTGCTGCTGTTTCTGACTTCTTCAAGTATCACAAGATGCTCACTAGTGTCAATCATACCCTCATTACTCTAATTCCAAAAATTAAAAATCCCACTTCAATTGGCCATTTCAGACTTATAAGCTTATGTGGTGTGGTGTACAAAGTGATCTTTAAAGTCATTGTGAATCATATGAAACCTGTTTTACATCATTGCATTAGTGTAAATCAGTCTACTTTTATTCCCTTTCTCTTTAAGGGATAAGGCTAGGAACTGGCTAGGCACCCTAACTTAGGGGAGTGTGAAAAATTGGGATGAGCTGAGTCAGAGGTTCTTATTCAAATACTTCCCACCAAGCAAGACACTCTGACTTAAGAGCGAGATCACTCAATCCCGGGCGGTTTGATTCTCGAGCCTTTGTACGAGGCCGGGAGAGATTAGGGATTTGTTGAGGAGATGCCCGCAGCACGGATTTTCTGAGGATCAACAGCTCTGTTTCTTTTACAATGGGTTGATGGGCAAGACTAGATCGTTCGTAGATGCTGCAGCGGGGGGCGCGCTTCTCGAAAGGTTTCTAGAAGATGCATTCAACTTATTGGAAGAGATGGCCATGAATAGCTATCAGTGGCCCTCCGAAAGAACTAATGTGAAGAGGGTGGCCGAAGTGTCTGATTCTGACCCAATCAGGAGGAGTTGGCGGCCATGGATCATTTGTCCGACAAATCAACTAAGTGCCTTGACAAAGGCCAACGAGGGAAACGCTGGTACAAGTAATGGTGGAGTTACTCTAGATCTGATAGAGGAAGCAAATTACGTGAATAACCGGAATCATCCGGGCCTGCGGAACCACGAGAACTTCTCCTACGCGAACACAAAGAACGTGATGCAACCACCATTAGGGTTCAATGTGACTAATGGAGTTATTATCTGCAGATCCTAAACCAACCATGGAAGACATGTTCACCTCGTTTATGAATGAGACAAGGCAGGTTCAACAAGGATGAGGCAAAGATGGATAAAATCGAAAACCATGTCACCCGATTGGGGTCCCGGATGAAGAATCTTGAGACCCAAATTGGTCAAATAGCTACGATTATTGGTGGGAAGCATCAAAAGGCGGTTCAAGCAACACGAGGTAAATCCAAAAGCGAGTGTAAAAGCAATTCGTCACGAGGAGTGGAGGCGGAATACGAAGGGCGAAAATACCGGAAAATTCGAAGAATCGCAGGCAAGCACGGCCAGCCCGTGCGCCTCTTTGGAATGGCAATCGATGCAGGGTGATGCGAAACGGAGGCAAATGGCGAGGTTTAGGCCGAGGAAGGAGCCGAGGAACATCGTCTTTGAACGAAAAGGGCCGAGAAGCTTAAATCCTCCTCTAACCCCGATATTTCTAAACTTAATGTTCCCCTTCCTTTTCCCCAACGTTTTTAAAAGAAAAAGTTAGACGCGCAATTTGCTAAATTTTTAGATATTTTTATGAAAAGCGCATATTAACATTCCTTTTGCGGACGCATTGGAGCGGATGCCCAATTACGCTAAGTTCTTGAAGGATGTTATGTCGAAGAAGAGGAAGATGACTAGTTTCGAGACATCCCGTCAATCGGACAGAGGAGTGCGGTCAATAATCCAAAGGAAACTACCACGAAGTTGAAAGATCAGGGAGTTTCACTATCCCTTGTGCTATTGGTGATGTTTTCTTTAAGAAAGCACTTTGTGACTTAGGAGCGAGTATTAACTTAATGCCCTTGTCTATTTTCGAGCAACTTGGATTGGGAGAGGTGAAGCCATCTACGGTCACCTTACAACTCGCTGTGGCCGATCACTCACGTATCAAAGGGAATCATCGAGGATGTACTTGTCAAAGTTGATAAATTCATATTCTGTGGATTTCTTAGTCTTTGGACATGGAGGAAGATAAAGACGCTCCTTTAATACTTGGGCGTCCATTCCTAGCAACGGGGAAGGACTTAATAGATGTGCAAAAGGGAGAGCTCACGTTACGGGTTAATGATGAGCATGTTCTATTTACTATATATAAGGCACTTCAATTTCATGATGGTGTGGAGACTTGTAATTTCATAGACGTAGTTGAATCCTGTATTGATGAGTATGCGGATCATACATTGTTTCGGGATACTTTGGAGTTTGGTTTGACACATTCGTGTTCAACATCGAACTTGACTATTGATATTGATAACCAAGACTTGTATGATTGTGTTTGTGCTTTGGATAATATGCAGGAACTACCGAGGAGTGCAAGAGGCGCACACACGCTGAAAAACATACGGGAGTCAGTTCTACAGGGACGCACGGCCCGTGCCCTTGAGCACGCCCAGGTCGTGCGTATGGCCGAAGGAAACATTGAAGAAAATGACGACGGCACGACCCGTGCCTAAGGCCGAAGAGAAAGCTAAAGGAGCCGAAGATGGCATGGCCCGTGCTCATCAGCATGGGCAACCCGTGCTCCCATCCGAAGAGGCCAAATCGAACCCAGAACTCAAGCCCTTGCCCGAGCATCTCAAATATGCATTCCTGGGAGCGAATAACACGAGTCCGCTAATCGTATCATCTCTTTTAACTTTGGTTCAACTCGATAAATTGCTTAGGGTGTTACGAAAATATAAGTCAGCGATAGGTTGGTCAATTTCTGATTTAAAAGGCATTAGTCCATCGATTGTGATGCATAAGATTAGAATGGAAGATGTCTACAAACCTTCGGTGCAAAATCAGAGAAGATTAAATCCTATAATGCAAGAAGTCGTTAGAAAAGAAGTTTTAAAATGGTTAGATGCTGGAATTATATATGCTATTTCTGATAGCTCTTGGGTCAGTCCGGTACAAGTGGTGCCGAAGAAAGGGGGGATGACGGTAGTGAGAAATGAGAGTGATGAGCTTATAGCGACGAGAGTAGTAACTGGATGGAGAATTTGTATTGATTATAGGAAGTTAAATGATGCTACCTGCAAAGATCACTTTCCCCTCCCCTTTATTGCTATGATGCTTGATCGTTTGGCGGGATATGAATATTATTGTTTTCTCGATGGATACTCCGGGTATAATCAGATCATGATTGCCCCGGAAGACCAAGAGAATACGACCTTTACATGTCCCTATGGTACATTTGCATTTCGCAGGATGCCATTCGGACTTTGTAACGCACCCGCTACTTTTCAAAGATGCATGATGGCTATATTCCATGATTTCATTGAGAAAATAATGGAGGTTTTCATGGATGATTTTTCTGTGTTTGGAGATTCATATGATCATTGCTTGGATAACCTTTCTCTAGTTTTGCAGAGATGCGAGGAGACTAACCTTGTTTTAAATTGGGAAAAGTGCCATTTCATGGTACGAGATGGCATTGTTTTAGGCCACCGAGTCTCTTCTGCAGGTTTGGAAGTTGATAGAGCGAAGGTTGTGGCAATCGAGAAACTCCCACCTCCAACAAACGAGAAAGCCATTTGAAGTTTTTTAGGGCACGCCGGATTCTACAGAAGGTTTATCCGTGACTTTTCTAAAATCACTAAACCTTTAAGTCAGTTATTAGAAAAAGATACCGCTTTCAATTTTTCCGATGATTGTTTATGTGCTTTTGAGATTCGAAGAAGGCTTTGGTGAAGACCGATTCTAGTAGTTCAGTTGAGTCAGCCCTTGAACTAATATGTGACGCTTGGCCGACTTTGCGGTTGGGGCTGTTTTGGGTCGAAAAGAGACAAGATGTTGAGCCATCTATTATGCAAGTAGAACTTTAGGCGATTGCCCAAAGAAACTACACTACCACGGAGAAGGAAATGCTGGCAATCGTGTTTGCATTCGACAAGTTTCGATCTTACTTGATTGGAACTAAGACGATAGTCCACACCGACCACGCGGCAATTAAATATCTATTTGACAAGAAGGATGCCAAACCGAGACTGATTCAGTGGATCCTTTTGCTCCAAGAATTCGATGTGGAGATTCGGGATAGAAAGGGCTGCAAGAATGTAGTAGCCGACCACTTATCCAGACTAGAATACAAGAAGGAGGAGAAAGAAATCACGGAGGCAATTAAGGAGGAATTCCCGATGAGCAACTTCTGATGCTACAAGCTAAATTCCCATGGTATGCAGATTTTGTTAACTATTTGGTTGCAGGGGTTTTGCCTCCGGATTTATCATCCTATCAAAAGAAGAAGTTCCTCCATGATGTCAAGTTTTACATGTGGGACGATCCCCTACTCTTTAAGAGGTGCACCGACACCATCATTCGACGATGTGTACCTCAAGAAGAGTGGGAGGGAGTTCTACAACAGTGCCATTCTTCACATTCCGGGGGACATTTCGGTCCGACACGCACGGCGGCTAAGGTATTATAAAGTGGATTATACTGGCCTACATTATCTAACGATTGCTATCTATTCGTACAAAGTTGTGATAGGTGCCATCGAATGGGAAACATCTCGAGACGACATGAGATGCCAATGACCAATGTGATGGAAGTTGAACTCTTCGATGTGTGGGGGATCGACTTCATGGGCCCTTTCCCATCTTCGTCAGGTTATCAATACATTCTACTTGCAGTGGAATACGTATCTCGATGGGTTGAAGCTATTCCGGACGATGACTAATGATGCGAGTAGTGCTCAAATTCCTAAAGAAAAATATATTCACTCGGTTTGGAATCCCGAGAGCTTTGATTAGCGACGGGGGGTCACACTTTGTGAATAAATTAATGAGCACTCTACTTGCGAAGTACGGGGTTAAGCACAAGGTGGCATTAGCGTACCATCCGCAAGCAAACGGGCAAGCAGAGGTAGCCAATCGTGAGATTAAGCAGATTTTAGAGAAAACGGTAAACATAAATCGCAAAGATTGGGCCATGAAGCTATATGACGCACTATGGGCATATCGGACTGCATACAAGACACCCTTGGGCACATCACCGTATCAGTTAGTATTCGGGAAATCGTGTCACTTGCCCGTCGAATTGGAGCATAAGGCGTTTTGGGCTGTAAAGAAGTTAAATTTTGACTTCCAAGCAGCGGGTGAAAATAGGCTCTTGCACCTAAATGAGATAGAGGAGTTTCGGGATGAAGGCTATGAAAATTCCCGAATTTACAAGGAGTGAACCAAACGATGGCACGATCGAATGATAAAGAAGAGGGAGTTTATGCCGGGTGAACAAGTCCTTTTGTTTAACTCGCGTCTTAAACTCTTTCTGGGAAAGCTTAAGTCTAGATGGTCAGGGCCGTTTGTGATAAAGAAAGTGTTAAATCCTCCGGGAATAGTGGAGCTATTGAGCCGAGATGGGAGACATTCATGGTGAATGGCCAGAGAATCAAGCATTACTTGAGCCGGGAGCAAAAGGAGGAGGTGACACACCTCACATTGCTAGAGCTGTGATCGACTAAACATGCGTCAAGCTATAGACGTTAAATTTAGCGCTTGTTGGGAGGCAACCCAATGATTTTGTTGTTTTATTTCTTCCCATGTTTCTTAATTTGTTTCTTTTTTCCCTTTTCTAAGCCAGGATTTAATTGCTTTCATAGGGTAGAAGTTTTCCTTATTTTTTTTAAAAAAAAAAAAATCAAAAACAAGGTACGGCATACAGCACCGGCAGCCCGTGCGCCATGCGCAATGCCCGTGCTACACCACACCTGAAGAGTTTGGCGTTCGGCCCCTAGCACGGGCCACCCGTGCAATTTGGCACGGCCCGTGCTCTTTCAGGAATTTGGGGCTCCAACGTTCAACCCCCAGCACGGGCAGCCCGTGCCACAAGAGCACGCCTGTGCGCCTACCTACTGAGAGTTAAAAACAGACGGGGGGTGCAAAATTTTAACACAAACTCTTCCTCTCTCTCGCGCGCAGCAAGCAAGAACTCACCCCCTCCAAAATTTTTCCACAATTCTCCTATAATATCACCACTAATCACCTCCCATGTAGGTCCCAAGGGGTGTAAGTGTAAGGTTTAGAAGGGGGTTTGAATAAACCTTACCAAATTTTTGATTTAGTCCTTTTAAAAATTCGAGTTGATACTTACACAGTTTGTGTCCTTGGTGATGACCAATTTAGTTAATCAGTAGAGTTATTCTCTCAACAGACTCAATTTGTTGATGGAATAACTCATTAGTGTAAGTCTAAATTAACTCAATCGTGGTTTGTTTTTTTGAGAAGACTTAACACCCTTAAGTTTGGTTAAGTAGAGATTTAGAGCTTGATTTAGTACTTAGAGATTATCTAATGGATAGCAAATATGTCGTGAGAATTAAACAGATATGATGCAAGAATTAAAGTCTTTGAAATGTAAATGACACAATAAGATTTTTATAGAGGTTCGAAGATGGGGTAATTCTTCTACTCCTCTCTTCTCCAACTCCCTGGAGGAATCCACTAGGTATTGATCAAGATATACAAGGTGGTAGATCCGGATACAAGTCTTGATCACACAACCCGACTTGATTCTTTGGGACTCGGTCCGGAGACGCTTGATCACTCGGTGGCTTCTCGTCACGACTCGGCCTTCTTCTTCACAGGCGGTGCCTTGCTACTACAGCCCACTTGCTCAAGCTCTTTGGATTTGATCACGAAGCCCTCCAAAAGCTTAAGACTTGGTTCGACCTTGAACCTTCCTACAATCCTTCGTAGAATGTAGACCCCTTGATTATTGGTAATTTCCTCTTCAAGCGATTGAAGTTATCTTTCCTTCACGGTGAGCGTTGGATTGATGTTCTTCGTAGTGTAGGCCGATCTTCTCCTCTCGAGTCATTCCTCGGCCTTTTATAGTGATCTTTCAAAAATCGCCCGTTGAAGAGATAGGCTTATTTTTGAAAGTCACTTGTGGTCGTTGGCTTGTCTTGTTGCGATCCTTGGAATTGCCATTTCCTCGTATGAATTGTTCTTCACCTTTTCGGAGTTTTGATACGGTGTAGTGCTTCCCATTGGTTTATTCCTTTTGCACGCTCTCGGGGTGAGCACTTCGAGAAAGGTAGCATGGAGATATTACTTGTTTAGGTAATTCTCTTGATTTACAGGCAACGGATCTTTTTGATTATCTCGACTTGATTGCATTTCCTTGCTTTCCCCAGGTGACTTAGAGTCAGCCTTCCAATCATTGGATGACTTCTTGTCACTTCAACTTGAGACTTGGCTTTTCTTGAGTTGACTTGACCGATACTCCACTTTCCGCATCTCGTTTGCTCCTTGATAGAGTTCCGTCTTCTCTTCTTTTCCATACTCATTTGTCTTGCAAATGCGGAGTCTTCCTTCTAGTCTCCGGTTGTCTTCTTGCATGTTTGGGCATAGGCGACTTAACTCACCTTGACCAACTTATTTATTACAATGCGAGTTTACAACAAAAATGGGGTGCCAACTTCCTATTTTAAGTTTTACATGGCATTCATCAAAATCTAAACAATAAATTTCCCAACAATTTCCCCCTTTTTGATGATGCCAAAACTTAAACCATTCAAAAATGTAAATAGCAAAGATACATACTGAGATAGTGTATTCACATAGAATGTATGCGTAGAATCAATCCTTTTATTGATCATAACATTCTTGTTCTTTTACACTGTTGTTTACAAGGTGTATGTATTTATATAAAAAAATAAAGAATTTATAGCTTTATTGCGGAGAAGACTTACATAGTATGTATTTACATAATAAAATACATGAAGGGTGGACATCAACACTTCATCTCCTTTTGTCTCCTTCTTTCATCTTGTTCAAAGATCTTCCGCTCTTCTTCTCTTTTTCTCATCGTCTCTTTCTTCTTCTTCTTTTCATATGCCTTCCGGCAGACTTCATCTCTTCTTAATCTCTCTTGTCTTTCCTCCCATAGCTGAGTTTGTCTCTTATTTTTTCTTCTATTCTTTTCGCATACTCGGCATTAGTTTTAGCCACTTGCAAATTGGCTACTTGGTCAAGAGACCCGATGATAGATCCCTCATTTCTTGCCTGGATCTGCGTACTCAATGTTTTTAGCGGAGGCCACAGGTATGAAACCTCTTCCTCCACCACGCTTCTTCCTCTACCTCGGGCGTGTATTGTACTAGGGTCTTCTTCTTTCCGGTGAGTGACCGGCGGAGTGACCAGCAGAGTGATCGTGGGTAGTCTCGTTGCTGTCGCTTTTTCACATAACGTGAGACCCTTTTCCCAAGACAAGTCCCAAGCTTGAGCCATAGACATTTTTGCAAAGTATCCTTCGATTGCGGCGTTTTAAATTCATCAACGATCGTGGCTCGGCCCCGACATCCGAGATGGCATAAGTGTCTCTGTCTACTAGAATGCCTCCGTGTTGTTTCAAGATGTTCATAACTCGGGCATCCATTCTTCCTTCCACTTCCTCCATCCCCGCTTCAATTGTCTTTCTCTTTTCAACCATAGATATAGCGAGTGTTGGAGTGGCAAAGTCACTGGGAGTTTTGCGATAATATCGGTGTGACAAGACCTTGTTGGGGGTTTGTGCAATCATCAAGGTCACATCTTTCGATCCTTCCCCCTCAACGGACTTTCCTTTCTTTTGTTTTGACACTTCCTCCTTTTCAACTTGGATCTCTTTAGCGCTTTAAAGTATTCCTCTTCCCTTTTTGGCATCATCAAAGAGAGAGGAACACTGAAACATATCTTGGCAAGCGGGAAGTCGAGCTCTGGCGATAGCGAGGTTACGCCTCGAAGTCTGGCTGCGGTGTATGCGCACGAAATTCGGAGCGAGTAGCGTTGGACTCACTTTGAAATTAGCTTCATCTCGGCCATGAGAATGCTGAATTTTCTATCCATGTTTTCTTCCATACGCTGGAGATCACTCTTATTTTGCTCACGCAGCAACTTTATCTCGGCAGTGTGAGCTTCATGCATGTGCTCAATGTGTTCTCTCAATTTCGTTTTTGCATCGCATTCTCCGCTCTCCATACCAAGACTTGTTGAACAATGTCCTGAAGTATCTAACTTGTTCCACACGCATTGTTTCTTCTTGTTGCCACCATTCCACGATCGATGTTATGCCTCTCAAGTCGTAGGTTTGGCATCTCCGTTGTCCCGCATGTTGTAGGTCCCAAGGGGTGTAGTGTAAGGTTTAGAAGGGGGGTTGAATAAACCTTACCAAATTTTCGATTTAGTCCTTTTAAATCTCTGAGTTGATTCTACACAGTTTTGTGTCCTTGATGGCCGATCGAATTAGTCACTTTCAAGAGAGTTAATCTCTCAATGATTTCTTTGAGTTGTTGATGGAGTAACTTTTGTTGGCTATAATTTAACTCATTTGTGGTTTTTATTTTATTGGAAGACTTAACACCCTTAAGTTTGATTAAGCAAGATTTTAGAGCTTGATTTAGTACTTATAAATTATCAAATGGATAGCAAATTTATCGTGAGATATAAGCGATTAAAAGTGCGGGAATTTAAATCTTTGAAATGTAAATGACACAAGAAAGTTTTTATAGAGGTTCAAGATGGGGTAATTCTTCTACTCCTCTCTTCTCCAACTCCCGGAGGAATCCACTAAGTAATGATCGTTTACAAAGTGGTATGAGTCCAGATACAAGTCTTGATCACAACGGCCGACTTGATCCTTAGGGACTCGATGCCTGGAGACGCCTTGATCACTCGGTGGCTTCTCGACGACTCGAACCTTCTTCACAGGCATTTTGCCTTGTTACTACAACTCACTTGCTCAAGCTCTTTGGATTTGATCACGAAGCCCTCCAAAAGTTTAAGACTTGGTTCAACTGAACCTTTCTACAATCCTTCCGGAATGTAGACCCCTTTGTTTTCAAAAGTTTCCTCTTCAGCGATTGAAGTTCTCTTTCCTTCACAGGTGAGTGTTGGATTGATGTACTTCGTAATGTAGGCTAGAGGATTGAGAATGTTTGATTTTCTAATATGCTTGTATATCTCACGTGTTTGTCATTCTCTATCTCAAACAAACTCCTCGGCCTTTTATAGTGAACTTTCAAAAATTTGCCCGTTGAAGAGATAGCTTATTTTTGAAAGTCACTTTGCGATCGTTGGCTTGCGTTCTTGAATTGCCGTTTCCTCGTATGAATCGTTCTTTCACCTTTTGAGTTCGACATGGTGTAGTGCTTCCCATTGGTTCATTCCTTTTGCACGCTTCGGGGACCGAGCACTCCAAGAAAGGTGGTATGGAGATATTACTTGTTTAAGTAAATCTCTTGATTTACGGCAACGGTTCTTTTACGATTATCTCGACTTGATCGCATTTCTTTGCTTTCCCAGGTGACTTAGAGTCGCCTTCCAATCATTGGATGACTCTTTTGTCACTTCAACTTGAGACTTGGCTTTTCTTGAGTTGACTTGTGATGCTCCACTCAAATTGCATCTCACCGCTTCTTGATAGAGTTCTGTCTACTCTTCTTTGCCATACTCAAATTGTCTCGCATGAGTTTTCCTTCGATCTTGCTTGTCTTCTTGCATGTTAGGGCGTAGGCGACTTAACTTAACTTAGCTTGGCTCTTATTCATTACAATGCATTTTACAACAAGAATTGGGGTGCCAACTTTCTATTCTAAGTTTTACATGGCATTCATCAAAATCTAAACAATAAAATTCCTAACAATTTCCCCCTTTTTGATGATGCCAAAACTTAAACCATACAAAGATGCAAATAACAAAGATACATACAAATAGTGTATTGACATAGAATGTATGCGCGAGAATCAATCTTTTTATTGATCATATCATTCTTGTACTTAACACAATGTTTACAAGGTGTATCGAGTATATAATTGTCTTCACAAAAAAAGATAAAGAGTTTATAGCTTTATTACAGAAGACTTACATTGTATGTATTTACATAATAAAATACACGAAGGGTTGGACAAGAACACTTCATCTCCTTCGTTGTCTCCTTCTTTCATCTTGTTCAAGATCTTCTTCTCTTCTTCTCTTCTTCTCATCGTCATTTGCCTTCTTTTTTCTTTTCATATGCCTTCCTCGGCGCCTTCATCTTTTCTTAATCTTTCTGTCTCTCCCGCCATATTGAGTTTGTCTCTTGTTTTCTTCTTCTAATCTCTTTGCATACTCAGCGTTAGTTTTAGCCACTTTTAAATTTGCCACTTGGTCAAGCCCAGCCCAAGAGATCCCTCCTTTCTTTCCGGATCTACGTATTCAATATTCTTGGGCGAGGCCTAGGTGCAAGCTTCTTCCTCCACTACGCTTCTTCCTCTACCTGCGGGCGTATCTTGTATTGGGGTCTTCTTCTTCCCGGTGAGTGACTAGCAGAGATCGATTGGGAAGTCTGCACTGTCGACCTCTTCACATAACGTGAGACCCTTTTCCCAAAGACAAGTCCCAAGCTTGAGCCATGGACATATTTGCAAAATATCCTTGATTCGAGCGTTTTGAATTCAATCGATCGTGGCTCTGTCCCGACATACGAAATGGCATACGTGTCTCTGTCTCACCGGAATGCCTCCGTGTTCTTTCAAGATGTTCATAACTCGGCATCCATTCTTCCTTCCACTTCCTTCATCCCCGCTTCAATTGCTTTTCTCTTCTCGACCATAGATACAAAGCAGAGTGTTGGAGTGGCGGAGTCACGGGAGTTCTTCGCTTATAATGTCACCGTGATGAGGACCCGTTGAGGGGTTTGTGCAATCATCAAGGTCATATCTTTTGATCCTTCCCCCTCAGATTTTCCTTTCTTTTGTTTCAAAATTTCCTCAGTGATTTTCCCTTCTCATTTTGTTCCTTCTCATTCCCTTCTTTCTTTTTAGCTTGATTTTCTTTGCTTTAAGGTATTCCTCTTCCCCCTTTTTGGCATCATCAAAGGATAGAGGAACCCTGTGGAACATCTTGGCAAGCATGAAATCGAACTGCGGATAGTCGAGTTCTGCTTCAAGTCATTTGCGTTGTAAGCAAAGACGAATTCGGATCGAGTAGCGTTGGACTCTTGAAATCGGCTTCATCTCGGCCATGAGAAGACCGAATTTTCTAGTCATGTGTTCTTCCAAACGCTTTGTATATCATTTGTATTTTGCTCACGCAGCGACTTGATTTCGGCGGTGTGAGCTTCATGCATATGCTCAATGTGTTCTCTCGGCTTCGTTTTGCATCAAGCATTTTCGACTCTCCACACCAAGAACTTGTTGAACAAAGTTAAGTATCTCACTGTTCCACACGCATTGATTCTTCTTTGTTGCCACCATTCCCTTATCCCGACTGTGATGCCTCTCAAGTCACCGTAGGTGTGGCATCTCTGTTGTCGATCGCATGTCCAAAGAGGCTCGATGCCTCTCCATCCGTTCAACCTCAAGAAAGAGTGCCTTGAACACTTCTCGAACTTGGTGATTTTCATTGCGGTGATGGCCATACAAAAACGTCAAAATCAAAATCAATTTGAACAATGGTGCCTCGAGTGAAAAAGGAGGTGGTTTGTGATAGCGTGCTTGTTCGTTTTCGACTCTTCGTGGAGTTCCGGTATTTCAAAGTGAAAAAGGAAAAGACTCTACGAAGGATTCATCACCGCCAACCAGGATCTGCATTCGATGATGAGTGGTGCGCGGGCGTTCTTTTGGGAATCGATCCGCCGGCTTGAGGAGCTGCGTGATGGTCTCTTGTTGAGTGGGTCTTGTTGTGAAGTGGACTCGCTTGCCGAGCCTCAACTATCTTAATGACTTCGTTGGTCTCGTTGGTCTCGGTGATTTTTCCATTTGAGAGATCGGTCCTCGGCCTTATCGAGCGTCATCGGACGATGATGAGATTTCCATTGGTGGCTCATCATCAAAGTTAAAGGTTTGACGAGTAGTTTTGGGATCGACTTACTCGTGCTTGGAACACCCGCACCGTGAGTCTTTGATTTGTCATGGGGATGACTCAGCTCTTCTTCTTCGCCTTCCGATCCCGAGAAAAGTGACATCGGGGTTGTCCCGGGAATCATGAAGTGCGCTGATCTCCTTCTCGGATGGGTCGATGATAGCGGGAGGGATGTTCTCTACTTGACTTTCTTTACCCGGGAAGTCTCAACCTCCCGTGGCCTTCATTTTCTCCGCTAGTCTCTACCTGCGAGGCCTTGGTCCTCCTTTCGACAAGTGTCTCTTTGTCTTAGGGTCTTCTACAAAGTGGCATCCATTGGAGTCTCAACCCCATGGATTGCACTTTCATCGCCCAGTGTTAACTCCCGTGGTCATTCCTTCCTGTGCCTCGATCGCATCGGCGGCGTCATTAGCCTTCGTAGTAGCGGTTGGCACCTCGGTGAGGCAGTCTCAAGCCTCGAGCTTCGTTGATGGCAACTTGTTGTTCTTCGTGTGTTTGTAATTTCTCGTCTTCGCCTCCTTGATTCGTTGTGGAGTCATCCGCAGCATCCTCCGACCTTGCTTTGCGGTGGAGGGAGTTCCCCCTCGGTGGCGCACCGGTGAGTGACTTGGAATGGGGTCACTCGTCTCCAAACTCCCGGCTATTTCGATTGATTGTTCGGCCCGTTGGGGCGGTGGTAGCACACCTTCAATAGGGGTTGGCTGATTCGGGTCCCACTAGCCCAGTTTCATCGCCATCTCCCTTATTGCCTTCTTCTCGAGTGAGCAGGGGAAGTGGTAGCAGCAACAACATTGGCGATTTCTTGAACCACTCCCATTGGATCAATTTCACCGTGTTCGGATGACTCTCCTGGTCCCTCCATTAGTCTTTGCTCGTGAAGGATTCTTGATTCGTGCAATGCTTGCTGCATTTGCAACTCTTCGCGGGCGGCAGCATTCTGCGGTTTCTCGTCATCATCGGAGAAGACATCAAGGAGAGGATGTGTGTGTTACGTGGTGCCGAGAGATAGGCGATGCTTGCCTTCTCACGTGCTTCGGCTTCTTCCGACTTGCTTTTCTCTCCCCTGTCCTTGTAGATCTGCGGGATGTCCGTGCGCTTGTCTTCATCCAGAGCTGGGAGCGCGAAGAGTTAATCCAAGGAAATTTAGCAGTTCCTCTTCTTCTTCTATGAGCTCAGCCGTTGGAACTGCTGTTCTCGACTTGCTCAACTTCCATTTCCTCCACTCACGCAGACGATTTTGGATGTCGGGTAAGGTGGAGATAGAATCATTACATCACTATCCGCTCCGCAGGTTCTTTTGTGCTTGTGTGAGCTACGTTTGTGTCTTACGGTTGCTCTCTGCTGATCGCCTTCAAGAGATTTGGCTGTTTATCAACTACATCCGAGACTCTACTTCTCCGGTAGTCTCGATATTTGTCTTTGGTGAGAATCGACTCAATTTGGTTTCTCCGATCGGATCGCTTGACGATTCTTCTTCGTCTCTGGTTTGTACTGGGGAATTTCGGTTCGAGAGATGTTGTCCTCTCGAGTCTTGGCCGGGTAGGGCGTGTCTTTTCTCGAGGAGCGGGCCGTCGTGGCTTCTCGGTTCTCCTCTTCTTGACGATCGGAGAAGGTATTTGTGAGTCCTTCTCGACCGCCGCGCAGGGCAGAGACACGGCTGCTGGGGGGCGGTGACTCTGCTGCGGGGCAGGAGCATGTTTGGTTTTCTTTCTTTAGGGGCAACGATCTTCTTGGTACCGCAGGGGACTTTCTTCTTGGTGGAGAGAAACAATTTTGTATCTTCGGGGTCAGTGATTCCCCCTCAGTGTCGACTCTCTTGGCGTAAGCTCGCACGAGCGCCGCAGAGAGGTTAGCTCGAACATCCTCTTGTTAACATGGAATGCCTTCCCATGTCTAAGAGGTACTCCTTTCACCTCCAATAGCCGGCCAATCACGGACCATATCCTAGGGATCCTCCAAATGAACCATCTTCTTTGAAGGACTTGTTCCCACGCTCGCGAGTCCTTGAGACAAACTCAGCCCATTTTATCTTCTTTTTTTTTTTTCTTCGATGATTGCGGCCATTACAATCAGCTTTGCCTTTGATGATTGGTCAAAGCTGCCAAATTTGATGTCGATACATTTGGCAACTATGTCCAACAACTTGTGATAATCCTCCTTCAAAGCCAGTCTCTTGTTTGATGTGTATATTATTTTATCAAAGCAAAGTCGGACTTGGCTATTTCTTTCCATGCGTCACCCAAGTTTACATCAGCTTCTTTGATCTCGGATGCTCCTTCTGGTAGTAAGCAATATTCACCAAATCTTGGCAGAGATAGTCACCGCTTTCCGTGAACAGATGACTTGATTCCTTCATCGTGAATCTCGGCATTCACGTGGAATTGTGCGACCTCCTACACATAGGTCATCGGATATTCTAACGTTAGAAAGCGGTTTTAGTCAGGACGTTTCCAACTTCTCGAGCGATTTTCTTCACCAAGGTGTCGTCGGACCCCGCTTCACCATTAAGTCAAAATCCACCGCCGAACCAGGTGTGGATTTGCTTTCCTAACTTGGTAAAGTCATAAGTTGGTGCCATTTCTCGGGATTGTATCAAGGAAAAACTCGAAATTGATTTGAAGGTTGATAGGGTTTGAGAGTATTCTCGCTTTGCTTTTGAGAGAAAGAGATGAACAGTTTTTAGAAGTGTGAGAGAGAAGGACGAAAATGGTTTAAATATGTTTTATGAAAGGACGTGCGGATGGTTTTTGAATTGTGATTGAAATCAACGGCTTGATTTCGTGACGCCTATTGAGCATTTCATGTCTCGTATTTAATGCGGCGCAAACATTTATATCCAATCATAAGCTTGGTGTGCGCTTTTTTTTGTACACATCATCATCATTATGCCGACGTATTCCTTAAAACATTCCCGCTTAAGTCAAAACGATTGCGTTTTTGTCACTTTGCTTATAAGTTATTCAGCTTATCCCTTAGCCGATTTTCGAGTGATTTGGTGTAGTCAGTTGTCTTTTCCGTCTGGTGATTCTTGAAGTGATTTTGTTTTTCGGCTCTTTTTCACTCCTTTTGTTCTAATTCTCTTCTTTGATTTGTCTGAGTGTCACCATTCGATTAACCCCAACTCATGCTTGAGTTCTTCAAATCTTGACTCACATAATGGTTTTGTGAAGATGTCGGCTAGTTGTTTATCGGTTGAGATATATTCCAAGATAATGTCCTTCTTTTCAACATGATCTCTTATGAAGTGATATCCGACATCAATATGTTTTGTTCTTGAGTGCAACACAGATTTTGAGTGATTGCAATTGCACTTGTGTTATCACACATGATTGGAATTTCTTTTTCTTCAACTTCATAGTCTCTCATTTCTTTGTCTCATCCATAGGACTTGGGCAAATGTTTGCCCAGCCTATGTATTCCGCCTCAATTTGTAGAGGTGGCTATTGAGTTTTGCTTCTTGCTAAACCAGAAATTAGTCTTTTCTAGCATTTGACATGTGCCTCGAAGTGCTCTTTCTGTCCACTCTGCATCCAAAGATAGTCGAGAATCAATAGCCAATTAGCTTGAATCCACCTTCCTTTGGATACCATAGGCCTACTTCTTGGCTTCCTTTCAAGTATCTCAATATTCTCTTTAGCTCTTTGTCATGTGGCTCTCTTTTGGAGCAGATTGAAATCTTGCACATACACCTACAAAGAAAGGTGATGTCCGGCCGCTAGGTGTGAGATAGAGCGATGATCCAATAAGTGCTCAGATCTTGTTTGATCTACTGTGCTTGCCATCCGCATCCATGTCCATTTTGTGATGTGTTCATTGGTATTTTTACGTAAGACTTCTCCTCCATACCAAACTTCTTCATTAAGTCTCTGGTGTATTTTGTTTGACTTATGAAGGTTCCATCCTTGATTGTTTCACTTGAAGTCCAAGGAAGAATGTCACTCTCCCATCATGCTCATTTCAAATTTACTTTGCATGAGGTTTGAAAATTTTTCACATGACTCTTTGTTAGTGGATCCAAAAATAATGTCATCCACATATATTTGAACAAGCAAAGATACTTTTCTTGTCTTGAATTCTCGAAAAGTGTTCTATCTACTTTTCCTTTTGTGAATCCATTTTCGTTAGGAATTGTGACGGGGTATCATACCATGCTCGGGTGCCTGTTTCAATCCATACAAGGCTTTCTTGAGTTTGTATACCTTGTCTCCAAGAGTCTTCTACTCAAATCCTCGGAGGTTGTTCAACATACACTTCTTCTTCCAATAAACCATTTAGGAATGCACTTTTTACATCCATCGATATACAATGAAATTCTTGTGAGTCGCATAGGCAAAAAACATCCTTATAGCTTCCAATCTTGCTACAGGGGCAAATGTTTCATCAAAATCTATCCCTTCTTGGCAATATCCTTTGGCTACTAGTCTTGCTTTGTTTCTTACCACGTAACCTTCCTCGTTCATCTTGTTTCGAATACCCATTTGGTTCCAATAACATTTTGATGTATGGGTCTTTGCACTAATTCCCATACTTTATTTCTCTCAAACCGATTCACTCTTCTTGCATAGCTTGAATCCAATGTGTGTCGTCCAATGCTTGTGACACATCTTTGGGCTCTATTTGCGAGATGAAGCATGTGAACATGGCTTCTTGTTGAGTTCTGGATCTTGTTTTGACACCTTCTCTTATATCTCCAATGACAAGTTCGTGGATGGTCTCTCGGCCATCTTACATCGGGTTGGAGTAAGTTAGCGGATTGATCGACTTGCAATGTGTTGGTGTGGTCGGACTCTCTCGTTATCACTTAGCCGCAAATTTTCAAATTGTTTTTGAGATTGACTATCTCATCTTCTTCTCAATTGATAATTCCCACTTGACTTCAAAGATAGGGACCCTTCAGATGATTGGATGATTCAAATTTATCGGTGACTCTTGATGTCTTCTCCATTTACATTTGGCTCATCGAATACTACATGAATGGATTCCTCCGTAACCATAGTTCTTTTGTTGAGTATTCAGTAGGCTTTGCTTTCGGTGAGTATCCTAAGAAGATACCTTCATCACTTTAGCATCAAAAGCCTTTAGGTTGTCTTTGCCATTGTTGTGGATGAAGCATTTACATCCAAATATTTCAAATATGCAACACTTGGTTTTCTTCCAATCCGGATCTCATAGGGAGTCCTTGTCATTTGTCTATTTATCATACATCCTGTTTTGGGTGTAGCAAGTGTGTTGATTGCTTCCGCCCAAAATCTTTTTGGTAACCCACTTGACTAACATGGTCCTTGCCGCTTCTTTGAGGGTTCTGTTTTCTTCTTTCGCAACTCCATTCTGCTTTGTGGAGTCCTTGCTGCCTGATAGTTCATGACCAATACCATTTTCAATACAACATCGAGTTATTATTCCATTGACAAACTCGGTTCCTCTATCCGATCTTATTTTGATAATGGTTTGACTCTTCTCATTTTGAATCCTCTTCATCACCGTGTGGTAGTTTTTGTAGAGTTTTTTCTTCTTGCACATGAATATTGTCCATGTATATCTTGAGTAGTCATCTACCGCCACCAAGGTGTATTTCTTTCCACTTATCTTTGGTTCCATGGGCCAAATAGATCCATATGGAGTAGATGCAATATTCTTGTTGAGGATGGGCATGTCTTTTCTTTGAATGACGACTTGATTTGCTTTCCTTCCGACATGCATCACATATACTCTCCTTCTTGTATAATCGAGTCCGGAAGTCCTTCTACAAGATGACTTCTTGCCGACTTGTTAATTGTTTTGAAATTGGTGACTCGGCTTTTTATGCCACGGCCTAACTTGATTCAAAGGTTTTGCTCTTTGCTAGTAGAGCAGTCTTTGGGTGTTGCGGTTGACCAATCCACTACATACATATTTTTCTGTCTACATCCTTGCATCACCACTTCATTTGATTCAATTTCTTTGATTTGGCATATACCCATGTTGAATCCAACATTGTAGCCCTTGTCACGAGTCGATCGATACTCGGTAAGTTGAAGTTGAGTCCTTCAACATATGCAACATCCGTGATTTCTAATCCATTCCTCTTGATGGATCCAATGCCTCTTATTTCACCAGAGCTTCATTTCCCCAAATATGACTTTTGCTCCTTTGACTTCCTTGAATTTTGACAGATTTCTCTTATTTCTGTCATATGTCCTGCGGAATGACCACTATCCATGTACCAGGTTCCTTGGCACTCACTGCATTCTTGAACCCGCAATCAAGGAAATTAAGTTTTAGGTACCCATACTTGTGCGGGTCCCGAGGGGTTAGAATTGTAAGATGATCCAACCAACTTATAGCCAAATGTTTTGACAAGGGGTTGCCATCTATCGATGCCATAATCATAATTAATTTCGCAAATTGCTTGGGATTCTAGGTTCATACAAATTGTCTCTTTTGTCGTATGCTGCATATGTGTTTTAGCAATTGCCTTCCTTGGGTAATTGTGGTGTTTTTGAGTGTAGTGCCAGGTGCATGTGTGTCTTGATGAAAGTTCTTATACTTTTGGAATGGCCTTTCTTGAGTTCTGGCCTTTGCCATTTGGGCTTATATTCCATAAGTCTGGCTTTGATAGATTCACATTATTCCAATCAGCTTGGCTTGGATATTTTCTACCATCCCCATCATATGTTATTCTTTTATGGGTTTTCGGGATTTTTGGTAGCTCGCTTCTTCTTTACTGAGTATTTTCTGTTTGGAGTTTCTTTGAAGGACTTGAACCTCTTCTCATTTGTCCCTTTCAAAGACACTCAAGGTCAAGCATTTTTCCTTTTCCTTTGTAACCAAGGCCAGTTTGCTTAGTATTGTGCTTTGGAGTGAATGTGTGTGCACCATTTAGAGTTTTGGATTTTTCGGACTCTTCATGACTTGAAGATCCTTTTTCCAAAGTTACTCTTGAGGTTTGACATGGCACAGAGGAATTAAATCCTAAGCCTGTCTTGTCTCCACATTCTCTTTGACTCATGATAAGATCATCCAATGATTTAGATGCCTTAGTAAATGAGGCAATAACATTCTTGAGGTCGTTCTCCTCTTTTCTATGGCAAAGCAATTTTGCTACTAATTTAGCATTTTCACCTTTAAACTTTCATTCTCAATGACTATTTGACTTAGAGTACTCGGCTCCTTAGTCAGCTTTGAGTTTTGACTTTTGAGTAGGCTGTTTTCCTCATTCAATAGTGTGTGTGAGGATTTAATGTGTTCAAAATCTTTCATCATTTTGCTTAATGAATCATAAAGATCAGTAGGTGATGAAATGTGTGTGTCACGATCACTATCACTAGTGTGCGAGTTTGTTGAGTTAGATTGTACCTCATCTTCTTGATCTTGTTCTTTGGCCATCAAGTAGATCGGGGCTTCTTCGTGAGTCACTTGAGTAGTCGCCTTCATGCTCTCTCAGAATGTTTATCTCCTTGACTTGGTCAATTTGTTTGCCATCTCTGCGACCATCATTGCCTTTTTCCTTTTTCTTTTGTCTTCTTTCTCTCAAGATCTTTCTTTCTTCTTCATCTCTGTACTTGTTGACTACAGGATATGAGTCAATGGCATAGTGACCTGGTTGTCTACAGTTCCAACATAGATATTGACTTTTTGATCACTCTTTCTATTCTTGAGTTGTCACCCTTTGATACTCAACTTTTTGATGATCTGTTCTCTTGGTTGGCCTGTCTTCCCTTGATTTGGAGGAGAGTGTCTTCTCGAAGATTCACCCTTTCCTCTCTTGTAGTTCTTGTTAAAGAACTTGTTAAATCTTTTAACCATCGGGCTATTTCTTCCGGGGTCAATTGCCTCTTTGACCTCGGCTCTCTTCCCATCTTTGACAATTAGAGCAATTGCATTGCTGGGTACAACTGTCTCTTCTGGTCTTTTATTCTCGGCTCAAACTCGTAGGCTTTGAGGTCCGAGAATAACTCATGATTGGATGTCTTTGATAGGTCCATGGAGTGTCTCGGTGCCATGACCTTCATTTCCCATTCAATTTGGAAGACTTTTTAGGATCTTCATACACATTTCTTCGTGTAAATTTCTTTCCAAGTGTAGACGGCTCATTTGTGATTTCGTAAACCGAGCGTCTAGTTGATCTAGATTTTCTCCCGAGATCATTTTGAAGTTCTCAAATTTCTGTACAGCCACCGATAATTTGTTTTCTTTGATTTGCTCACGAGCCTTCACAAATTAATGTCACTTGTCCCATTTCTTTAGCCGTTTTGCATGATTTGACTTTGTTGAACATGGCTTTGTCCAAGGTTTTTAAAGGATGTCCTTGGCTACATTATCCAGGTTGTATCTTTTCTGTCATCATTTGTCCACTCGGTTCTTGGTTTTTCAACCATGACCGGGTCTAGAGCAACATCTTTTTCTCCTTCCTTGTTTGCAACTCTTTCGTTTGTGTTCACCTTTAAGATTTGCAGAGGCCCATCTTCTATCACTATCCACATCTCATCATGTAATCTTTGATAGATGAGCCCGCATACGAATTTTCCAATCATCAAATTCTTCAATAGTGAACATAGGGATGCGTGTCAAATTTGCTTCCATGATGATGACTTTTAATAAAAAGAGTTTTGAAGGTTTAAGTACTAAAGCAGACTTTGAAAAGTTTGGAGATCTAGTTCAAGAACGGTCGATGCGGAGGGTTCAATGAACCAACCGCTCCGATACCACTTGTAGGTCCCAAGGGGTGTAGTGTAAGGTTTAGAAGGGGGTGAATAAACCTTACCAAATTTTCGATTTAGTACTTTTAAATCTACTGAGTTGATCTACACATTTTGTGTCTTGATGGACAATCGAATTAGTCGCTCAAGAGTTAATCTCTCAATGACAAAATTGAGAGTACTGTTGATGGAGTAACTTCAATTTGTTGGCTATAATTTAACTCAATTTGTGGTTTTATTTTATTGGAAGACTTAACACCCTTAAGTTTGATTAAGCAAGATTTTAGAGCTTGATTTAGTACTTATAAATTATCAAATGGATAGCAAATTTATCGTGAGATATAAGCGATTAAAAGTGCGAGAATTTAAATCTTTGAAATGTAAATGACACAAGAAAGTTTTTATAGAGGTTCGAAGATGGGGTAATTCTTCTACTCCTCTCTTCTCCAACTCCCGGAGGAATCCACTAAGTAATGATCGGTTTACAAAGTGGTAACAGTCCGGATACAAGTCTTGATCACAACCGACTTGATCCTTAGGGACTCGATGAGACGCCTTGATCACTCGGTGGCTTCTCGACGACTCGAACTTCTTCACAGGCAATTTTGCGCTTTGTTACTCTGACTCACTTGCTCAAGCTCTTTGGATTTGATCACGAAGCCCTCCAAAAGCTTAAGACTTGGTTCAACCTTGAACCTTTCTACAATCCTTCCGGAATGTAGACCCCTTGTTTTCAAAAGTTTCATCTTCAAGCGATTGAAGTTCTCTTTCCTTCACGGTGAGTGTTGGATTGATGTACTTCGTAATGTAGGCTAGAGGATTGAGAATGTTTCGATTTTTCTAATATGCTTGTATATCTCACGTGTGTGTCATTCTCTATCTCAAACAAACTCCTCAACCTTTTATAGTGAACTTTCAAAAATTTGCCCGTTGAAGAGATAGCTTATTTTTTAAAGTCACTTTGCGATCGTTGGCTTGCGCTTCTTGGAATTGTCGTTTCCTCGTATGAATCGTTCTTTCACCTTTTTGAGTTCGACACGGTGTTGTGCTTCCCATTGGTTCATTCCTTTTGCACGCTTCTAGGTCGAGCACTCCAAGAAAGGTGGTATGGAGATATTACTTGTTTAAGTAAATCTCTTGATTTTACGGCAACGGTTCTTTTTGATTATCTCGACTTGATGCATTTCTTTGCTTTCCCCAGGTGACTTAGAGTCGACTTCCAATCATTGGATGACTTCTTGTCACTTCAACTTGAGACTTGGCTTTTCTTGAGTTGACTTTGATGCTCCACTCATTTTGCATCTCACCGCTTCTTGAGAGAGTTCCGTCTACTCTTCTTTTGCCATACTCATTGTCTCGCACAGAGTTTTCCTTCCGATCTTCAATTGTCTTCTTGCATGTTAGGGCGTGGTGACTTAACTCCTTGGCCACTCTATTCATTACAATGCATTTTACAACAAGAATTGGGGTGCCAACTTTCTATTCTAAGTTTTACATGGCATTCATCAAAATCTAAACAATAAAATTCCTAACACATGTCCATAGAGGCCTGGTGCCTCTCCATCCGTTCAATTTCAGCAAATAATGCCTTGAACACCTCCCGAACTTAATTTGTTTCTTCCGTTGCGGTGATGGCCATGCAACGTCAAAGTCATAGTCACCGAACGATGGTACTGACGGAATGACGGAGTGGTCGTGGAAGCGAAGCGCGAAGCTCGTTCTTCGACTCTTCATGGAGGTTGGGTACCTCCAGGAGAAAGGAAATGATTCTACAAAGGAATCATCATGGCCAATGGGATTTGTTCAATGATAAGAGGTGCGCGTGAAGTTCCTTTTGGAGTCGAACCTGCTGCGGCACTTGGGAGCGCGATGGACTCTGTTTTTCACTGGGGTTGTGAAATGGACCCGACTTTTGAGCTCATTTGTCTCAACAGACTTCGTTGGTCTCATTTGGTTTCGCTTAATTGAGTGGGTGGTCCTCGGCCTTATCGAAGTGTCATCGGACGATGATGAGATTTCCATTGGTGGCTCATCATCAAAATTGAAAGTTTGACGAGTAGTCTTGAGATTAGACTTGCTCGTCGGGAACATCCGCTTGGTGAGTCTTTTGGATCATTACGGGGATGACTCGGCTTCTTCGCCGCCTTCCGATCACATAAAGGTTACATCGGGATTATCCTGGGAATCATGAAGCGCACTTATCTCCTTTTCGGATGGATCAATGATAGCAGGAGGGATGTTCTCTACTTGACTTCTTTACCAGGGAAGTCTCAACCTCCCGTGGGCCTTCATTACCCCCAGAGTCTCAAGCGCAGCGAGGCTGGACCTCCTTTCGGATGTCGGTCCGAGGTCTTCTCGTGGTGGCATCCATTGAGTCTCGGCTCCATGGATTGCACTTTCATCGCCAAGAGTGTTAACTCCCGTGGTACATTCCTTCCGTGCCTCGATCGCATCACTTGGCGTCATTAGCCTTGAGGAGAGCGGTTGGCACCTCAGTGAGACGATCTCAATCGCATGCGAGCTTCGTTGATGGCAACTTGCTTTTCGTTTTGTGTTTGTACTTTCTCCACTTCGCCTCCTAGATTCGTTGTGGAGTCATCCGCACATTCTCCGACCTAGCTGCCGGTGGAGGGATTTCCCCCTCGGTGGCGCACCGGTGAGCGACTTGAATGGGGTCACTCGTCTCCAAACTCCTTGTATCTCATCGAGTGTTCGGCCGTTGGGGCGGTGGTAAGACACCTTCATTAGGGGTTGGCTCAACTGGGGTCCCCACTAACCCGGTTTCATTGCCAATTCCTTAATTCCTTCTTCCGAGTGAGTGGGAAGTGGTGGCAAAGAACGACGGTGGCGATTTCTTTGCGCACTACTCCCATTGGATCGATTTCATTTGTGTTTAGGAGGACTCTCTGGTCCCTCCATCATACTTTTCTCATGAAGAATTCGGGATTCACGCATTGCTTCTTTGCATTTGCAATTCTTTCCAGGCTGCAGCAGGTCCCGATCCTCATCACTTTCTCGATAGAATGTCGAAGTGAGGATGTGTATGTTCTGTGGTGCGGTGAGAGAGGGGCGAGATCTTTGGCCTTCTCTCTTGCCTCGCCTTCCTCTCGCCGATCTCTCCTTCTCCTTGTCCTTGAAGATTTGCAAGATATCATGCGGTTCTCTTCATCATCTTTGAGATCGAGATCACAGAGGTTAGTCAAGGAAGTTGATAGTTCCTCTTCTTCGATAAACTCGGGCCGTTGGAACTGTTCCCTTGATCGACTCAATTTCCATTTTCTCCACTCACGCAGACGATTTTGGATGTCCGGGTAAGGTGGGGATAGGATCATCACATCACTATCATCTCTATCGCCTTCTTTCTTGTGTCTCATTTTGTGCGAACTACAACTTTGTCTTGAGTTTGCCTCTGGCTGACGCCTTCAGCAGATTTTTGTTTCATGTATAGTATCTCGGAGACTCTACGTCTCCAGCTAGTCTCGATATCTGCTCCGGTGAGTGGCCGACTTAGCCGGTTTCTCAAGCTCGGAGTGCTTGATGGTTCTTCTTCGTCTCCTAGTTTGTACGGAGGGATTTCGGGTTCGAGAGAGTTTCTTCTCGAGACTTGGGCGGCGGGGGGGGTCTTGGTGCTTTCTTCCGAGGAGCTGGCCGTCTTCTCGCTTGTCGATCTCCTCTTTTTGACGATCGGAGAAGGTAGTTGAGAGTCCTTCTCGGCCGATGTCGGGCGGGAGAGACAGGCTGCGAGGCGGTGACTCCGGTTGCGGGCGGGAGCGAGTTTGTTTTTCTTTTCTGCGGAGAGCAACATCTTCTTAGCACCGCAGAGGACTTTCTTCTTTGTTGGAGAGGAAACAATTGTATCTTGGTCACCGGTGATTCCCCTCACTCGTGTCGGCTCTCTTGGCGTAGGCTCTCTTCGTGCGCCGAGAGAGGTTTTATCTCGAACATCCTCTTGTTTACATGGAACGCCTTTCCATGTCTAAGAGGACTCCTTTCACCTCCATCGGTAGGCCAATCACCAGGCCATATCTAGGGATCTTCCAAATGTACCATCTTCTCTTGAAGGACTTGTTCCTACATTTCGCATAGTCTGTTGTAGACAAACTCACCTGTTTATTTTCCTTTCCTCAATGATCGCATCCATTACGATCAACTTTGCTTTTTGATTGGTCTTCGCCAAATTTGATGTCTATGCATTTGGCAACTATGTCCAACTTGACTTGTGATAATCCTCCTTCCGCTGACCTCTTGTTTCTTTGTGTAAACTATTTTATCAAGATAGTCGGGCTTGGCTACTTCCTTCCAAGCGGCCAGGTTTACATCGGCTTCGTTGATTTCGATGCTCCTTCCGTTGGTAGTGAGCGGTGTTCACCAAATCTTCGCGAGAGATGGTGAACTTCTTTCCGTGAGAAGATGACTTTATCCCTTCATCGTGAATCTCGGCGTTCACGTAGAAGCGTGCGACCTCCTTCACATAGGTCATCGGATATTCCAACGTCGAAACAATTTCAGCCCCAGGCGTTTCCAATTTCTCAAGAATTTTCTTCACTAAGGTGTCGGACCCCTGTTTCACCATCGTCGAAATCCACAAAGAGACTCGGTGTGGATTTGCTTTCCTAACTTGACAAAATCATAGGTTGGTGCCATTTTTCGGATTTCACCGAAGAAAACGTAGAGGTTGATTTGAAGATAGATAGGGTTTTGAGAGAGTTTTGCCTTTGCTTTCGAAAGAAATGAACAGGTTTTGGTAATATGAGAGAAAGAGAAGAAGGAAAGCTTAAGTATGGTTTATGAAAGGGCGTGCGGGTGGTTTTGAAATGTGATCGAAATCGATCGCTTAGATTTTGCACGCCGATGTAGCATTTAATGTCTCGTATTTAATGCGGCAAAGCATTTATATCCGATCATAAGCTTGGTGTGCGGCTTTTGCTGTACACGTCATAATTATGCGACGTAATTCTTAAAAACATTCCCGCTTAGTCAAACGACCGCATTTTTGTCACTTTGTTCATAAATGACTCCTTTTACCCTTAGTTTGGTTTAACTCTTCTTCTCACAGTTCTCTTTGTGACTCAAATTGTCGGTGACTTGGTATATTGTCTTTCCGATCTGGTGATTTTCTTAGGCGATTTGTGAGTTCACTCTTTTTCCTTCTTGTGTTCCATTTCTTTTCCTTGATTCTTCCGAGTGTCACTCACTCAATTAACCCTAACTCATGCTTGAGTTCTTCAAATCTTGACTCACATAATGGTTTTGTGAAGATGTCACCAATTGTTTATCGGTTGAGATATATTCCAAGATGATGTCATTCTTTTCAACATGATCTCTTATGAAGTGATATCCGACATCGATATGCTTTGTTCTTGAGTGCAACACAGATTTTGAGTGATTGCAATTGCACTTGTGTTATCACACATGATTGGAATTTCTTTTTCCTCAACTTCATAGTCTCTCATTTGTTGTCTCATCCATAGGATTTGGGCACTGAAATGGTTGTCCCATGACTATGTATTCCGCTAAATCAGAGGTGGCTATTGAATTTTGCTTCTTGCTAAACCAGAAATCACTGTTTCCTAGCATTTTACATGTGCTCGAGGTGCTCTTCTGTCAACTCTACATCCAAAGATAATAGTAGTATGAATAGCCAATTAGCTTGAATCCACCTTCCTTTGGATACCATAAGCCAACTTCTTGGCTTCCTTTCAAGTATCTCAATATTCTCTTAGATCTTTGTCATATGGCTCTCTTTTGGAGCAGATTGAAATCTTGCACATACACCTACAAAGAAAGATGATGTCCGGTTCTTGCTTTGTGAGATAGAGCAATGATCCAATAAGTGCTCTATATCTTGTTTGATCTCTGAGGCTTGCCATGCATCCATGTCCATTTTGATGATGTATTCATTGGTATTTTCACGGAAGACTTATCCTCCATACCAAATTTCTTCATTAAATCTCTGGTGTATTTTGTTTGACTTATGAAGGTTCCATCCTTCGATTGTTTCACTTGGAGTCCAAGGAAGAATGTCGCTCTCCCATCATGCTCATTTCAAATTTACTTTGCATGAGGTTTGAAAATTTTTCACATAGCTCTTTGTTTGTGGATCCAAAAATGATGTCATCCACATATATTTGAACAAGCAAAGATACTCTTTTTGTCTTGAATTCGAAAAGTGTTCTATCTATTTTTCCTTTTGTGAATCCATTCTCGTTAGGAATTGTGACAAAGTGTCATACCATGCTCGGGTGCCTGTTTCAATCCATACGAGCTTTCTTGAGTTTGTATACCTTATCTCCAAGAGTCTTCTCGCTCAAATCCTGGAGGTTGTTCAACATACATTTCTTCTTCCAATAAACCATTTAGGAATGCACTTTTTACATCCATCTAATATACAATGAAATTATTGTGAGTGCATAGGCAAGAAACATCCTTATTGCTTCCAATCTTGCTACAGAGCAAATGTTTCATCAAAATCTATTCCTTCTTCTTGGCAATATCCTTTGGCTACTAGTCTTGCTTTGTTTCTTACCACAGAACCTTCCTCGTTCATCTTGTTTCGAACACCCATTTAGTACCAATAACGTTTTGATGTGTGGGTCTTTGAACTAATTCCCATACTTTATTTCTTTCAAACCGATTGACTCTTCTTGCATAGCTTGAATCCAATGTGTGTCATCCAATGCTTATGACACATCTTTGGGCTCTATTTTGCGAGATAAAGCATGTGAACATAGCTTCTTTGTTGAGTTCGATCTTGTTTTGACACCTTCTCTTATATCTCCAATGACAAGTTCGTGGATGGTCTCTCGGCCATCTTACATCAAAGTTGGAGTAAGTTGGTGGATTGATCGTCTAGCAATTTGTGTTGCTTTGATCGCTTCTCTCGTAGTCACTTAGCCGCAAATTTTCCGATTGTTTTTGAGATTCAGCTATCTCATCTTCTTCTCGAGTTTATAATTCCGGCTTTCCACTTTCAAAGAAGGGACTCTTCTCAGTATGGTTGGATGATTGACTTATCGGTGACTCTTCAATGTCTTCTCCATTTACATTTGGCTCATCGAATACCACATGAATGGATTCTTCGCAACCATAGTCCTTTTGTTGAGTACTCAGAAGCTTTGCTTTGGTGAGTATCCTAAGAAGATACCTTCATCGCCTTTAGCATCGAAGGCCTTTAGATTGTCTTTGCCATTGTTGTGGATGAAGCATTTACATCCAAATATTCTAAAATATGCAACATTTGGTTTTCTTCGGTCCAAATCTCATAGGAGTCTTTGTCACATCTGTTTATCATACATCTGTTTTGAGTGTAGCAAGTTGTGTTGATTGCTTGACCCAAAATCTTTTTGGTAACCCCGCTGACACCTAACATGGTCCTCGGCCGCTTCTTTGAGAGTTCTATTCATTCTTTTCGCAACTCCATTCTGTTTGTGGAGTTCTTGTCTGCAGATAGTTCATGACCAATACCATTTTCAATACAAGATCGAGTTATTATTCCATTGACAAACTCGGTTCTCCGTCCGATCTTATTTTGATAATGGTTTGGCTCTTCTCGCTTTTAAATCCTCTTCATCACCGTGTGGTAGTTTTAGAGTTTCTTTCTTCTTACACATGAATATTGTCCATGTATATCTTGAGTAGTCATCTACTACCACCAAGGTGTATTTCTTTCCACTTATGCTATTTGGTTCCACTGGGCCAAATAGATCCATATGTAGCAGATGCAATATTCTTGTTGAAGATGGGCATGTCTTTTATTTGAATGATGATTTGATTTGTTTTCCCTTCGACATGCGTCACATATACTCTCCTTTCTCGTATACTGAGTCCGGAAGTCCTTCCACAAGACTACCGCAAGCTTGTTAATCGTTTTGAAATTCGGGTGACTCACTTTTTTTGTGCCACTGACCAACTTGATTCAATTTTGTGCTTTTTGCTAGTAGACGGTGTTGGGTGTAGCGGTTGACCAATCTACTACATACATGTTCTTTTGTCAAGCATCCTTGCAACACAACTTCATTCGATTGACCTCCTTGATTTGGCATATACCCATGTTAAATCCAACATTATAGCCCTTGTCACGAGTTCGATGCTTAGCAAGTTGAAGTTGAGTCCTTCAACATATGCAACATCCGTGATTTCTAATTCATTCCTCTTGATGGATCCAATGCCTCTTATTTCACCTGGAGCTTCATTTCCTTCAAATATGATTTTTGCTCCTTTAACTTCCTTGAATTTTGACAGGTTTTCTTATTTCTGTCATATGTCCGGGAATGACCACTATCCATATACCAGGTTCCTTGGTACTCACATTCCTTAAACCCGCAATCAAGGAAATTAAGTTTTAGGTACCCATACTTGTGCGGGTCTGAGGGGTTAGAATTGTAAGATGATCCAACCAACTTATAGCCAAATGATTTGACTCTAAGGGGTTGCCATCTATCGCTGCCATAATCATAATTAATCTTGGCAAATTGCTTGGGGATTCTAGGTTCATACAATTTGTCTCTTTTGTCAGATGCTGTATATGTGTTTTGGCAATCGCTTCTTTGGGTAATTGTGGTGTTTTGAGTGTAGTGCCTAGGTGCATATGTGTCTTTGATAAAAGCTCTTATACTTTTGGAATGGCCTTTCTTGAGTTCTAGGCCTTTGCCATTTGGGCTTATATTCCATAAGTCTATCTTCGATAGTTCACATCATTCCAATCACTTGGCTTGGATATTTTCTACCATTCCCATCATATGTATTTCTTTTATAGATTTTTACGGGGTTTTTGGTAGCTCTGTTTCTTCTTTACAGAGTATTTTCGTTTGGAGTTTCTTTGAGGAACTCGATGAATCTCTTCTCTTGTCCTTTCGGCCGCACTCAACCGTTTGTTTTCCTTTTCTTTTATAACCAAGGCCGTTTGCTTGTAATTGTGCTTTGGAGTGAATGTGTGTGCAACATTTAGAGTTTTGGATTTTTAGACTCTTCATTGCTTGAAGATCCTTTTTCCAAAATTACTTTTGAAGTTTGACATATCACGGAGAGGAGTTAAATCCTAGGCCTGTCTTGTCTCCACATTCTCTTTAACTCATAATAAGATCATCCAATGATTTAGATGTTTTAGTGAATGAGGCAATAACATTTTTGAGGTCATTCTCCCTCTTTTCTATGACAATTTACTGCTTTATTAGCTTGGCTTTTTCAAACCTTTAAACTTTCATTCTCATCAGCTATTTGACTTAGAGTACTCGGCTCCTTAGTCATTTTTGTGAGTTTTGATCTTAGTAGGCTGTTTTCCTCATTTAGTAGTGTGTGTGAGGATTTAATGTGTTCAAAATCTTTCATCATTTTGCCTAATGAGTCATAAAGATCGAGTGGGTGATGAGGTGTGTGTGCCACGATCACTATCACTAGAATCGAGTTTGATGAGTTGGAGTTTACCTCATCTTCTTGGTCGAGTTGATCTTGTTCCTTGGCCATCAAACGGTCGGGCTTCTTCTTCGAGTCACTTGAGTAGTCACTTCATTGCTCAATCATTTGTGTCTTTTGACTCGGATTTTCTCGCACCAACATTGCCTTTTTTCTTTTCTTGTCTTCTTTCTCAAGACCTTTCTTTCTTCTTCATTCTGTATTTGTTGACTACAGGATATGGGCGATCAATGGCATAGTGACTGGTTGCCTGATTTCAAGATAGATATTCAACCTTTTGATCGCTTCTTTCCATTCTTGGATTGTCACCCTTTGATATTCAACTTTTTGATGATCTGTTCTTTTGGTTGGCCTATCTTCCCTTGATTTGGAGGAGCTAAGTGTCTTACGGAGGATTCGCTCTTTCCTCTCTTGTAGTTCTTATTGAAAAACTTGTTGAACCTTTTTCCTAGTAGGGCTATTTTTCCGGGTCAATGACTTCTTTGACCTCGACCTCTCTCTTCCCATCTTTAACAATTAGAGCGGTTGTTTTGGGTACAAATTTGTCTCTTCCTCGGGTCTTTTCTTCTCACTCAAACTCGTAGGCTTTGAGGTCCGAGAATAGTTCATGGTTGGATGTCTTTGATAGGTCCATGGAATGTCTTAGTGCCATGACTTTCATTTCCCATTCAGTGGAAGACTTTTTAGGATCTTCATACACATTTCTTCTCGTGTATATTCCTTTCCAAGTGCGGATAGCTCGTTGGTGATTTCGTGAACAAGCATCCAGTTGATCCAGGTTTTCTCCGAGATCATTTTGAAGTTCTCAAATTTCAATACGACCACCGATAATTTGTTTTCTTTGATTTGCTCGAGCCTTCACAAATCAATGTTAGCTTGTCCCATTTCTTTAGCCGTTTTGCATGATTTGACTTTATTGAGCGTGGCTTTGTCCAAGGTTTTGTAAAGGATGTCCTTGGCTATATTGTCCAGGTTGTATCTTTTCTCGTCATCATTTGTCCATTCAGTTCTTGGTTTTTCAACCATGGGTGTCCTGGGAGCAACATCCTCTTCACCTTCACCGCGGCTCTTCTTACTGATTGTGTTCACCTTTAAGATTTGCGATGGCCCATCCTCTATCACTATCCACATCTCATCATGTAATCTTTGATAGATGAGCATGCATACGAATTTTCCAATCATCAAATTCTTCAATTGTGAACATAGGGATGCGTGTTAAATTTTCTTCCATGATAATAAATTTTAACGATAAAAAGAGTTTTGAAAGTTTAAGTACTAAAGCGGACTTTGAAAAGTTTGGAGATCTAATCCAGTAACCAATGCGGAAGGCTCAATGAACCAACCGCTCTGATACCACTTGTAGGTCCCAAGGGGTGTAAGTGTAAGGTTTAGAAGGGGGGGGGGGTTGAATAAACCTTACCAAATTTTTGATTTAGTCCTTTTAAAAATTCAGAGTTGATACTACACAACTGTGTCCTTGGTGGACAACCAATTTAGTTAATCAGTAGAGTTATTCTCTCAACAGACTCAACTGAGTTGTTGATGGAATAACTCAGTTGTTAAGTCTAAATTAACTCAAGCGTGGTTTTGTTTTTGGAAGACTTAACACCCTTAAGTTTTTTTAAGTAGAGATTTAGAGCTTGATTTAGTACTTAGAGATTATCTAATGGATAGCAAATATGTCAGAATTAAACGGATATGATGCAAGAATTAAAGTCTTGAAATGTAAATGACACAATAAGATTTTTATAGAGGTTCGAAGATGGGGTAATTCTTCTACTCCTCTCTTCTCCAACTCCGGGAGGAATCCATTAGGTATTGATCGATATACAAAGTGGTAAGTCCGGATACAAGTCTTGATCACACGGTGACTTGATTCTTTGGGACTCGATCCGGAGACGCCTTGATCACTCGGTGGCTTCTCGTGCGACTCGGCTTTCTTCACAGGGCAACCGCTTTGCTACTCTACTGACCCACTTGCTCAAGCTCTTTGGATTTGATCACGAAGCCCTCCAAAAGCTCAAGACTTGGTTCGACCTTGAACCTTCCTACAATCCTTCGTGGAATGTAGACCCCTTTGATTCTTGATAATTTCCTCTTCAAGCGATTGAAGTTATGTTTCCTTCACGGTGAGTGTTGGATTGATGTTCTTCGTAGTGTAGGCTTGAGGATTGAGCGTTTAATAACTTGAGAATATTTTGAGTTACGGTTCAATAATTGCTTGAATGTTTGTGGTTGGTCTTCTCCTCTCGAGTCATTCCTCGGCCTTTTATAGTGATCTTTCAAAAATCGCCCGTTGAAAGAGATAGCTTATTTTTGATAGTCACTTGTGGTCGTTGGCTTGTCTTGTTGCGATCCTTGGAATTGCCATTTCCTCGTATGAATTGTTCTTCACCTTTTGAGTTCGACACGGTGTAGTGCTTCCCATTGGTTTATTCCTTTTGCACGCTTCGGGGTGAGCACTTCGAGAAAGGTAGCATGGAGATATTACTTGTTTAGGTAATTCTCTTGATTTACGCAACGGATCTTTTTTGATTATTTCGACTTGATGTTGCATTTCCTTGCTTTCCCAGGTGACTTAGAGTCGCCTTCCAATCATGGATGACTCTTCTTGTCACTTCAACTTGAGACTTGGCTTTTCTTGAGTTGACTTGATCGATACTCCACTGTTTGCATCTCACCGCTCCTTGATAGAGTTCCGTCTTCTCTTCTTTGCCATACTCACTGTCTTGCAATGAGTCTTCCTTCTAGTCTCCAGTTGTCTTCTTGCATGTTTGGGCATAGCGACTTAACTCGGCTTGACCAGCCCTATTTATTACAATGCGTTCACAACAAAAATTGGGGTGCCAACTTCCTATTCTAAGTTTTACATGGCCTTCATCAAAATCTAAACAATAAATTTCCCAACATCCCACATTACTCTAAATTTGATTTGCACTTGTTAAAATTGCTTGAAAGCAAGGAATTGGGGTAGAAAGCACCTAGGGTTACAAAATTTCAACTCTCTTCCTATTTTCGGATTATAAGGTATGAATTGAACTTTTTATGTCAAATTTCTTGTGAATTAAGGATTAGAGTTGATTTATGATGCTTGTTTGATACTTGTGCCATGATTTTGATTATACTTTTCTATGGGGCATTATCTCGAACACCTTGTGGGTTGGTGAATTGTGATGATTTTGATTGATTGCTTGATGGATTATACTTGTGCTAGATTGTTTAGGATGTTAGTGGCTAAGATTCTCGGCAATTATATTGGTATGTGAGTTGAAAGCTTAATTATGGATCGAATTGTTGAGATGAGCTACTATACCTCTAGTGTAATTGTTGTATTAATTCATCGTTTGTTTTTACTTGGCACGTATGGATTCTCACGATTATTTTGCAGGTACATCTCACCAACAATGGTGAACCACAAAAGAGGTCGGGGTGGACGTTTGAGGAGAAACGCGAGACCGATAGACCCCAACAGCCCACTTGCCTATGGACTCACATTCACCGAGCATGATATCATGGCGCATTGGAACCGGCTCATCACTCGTGACTACATTCCCACACGCTATGTCGATGATGAGTGTACCCAAACACTAGGGATACACGAGGAGGTGTGGCAAATGTTTGAACGAGTTGGGTGGACCGCGTTACACGAGGAGAGCACTTAAGTTGATGCTTCGGCTGCCCTCTAATGGCTCCATATGGCTTATATCAACCTCAAAATGGCGCGCAATGGTGGTTATCATTCCCCCAATTAAGATCTTCCCCACATCATGCTGCTGTATGTAGACAGCGTGTTCCACGAAGTAAGCCGCCATGTATATTTTTTTGATGGGTGTGGCGTTTGCATTCATTTAGTTGCATGTAGAGCATATAGGTTGCATTGTATTAGATGTTTTAATTTTTTTATGGTTTTAGCACGTTTATCGCTTTAGCACGTTTATTGCTTTCCTAGTTGATAGGGAGTGAGTTTACCGCTTTTGTGTGTTTGTTGTGTTTTGATTGAGATCTTGACCTTGGGAGCATTTGCGAATTGATTTGTGTTGTTTTGAATTAGATGTTGAGTGTGAGTTGATCGGGTTGAAAATGGTTCACGTGGAGCATGTGATTATTGAATCTTGGTGAACATACTTTGAATTGTGCACTTACATGCCTGTGAGCTTTTGAGCCATTACTGCTTTCATAAATATGCAGTCTTGTTGTGATTGAGTGTGTCATTCATGTTTGAGTTGAATTCTAGAACTTGCTATGGTTTCTCCGTCAAAGTCACATGTTGTATGCATTCATGAAGATGATTTTAGGCCATTTTTGTTAAGCCTTTGAAGCCTTTTGCTTACCTTATGATATTTGATTTCCCTAGTTAGCCAATTTGAGCCTATTGCCTGATTTTTGATAGCCACATTTTAAGCCTTGAATCATATGTAATGTAAGCTTGTTACCACGAGCTTAAGCGTATAGAATTGAGAAAAAAAGGGGATGAATAAAGGATTGAATGGAGGGTGTCATAAGTCGAAAATGTGTACATGTGGGGAACTTGGGAATAAAAGATGAAAAAGGAGGAAAATACTCACAAATGTCGAAAAAAAAACAAAAAAAACATCGCAAAGTGAGTCGGGGCGGGAATTGAAAAATAGGCTGAGAATCGTGATGTAAGGCGAATGGAATAATGTGTATGAAAAAAGAAGGGAGAAATAGAAAAGTGAGAGGATATAAGGCGATTGGAAGCACATAGTCGAGTGGAATTAGAAAAATGGTTAGAGAAGAACAAAGGTGTTTTCCAATCTATACGCGAGAGTTGAGTCACTTTATCTATATTTCTCTACCTTAACCAAAGAGCCTTCATTACAACCTTAAATAAAGTCCTTGATGATTTGTGAATTACATACAAACGAGTGGCGGAGATGTGAGACGATTCGCAAGCATATGGTAGTTCTTCAGCATTGATATGACTTGAGCGAATACACGTCCCTTATCATTCTAGTGAGAAGAGTATACACTTTATCCTTGAGAGGCGTGATTTGAAGTATTTTACCTTGATTTTTATAAACTTGTGCTCTGTGTTAACTCTTTGAAACTTGGTTGATTTGTGCTTGATGTCTATGGATAAATGACATAAATTATGATGCGGTGTTCTTGAGTTGCTCTTCTTTTCCCCAGTTGTGTTGTCTTGTTTATAAAGTGTTGACCAGGACTGTCAACAGTTTAAGTTTGGGGGTTTGATTGAATGGTATTTTGCATGTATTTTGGGCTTAATATTGGCTAGAATGTGTGGATATGCATGCGTTATATGAGTAAATTGGGTATTATTCTTGTTTTGTGGAATTGGATTACGCTTTGCTCGTTTTGTAGGAATTTATCTATATTTGTAGCATAGTGGCAACAATTCGGGCATTGCAACCGCCAATACATGACATGAGTGACGAAGTTTGGAGTCGAATCGAGAAGAAGTTGGATGAACCGGGCGAGAAAAGGAAGAAAATAGTCTATGTGCATATTGTTCCAGGTGAGCACGGGCAGGGCGTGCTCCTCTAGCACAGCCCGTGCTCAACCCAAATATGATGACTCAAAGTTCGGCCTAGGGCACGGGCAGCCCATGCCATATGAGCACGCCCGTGCTCCTCTGAAGAAAAATTACAAATTGTTCGGTTTATCCAATTTCAACTAGGTTTCGACCCGAACGGAGTACAAATAGACCTGGGGTGGCCACAAACAGAGGGACACTGATTTTTACCCTAGAAACCAGAGAAAAGAGCAGTTTCCCACCGGATACTTCGAGAGATTGATCAAGACCACAACCACACCTTCGAGGATTGAAGATAGATCGAGAGATCGTCGTCATCCCCGAGACACTCATTCCATCGTATCGTTATTTCAATTAGTTAGATTTTGATTATGAATAATTTGTCTATGAATTGTTTATCTTCAATGTCTGGCTAAACATGTTGTGATTCCCGGGTTTGGGAGTAGATTAATAAACACTTTTATGTGATGATTAAGGATAATTGAAGTTAATGTTTTCTTCTTCTATTCAAGTACTTTGCTTTAATTCTTGTTTTATCAAAAGGCCTTTGATCTAAACTTGTTTGATGTATTGATTCATAATTCTAACCGATGAGTTTCAATACTGGATCTTGAGTACTTGACACAAATAGATTGCATGATTGAGAAGTCTGTGAATATTTGTGAGATCTTTTAATCTTTTGAACTTTTGGGAGTTGGATATCTCATGTTGAGTAGAGATGCTAACATAGATATTCCAATCAACGCTTTTACAAACATCTCGAGAGAGGGGGTAAATTACTTTGGTGATTGGTCTATAGAGAAGAATACGTTTAACCTTGGTTTGCTTAACCTGAGCATAAAAGTGGGATATTAATTGAAACCATAACCCCGGAATCCATCCATCCATACTTGAACTTTTAATCACTCTTTACTTTGTTATTTTAGGATTAATTTCTGCTTTAGTAATAATAAAACCAAACCTTCAAATTTCGATAGTTTAGATAAAAATAGGACTATTATAATCCAATACTTAGTACATTAATTTGTTAATCCCTGTGGATTCGACCTTGCAAACCCTATTCTATAAACTGATCCGTACACTTGCGGTGAAGCTATAAAAATAGGTGAACATAAGTCTGCTTACAGTCTGCTTAGGGATTCAAAAATAGGGAAATGGATCTTCCTGAAACAAGCAGAGGTTCGAAAGATACATAAAATATGTGGAAAAAGTGCTGGAATTTAGAAGTGAAAAACAAAATTAAGCACTTTGTTTGGAAAGCAATTAGCAACAACTTACCTACAACTTCTCAATTGAGGAAGAGGGGAATGCAGTTGGACACTAGATGTAAAATTTGTGGGGAGGGAGAGGAAACAACTGAACTCTTGTTCTTCCAATGTTCAAGAGCAACACTTGTCTGGAAATTGGCCCCGGTGCAATGGAACGACAATTCGAATCCTAACTTCAGTTTGAGAATGTGGTGGCAGCAATTAAGTCATATTAAAAACAGTGATTGCACAACAAACAGGGTACAACTTTCAGTTTATATTCTTTGGTGGCTTTGGAAGATAAGAAATCTATGGATTTTTCAAAAAGGTGAATGCCAGGAAATAGATATTGTTAATTAGGCTATACAGGAATGGAGGGAGTATCAGGGGACTGTTGACAAACGTGGGAGTGACAACAACAATCTTAGGCGCACTATGGAGGAAAATAAGGAAGAAATGGTCAAGATGGAAGCAGTAGGACATCTTAAAGTGATGCTCAGTGCTGTGAAATTTGATGACCTCAGAACTGCTATTGGGGGCTGGATTGAAGATGGCAAAGGGTGCAAAATTCGAGCATGGGGAACCTCAAGAGATGATACTACAGATCTAGTTGAGGCAACCTTAAAAGGGATTAGACAAGCCTTATGTCATGCTGCAAAAGTGAACACAAGCAAATTGAGCTTATATGTAGATGATAAGGATATTATTAGCAAACTCAACAATCAAGCTTCGTTTGAAAGAGAGGGCGCTCAAATAGCCGAAGACATCTATTTGTTAAGTTTTCTTTTTGATCATGTTGAGTTTGGGTGTCAAGATCAAAAGAGTAAAAACAATTGTAATAGATTAGCTTATTTGATGTTTGATAGTTTGGTGGATTTGAATTGGGTTGACCAATTCCCCAGTTGGCTACTTTGTTAGTCAATTTGGTATGTTAGCCAGTTGGCTACGTGAAGTGTAATCGTTTATTTGTGTTGAGGTTATTAATGAAAATTTCTATCGTTCGAAAAAGAAAAATACATAGGAAGTAACAGTGCAATCATAGTTTGTGCATAAGTATTATAAAACCGTCAATTGAATGATACTGACTTTGTAAAGAATGGCCGTATAAGCGATAGAAGTTGCCAAATTAAAGTCTTCTATTTAAGAAAAAAGAAAAATTCGAATCAGACTGTCTAATAGGCCAAAATCCGTTAGACGGATTCCAAAAACCAACCAATGATGTTTTTACTTTATTCGGAGAGACGGTATTACTCTGAAAAATAATAGCAGTCTGTTGGAATATGGCCCAATTCAATTGGTTGCCCATATAACATTTGTCCTAGCCCATTGAGAAGAAGCCTAAAACAACCAGCCCTCATGTTTGACCCGGACGGTTTGACCCGACTGAGACACGCGGATCCTTAATTTCGAAACTGACCATTGGATTGAGGGTTTTGATCTCAGCCGTCCATTTCCCTCATATATCCCTCAACCCATTGGAACCCTAAAGATGTAGCTACAGTGAGATACTAATTACCGTTGGTTGTGCGCCGCTGAATTCTCTCTCTGTCTAACATCTCTATCTCTCTCTTCTCAATTCTTTGTGAATCCTTTGTGAGTGACCTGTGAGATTTCTGATAGTGCTCCGATCATCTACTTGGTTCGGTTCTTGTGAGTTTCTTCAGTGGGTTTTCCAAAAGGGTTTGGGTATTTGTGGTTCGACCTTTGTGGTCTTCTGCCGGTGATTGTCTGTTCATGTTTTTCCTCCGGTGGATGTTTCCTTTGTGGTTTCTCCAGGAAAAACATGGGGTTTGGACGGCTTAGGCTTCGGGTCTCTTTGTGGCCGATCCTTTGGTGCGTCCGGTTCGTAGTCAAAGTTGAAGGGGCCTCTACACACTATCTGAGCTTGTGCTTCGAGCCCCATCCGATCTCGCTGCTGTCCAAAAATACCGGTGATATCCTTCCTTTATTTTGCTTTGAGTTTCAGTCATATTCTATAGCTTTCACTGATTTCATTTTACCTTGTTTTGTGGCAGCGGTTTGTGTCATTGAAGTCTGGTTTCAGTCCTGTTCCGGCGGTCTCAAAGGGTTGTTGTTTTCTGTAGTTTTTTAGGATTTTGTAGCCTTTAGCTTCTGGCTTTATTTTTTGCTCCTTTGCTTCGGTTTGGATGGGAAAGTGCCTTTCCTTGAGCATGTGCATCGCACGGCTTCATTTCTGGTTTATTGCATTATTAGAAAAAAGGCCTGTAATCCCTAATTCCTACCCCATAGGATTATTCTGTAATATTTAAGTTTGTTGGACTATTTTTGAATGGCTATGGCATTCGTCAACGACAGCGGGGTCGATACCTAACAGTGGTATCAGAGTGCGTCCCCCGCTGTGGTGGTACGAAACCCTTATCCTAGGGTTTAGCTCTGGTAAAGAGGCTTTAACTCCCCTATTTTACTGCTTTTAGTAGTGTAGCCACTTGTCGCGGGTTTACCGCTTTCGTAGTCTAAATACCGCTTGCCGCGGTTTATTTTCTGGGTCTTTATTTGCTGGGATTCTGTGTGATCCCATATCTGCCTTATTTGCTCTTACGTGGTTCATCCTCTGTTTAGATTTTTATTTAGTATAAAAGAACTCCGAGCGAAAAAGCCGTTTGACCCTACACCGTGAGTGTAGTGGAATCCTGTGGTGCGAGGGATTCTTGTTGTGTGGCCTTATTTTCTTGCTTATGCTGTTTTTCTCTGAAATCTGTGTTTTTTCTTTGGTTCGCGTGCTTATAAATGCATTGTGTGCTTTGTCTTCTTAAAATCATTGTGTTTTTTGAAAATGGCAATGCCTAGTTATAATCTTGAACCTTTTAATGGAAAAACTGAATTTTCGATTTGGCAACAAAAAATAAAAGGCATTTTAATTCAACAAAAAGTTTACAAGGTTTTGTGAGTGGTGTTTATCTTTGAAAAAGATGCATTTGAAAAGAAAGTTTGAAATTGATGAGTATGCATATTCTTCTATCATTTTGAATCTTTCGACTTTGTGCTTAGGAAGGTTGGTAAACTTGATTTCGCAAAAGCTTTGTGGGAAAAATTGCAAGAATTGTATCATGAAACTTCTTTGCCTAGTAAGTTTGTTTTGCTTGAAAAATTCTTGATTTAAACTTGATCTAAACAAAGCGATTGATGAAAATTTGGATGTGTTTACCAAATTAATTCAAGATATTAAAGCGACCGGTGATAAGAATATTGATGATTATACTCTATTGTGCTTTTAAATGCAATTCCGAATCTTACGGTGATGTTAAATCGCTTATTAAGTATGGTAGAGATTCTATTACTCTTGACATCTGTTGTTAATGGCTTAAAAGCAAGGAACTTGATTTAAAAGTCAATAAGGGGGGTAGGCAGAATTCCGGGGAGGTTATGCATGTTCGGGGTAGGTCCCAACATAGGTTTGGTAACCACCAAAATTCTGATAATCATCGAAATCAAAATTTTCACAAGAAAAGAGGTAAAATCAAGTCTAGATCCAAGTCTAGGCCTAAAGGAAGAAAATGCTATAAATGTGGTGAGGTAGGTCATTACATTAGGGAGTGCCCTAATAAGAAAGGAAACCAGAATTTTAAAAATGATCAAGCAAATATGGCTTCTAATAGTGAAAATGTTGGTGAAATTTTTATGGTGTCTGATTTATGTGAAAATCATGCTGTTAATTCTGTGAAATCAAACTCTGTGATTGATAATGAATGGCTTATTGATTCTGCCTGCACTTTTCACATGTCACCATTTAAAAATCTATTTTCGAGCGACAGTGAAGTGAAAAACTGTCATGTTTCTATGGCCAATGGGAAAAAATGTGAAGTTCTTGGAATTGGTGATATTTGCTTGAAATTTGAATCTGGTTATGCTTACACTTTGAAAAATGTTAGACATGTGCCTGATTTGTGCAATATTTTGATATCTTGTGCTGCATTAGAAAATGATGGATTAGAAGGAAGATTTGGAAATGGTGTGATGAAAATATTGAAAGGTTCTTTAGTGATTTTCAAAGTTGTCAAAAGAAATAACTTGTATGTTTGTTTTGCTGAATCTATGCATGTTGCTGTGAATGTTGTGAATGCTGCCAATGTTGATAAAACAGATTTATGGCATAAATGGCTAGGTCACATGAGTGGTAAAGATCTTGAAATTCTCGTAAAAAGTCGGGTTTGTTTTGGTAGTGATGTTCTATCATGTTTGCCCTTTTGTGATTCATGTGTGTTAGGAAAACAACATAAAGTTAAATTTCATGTTTCTCCTTTTCCTAAATCAATCTGTTTGCACTGATATACTTGAGTATTTGCATGCTGATGTTTTTGGTCCGTCTAGTGAACCCACTCAAGGTGGAAATAGGTATTTCCTGTCTATAATTGATGATTTTTCAAGAAAAGTGTGGGTTTTCTTAATGAAATATAAATCTGATGTGTTTGAAAAATTCAAGAATTAGAAAATTTTGATTGAGAATCAAACCGGTAAAAGGATTAAAACCCTTAGACGGATAATGGTCTTGAATTCTGCAATAACTTGTTTGACAAATGTGCTGAATATGGTATTCGAAGGCATAAAAATGTGCCTTATACGCCACAGCAAAATGGTGTTGCCGAGCATATAAATAGAACCTTACTTGAAAGGGTCAGGAGCATGCTTGCTTTCTCGGGTCTTTCAAAAAGGTTCAGGGGTGAAGTTGTTCATACGGCTGCATATTTGATTAATAGATCTCCATATGTGCCTTTGAAAGGAAAATGTCCTGAATTTGTGTTTTCTGGTAAACAAATTGATTTTTCAAACTTGAAAGTATTTGGTTGTGTTGCATTTGTTCATCAAAAAGGTGATAAACTTGAACCAAGATCTAAAAAATGTATTTTTTTAGGATATCCTGAAGGTGTAAAAGGCTAGAGATTGTGGCTTAGGGGTGAACCTGGTTTTAAAAGTTTAATTAGTAGAGATGTCATTTTTAATGAATCTGAATTTCCATGTTTGACTCTCTCTTTGCCTTTGTATCGAGAACGAGCTGCTCCAAATAAGGTGGAGCAATTACCTATTTCAAGTAATTTTGATGAATCTGAAAATGTGCATGCTGAAACTGAAAATGTGCCTGATTTTGTGAATATGCCTGAAAATGTTGATATTGCTGATTTGCATGATGAATTGGATGATAATTGTCACGCCCCAAACGCGACGCGACGACGATCAATCACTTAAACAGAAATAAACCAAACATTCTAGAAACGATACAACAATCCCAAGTGAAACAAGGTTTAAAGCAGCGGAAAACTACAAATACAACACGAATACAAATACATCCCATCAACCAAATAGCTTACAGTCCAGAACTAGGAAATAAAATACACATCATATCGACAGCTTAAGTGTCAAAGGGTCCTATGCCCTTAAATTACAGTCCAGAATTTCAAAGAAAATAAAAGAGTCCAACAACAGTAAAATAAAAGAAAACAGTCCAGCAACATAGATAACGACATGAAGTAAGTCCAACGGGCGGAGCACGAGAATTTAATCCAAGGCAGGTTCATCTTCTTAGACAAAGTCCTCTTCTAAGGTTAGAAAACAGGAGGGGGTGAGAGAGAAATCTCAGTGGATGGGTGATCGTGTGCAAGTGTGGCGATATATATAGTTAATGCGAGAAACATAGTTGTATGAAAACGCGTGAGAGATGATGCATGATTTCACACACGGTCCACAATCGTCGTGATAAATATATTTAAGTAATATACTTATACATTTTAAGAAAAGCTTGATTCGTGGTCACGCATGCACTATGGTTCAAGGAGGCGGGGAGGATTGCGTCACGGATTTGTAACGCCAATCCTATGCAAGACAAAAGCGATTTTGCGTGGATTTGTAAGCGCCAACCTATGCAATACAAGTAGCGATTTATGTCACGGATTTGTAAGCGCCAACCAAACGGGTCCGATTAACTCGAGAATCATGTGGAGCAGAAGTAATTCCTTCGTTCTTTCTTGTAACTCCCCGATCAAGATGGTCAAGACTGTCACCTTATCGCTCCATAGGCTTAGACAAAATCCACGGTGGAGCTAGCAAGACTCGGATTTGTCATAATCATGATTATACCTCAAGTACTACGACCCGCATCCCTGGACAACTCCGTCCCTCGGTTGCGGGATTAGGCGATGGGGTAGGAAGAGTGGAATAGCAGCCGAGCTGCCCGATTCTATCCCCCCGACGTATCCATTCCGATTTGTGAGCTCGACACACCAAGTTGATTTCGGCGGGAAAGTAATTACAAGTTCAGGTAGTCAACCAGGCAGTCGAGTATTATTGATTCAGGAAATTTTTCGAAAAATGCGAGTAGCAATTATGGCGTTGGTGGAGTTATTGGATAAAGATGATTATCGGAAGGATAAGCAATCTTTGATATCTTGAAAAATAGGTGGAACATAAGTCCGTTATAGATTCGAAATCGCAAGACGAGGAAGTCACCCCACGATCGCGTATTAATCGGTCAAGACGATCCGATAAATCAAGGGATTTTTGAGAAAATAAAATATTTTAATCAATAAATAAAGTCAGAGGGTCCAGGGCTGTTTCTTTAAAAATAAAATAATTCGAGTTAGGTGCTTGTAAAAAAAAAATTTACAATTAGCCCCGTTTTGTAAAAACCAATTCTTTTGGGGTTAAATATTGAATAAATAAATATCCCGACCTTGAAAAATTATGAGATCAGTTCCTAAATTCTCTAAATTGTTCGGATATTCAGGTTTTTAAAGTTTTGAGGTCGAATTTTTATAAAATTCTCACATTGGCCCCAAATTCGTTAAAATTGCCATTTCAGGCTCGAAGTTTAAAATAATTGGAACTCAGTAACCGGAAGGGCTTTTAATGTGATTCCAGTTGTAAAATGTCACTAAGGTCAGTTGGATATTGGGACAAAAGCAGTTTTTAAAAGAAGCAGGTATAGGTCCCTTAACCTTTGAAAATCTCATTTTTGTCCCATTTTAAAATAATTGCTTTTAAGGCTTTTAGGGGTCCAATTGTTATGAAATTTGAACCTTGGGTCCAAGATATAATTATGTTATAGTTAAATTAGTATTTCCAGGTTCATGGACTGCATAAGTCCTGGAAATTATATTTTGGTCCTCAGGTTTAATCTTTTACAATTTGGTCCCTCAATTTTTATAAAATTATTTTCCAAGCTCTAAACACTTGGATTTTTGGAATACGCTTAAAATATATTATTTCTAGTCCCTTAAGAGTTAAAATTTCAAATTTTAAAATTAGGGTCTGGTACAGTTTCGAAATTTGCAAAATAGCCCTTAAACTTCTCAAATTTTACAATCTAGTCCTTGGGCTTTTAAGGGTTGATTTTATTATCTAAAAACTCTTAAAACTTTATTAAAATTTCAAAACATAAATTTTGAACCTGAGTTCAGTCCCAAAAATCAAAATTTACAGAGGGGTCCCTTAAGTTTTATTTTCTTGCAATTAAGTCCACCAACTTTCCATTTTTGCATTTTAAGTCTAAAAGTTGAAATTTAATCAATTATACTCGACTTGTCCAGGTTATAAATTATTCAAAACATAGATTTCAAGAGTCATACACATTCATCTCATTCTCATACAAAATTTCATCAAGTATAACGATATATGCCCTATTTTTCGATAAATCGCATTTTTGAGCAACACTTGAGAATTTTTCTAACTTGATACGAGAAAATAGCATGCAATACATAATATATATCTCAAGTGCTCAAAATCAAAATACTACATGCATTTTTAAGTAAAACACCTAGAAGTTGAAAGGATTTTTCCACCCACCTTAAAGATCGGTTTGTTGGTGAAAATGGGATAAATCTCTCTCGATGAAGGAGTGACTTAGGTCAGCCCCTAAGTCAAGGAATATCAAAAAATATAGGAGTTAGAAGAATGTGGTTAAATTTTTAGAGAAAAGAAGAAGATGGTGAGAAAATTGGAAATACTACACTTACCTTGTGTAGTGAGTAAAATGTCAAAGTTTTGGTCACCCTTAATATCAACCACCAAGGTCAGCCCCTAAAACTACAAAAATGAAAAATGGAGTGTCAAAATTTGGAAAATAGAAAGAGAAGAAGAAAATGTACTAAAAATTCCATTTCTTACCTTATAGTCCAATTTCTTCACAATTTCTCTTCAAGATGACAAGTCTCTTAATATCTTCAAAGGTCTTCTAGGTATACCTCAAAATCACAAAATCAAACTTAAATTAGAAGGTGAAAGAGGTGAGCTAGAAGGTATAAGAATAGATTGAAGAAGAAAATTTCTTACCTTGTGTAGTATATGGTTCGAAATTTTGTGAAGTTTAAGAGGGGAATTTCTTGTATTTTTGGTTAAGTGTTAAGAAGAAGAAGAAAATATGTAGAGAGATGTAGGAGGATTTTTTTAGAGAGAGTTGAGAGGATTCAAGGCTTGAAGAGATGAATGTTGGTGAAATGAAGTGATAAATGAAAGTTGAACAATTTTCTTACCTACTTAGGCCATTTGGCCGTCCATGATGAGGGGGAGGAGATAAAAATTTTGTTTTGTTTTGATTAAATGATTTGTGAGGTGAATAATTGGGGAATTAAGGCATAAATTAGTAATAGGCAACTTTACTAGGGACAATTAGCCAAAATGCTAAGCTTAGGGGAGAATTTTTAAATTGGTCTTGTTTGACCAATTGGATGGTTTTGTGGGATTATTCTAAGATGTAGGTTTGAATTAATGGTGTAAAAATACACAAGATGAATACACAAGGTTTACATGTACAAGAGTTGGGAGATATTTCTACACTTAAAATACCCACCATGGCCGTCCCTTAAGGGGTATTTGTGGCATTTCCATATTTTTTATTTTGTCCCAAAATTGATATTAATAGATGAATAATATCAATTTCCAAAATAATTAGTGATTTTCCTTGATCACTTATAAGTCTCGTGATCACTTAATCTAAGCCAAGTTCTTAATTCTATAAGGTATAAATCTCTAAAATAAATAGTCTCTTAAATTTCTAAGATGACTAATAAATACACAAGTAATAATAATGATGATCAATCAAGTGATCATAAATGTGAAATAAAATTAATAAATGATTACGATCACAAGTAATAAATAAAAGAATTTAAATACAAAATATATTTATCATTAATATTTACCCGTCAAAGCGACACGGTAGAATAGTCAAATAGTACAGAGACGATACGTGAGACAAGTACATGTTCGAATAAAAATCGAGGGCTTCACAATAATGAACCTCATGAACTTGGTAATTATCAACTTGCTAGGGATAGAACTCGAAGGAATATTAGGCAGCCTTCTCGTTTTGATGATTTTCACTTGACTTCGTATATGTTTTCTATTTTTGAGTCAATTGATAATTGCGAACCTAAAACTTACCAAAGAACTTTAAAATCTGAACATTCTCAAAAGTGGTTAAATGCTATGCATGAAGAAATGAACTCTTTACATGTTAACAACACTTGGGTACTTGTACCTAAACCTGAAAATTGTTATGTGGTTGATTGTAAGTGGTTGTTTAAAGTAAAGAATGAGAATGATTCTGTATGTTTTAAAGCTAGACTTGTTGCTAAAGGTTTTACTCAAAAGGAAGGTATTGATTATACTGAAATATTTGCCCCTGTTGTGAAATTTACAACCGTGCGAATTATGCTTGCCTTGACTGCTCAGTTTAATTGGGAATTAAAGCAGCTAGATGTGAAAACTACATTTATGCATGGTGATTTAACTGAAAAATTCTATATGCAACAGCCGGAAGGTTTGTGGATAATAAGAAATCTGATTTTGTATGTTTGTTGAAAAAATCTTTATATGGCTTGAAAGCTTGAGTCTCTAGATGTTGGAACAAGAAATTTGATGAATGCATGTTGTGTTTGAATTTTAAAAGAAGTAATTATGATCTTGTCTTTATTTCAAAGAAAATGTAAAAGTGCCTATTTTCTTGTTGATTTATGTTGATGATATACTGCTGATTAGTCCATGTGTTAAAACTATTGAGCATGTTAAAAACTGTCTAAGTGCTAAGTTTGACATGAAATATTTAGGAGATACTAAAAGGATTTTAGGAATGAACATCTTTAGAGATAGGAAAAAATCTATGATTTTTGAATCAAATTTCTTATGTGCGTAAAATTTTGTCTAAATTTTCTATGAGTGATTCCAAAACTTTGTTAATGTACCTTTGGCTGCCCATTTCTTGTTAAGTAAAGAACAAAGATTGCCCTAAAAGCTGAGCATGATGTTAATTCTATGAAGAATGTGCCATATTCCAATGCTATAGGTTCTGTTATGTATCTTATGGTTAGCACTAGACCGGATATTGCTTATTCTGTAAGTTAGTTGAGTAGATACATGTCTAATCCTGGAATTATACATTGGAATGTTGTTAAATGGTTGTTGCGTTATTTGAAACATTCTTTGAATTATAGTTTGAAATTTGCTAAGTGCGAAGATGGGGTTAAATTGAATGGTTACGTGGATTCTAACTATGCAAATGATAAGGATAACAGAAAATCAACAACATCTTATGTGTTCACTTTGTGTGGTTCATGTGTTAGTTGGAAATCACAGTTACAACACATTGTTGCGTTGTCTACAACTGAATCTGAGTATATAGCTGTAACTGAAGCATTTAAAGAAGCAATATGGCTTAAGGGCTTGATTTCTGAACTTGGTTTTCTTGATGGTAATGTTGTTGTATTTTCTGATAGTCAATCTGGTATTCAACTGTGTAAGAATCATGTTTTTCATGATAGAACTAAGCATATAGATGTAAGGTTCCATTATATTCGTGATATTGTTGCTAAAGGCTTAGTTTATCTTGAAAAAATATCTTCTGAATTTAATCCTGCTGATATGGGAACTAAATGCTTGCCTTTGAGTAAATTTTTGACATGACTAAAAATTTTGAATTTTGATACAGGTGATTGATCGGATACTGTACTCGTTGGTTTACTGTTTATAACTTGCTATGTGCTTGTTATAAACTGTTTTGTGGCACTGTGTGTGCAATAAATGAAAAATGAAAAAAAAAAACGATGATGATTATGTGTGTATGTCCCGAGTTGTAAGAATCGGAATTGTGCCAAGGTGGAGAATGTTGGAATATGGCCCAATTCAATTGGTAGCCCATATAACATTTGTCCTGGCCCATTGAGAAGAAGCCCAAAGCAACCAGCCCTTATGTTTGACCCACACGGTTTGACCTGGCTGAGACACCCGGACCCTTAATTTCAAAACTGACCGTTGGATTGAGGGTTTTGATCTCAGCCGTCCATTTCTCTCATATATCCCTCAACCCATTGGAACCCTAAAGATGTCGCTACAGTTAGATACTCCTTGCCGTTGGTTGTGCGCCGCTGAATTCTCTCTCTGTCTAAGATCTCTATCTCTCTCTTCTCGATTCTTTGTGAATCCTTTGTGAGTGACCTGTGGGATTTCTGATAGTGCTCCGATCATCTTCTTGGTTCGGTTCTTGTGAGTTTCTTTAGTGGGTTTTCCAAAAAGGTTTGGCTATTTGTGGTTCGACCTTTGTGGTCTTCTGCCAGTGATTGTCCGTTCGTGGTTTTCTTCCGGTTGACATCTCCTTTGTGGTTTCTCTGGGAAAAACTTGGGGTTTGGACGGCTTGGGCTTCGGGTCTCTTTGTGGCTGATCCTTTGGTGCGTCCGGTTCATAGTCAACAGTGAAAGGGCCTCTACACGCTATCTGAGCTTGTGCTTCGAGCCCCATCTGATCTCGCTGTTGTCCAAGAATATCGGTGATATCCTTCCTGTATTTTGCTTTGAGTTTCAGTCATATTCTATAGCTTTCACTGATTTCAGTTTACCCTGTTTTGTGGCAGCGGGTCGTGTCTTTGAAGTCTAGTTTCAGTCCGGTTCCGGTGGTCTCAAAGGGTTGTTGTTTTCTGTAGTTTTTTAGGCTTTTGTAGCATTTAGCTTCTTGCTTTATTTTTTGCTCCTTTGCTTCAGTTTGGATGGGAAGGTGTCTTCCCTTGTGCGTGTGCATCGCACGACTTCATTTTATGTTGTATTGCATTATTAGAAAAAGGCATGTAATCTCTAATCCCTACCCATAGGATTATTCTGTAATAGTTAAGTTTGTTGGACTATTTTTGAATGGTTATGGCGTTCGTCAATGACAGCGGGGTCGATACCTAACACAATCCATCTCAAAAATATTAGTACGTGGTTAACATGCAAGTATTAGTTTTAATAATATGAACCGTGACATAATATCAAGAGAGAGCTAAAAGTATTAGTTTTTCATCTAAAAATTATTAATAGTACATCTGAAAAGATTATTACGTAGTTCACTTGAAAATATTTAATAACCCCCTAAAAAATATTAGTTCTTTCGTCAAAAGTATTAGTATAGTCCCCGTGACACGTATTAGTAGTTCTCCTGGAAAATATTAGTTTTCACTGAAAGGTTTTCAGTAATGATATGGAAATTACTATCCTAACCTCGCCTGGGTCGAAATTACATTTTAATCTTGGCTTGGTTGAAATGACCATTTTAACCTCGACTAGCTGGAAATCACTAAATGCCCTTAAGATCACTGCTTTTTATACGGGTCCCATCCCGACCCGACCGAATGTCCGGGTCTTGTTGCCCATTAGCCGTCCACCATCTATGGAGCGTCATGTATACGATGATCCACATTTCACGGTGAACAATACTATAAATATGATACGAAAATCAAGGTAAAAGGTAACTTGTCATTATTCTAAACTACCTTGCTCTTTAGCTTTCTAAGTACCTCAACTACATGATTCCGACTTAGGCATCGGAGGGCCTTAGCTGTGGGCCACCTCGGTTAGCCTAGCGTGTACTCTGTTTTAGGTACCCTCGAACAAAGTACCTCACATCGTTTTCTGGAATCCTAGCTAGGTTAGGTCACGTCACAAAGTATCTCACCTCGCTTTTTGGAACTCTAGGTCAGGTACATCTGATTACGTTCCTAAATCAAGTAATTCCCCTGAAAAGTATGAGTTTTCTTATAAAACGTATTAGTAGTTCAATTGATCGAAAGTATTAATAGATCATCTAAAAAATATTAATATTCCACTTGGTTGTTGGGTCGTTATGTCCATGGGCCAAGTAGATTGTGTAGGTCCCAAGAGGTGATAGGCAAAGTCTAGAAAGGGGTTGGGGGTGGGATTGAATAGACTTTACTAACTTTTCGTTTTTAGTCCTTTTAGAAATTCAAAGTTGACTCAAGTTAGCTAAGTCCTTAGTGGACAACTAGGTTGACTTACACAACGGAGTTAGCCACTCAACAGACTCGACTGAGCTGTTGATAGTATAACTCAGCGAATTCAGTTAACACTTTAAAAATATAGTTGACTTGGTTTTTAACAGCGGAAGACTTTCACCCTTAGTTTTGAATACGTTTTTCAACACTTGTTTAAGCCAGGTTATTATCAGTTGATTTAACAAATTAACAAACAACAATAATAAAAATAAGCTAGAATGTACGTATGCTAAATGTAAAGGACACAAGCAATTTATAATGGTTCGAAGATGGGGTAATTCCTCTAATCCACTCTTCTTCAGCCCCTGGAGAAATCCACTAGTGTAACTTAACTTGGTTACAAAATGGTTACAGTCCGAGACAGCTTTGATCACATATCTAACCGCTTTTGGGACTCAGCTTTTTCACAAGACGATTGCCCTGCTACTTTGACTTTTTCAAACCTTTGGAATTGTTCACACAATCCTCCAACAGGTTCAAAGCTCTGGTTCGATCTGGAATAATACTACACCTCCTTCAACCTTGGAGAGTAGACTCATTGTTCTTGAAACAAGTTTTCATCTTCAGTAAATGAAGTCATCTTTCTTTCATCGAGTGTGTTGGATGGATTTCCTTCAACTTTAGGCTTGAGGACAATATTTGAATGCTTGAGAGATATTGCTTTGGTTTGCAGGTTATTTGCTTGTTTGCTTGCGTACTTGGGTTGGTTACCTTATCTCTATGTATCTCCAAATCTCTATGTTTGAGGACAATAGAAAATGTATCCGTTGAAGAGATAGATGCATTTTCATACTCCACTTTGTAGGTTGTTAGCTTGTCTTGTCTTGCAGCATTGATGTAGATTGTACCTTGAATTTAATGCTCTGCAACCTTTCCTTAATCTCTACAGGTTTTTAGCTACATCTCATTGGTTCTTTACTTTTTGCACTCTTTAATTTTAGCAAAACAACTTTAAGGTAGGCAATTTGACACATGCCTATTTTCAGCAAAAACTTGACTTTGCTTGACAACGGATCTCTTTCAACTTTCTTTGATCCTGTCTGTTGTATATCCCATTAGACAGTTAATTCTAATGATTTTAGATGACTTGGCTATCAGTTAGCTGACTGAGACAACTTTTCTGTTACTTGAGTGAGACGTCACTTCACTCCACTGAGCTGCCATACAACTGGGTCTTCTCTTCTATCTTCAGATGAGTCTTGCAATCTTCAACTTGGATGCTTCCACTCAACTTACATTGTCCTATCTATTGCAAGTTGATTTACAGTTGAATTGGGGTGCCAACTTCCTAATCTAAGTTTTACATGGTATCATCAAAATCTATTACATAAATTTCTCAACAGATTGTTCATATAGCCCCTAGTGCAAAAGAGGCGCGATAAAATTGTAATTTTAGTCATGTAAGTTTGGAGTGACTCTTACATGTAACCTATGAATGTGCCATGTCAATTAAAATATCATTTTTAAATTCTAAAGTAATATAAAATTATCATTTTATTATTCTTATTCAATTTTTATTCCCTTTTGCTTTTTGTTTAGAATTTGTTTTTTGTTTTTCTTGCAACTCCACTTACCACCACCACAAAAGCCCAACTGGCCATGGCCCACTGCCACCACCACTGCCAACCTCCTGTCTGCCACCGTCCACTGGAAAAGCCCAACTGGCCATGATCCTCTCCCTATATATATATATATATATATATATATATAGTGGCATAGCCAGAATTTATATATCGGGGTATGTCGATACACGAAAATGGTGCGAGCTGGATATAAAAACTAACGAAAAAGCATATAAATTCTAACTTAAAAAATAATAAGCAATGGCATGTTTGAGTAATTTATTTTAGCGTAACGAAAATAAAATTGTTTTGTGCCCAATGGCGCCCCAAGTTTGACACGTATTTTTTTATGATTAAAAGTCATCCCAAATTAAACAAATTTCATTTCAAATTAAATAAATTTCATTCCATGTAAAGCACACTGGAAAAACAAGAAATTAATACTTGAAGAGCTATTAACTTTTCATTAACAAATTGAAATGGATAAAAACAGGCCCTACCTATGTAGTAAAATCTTATTTAGGTAGGAATATTATTGAGAGAGCCTGGAGTGGCAGAAAAGCCTAAATATATGTCAATTAGCTTAATATTCCACCACCACCTCCGTTACGGTCAACCACCACCGATTTAAGCCCCTCCTCCGCCGGAACCCGAACCCTTGCCAGATGAACCTCCACCGGAACCACTTCCACCGCCAGAACCACCTCCACCGGAACCACTTCCACCGCCAGAACCGTAACCCCAAGACCAACACCAACTGCCAATACAACCGCCACCACTGCCAGAAAAGGTCTTTTCATCGTCCAAAGATCCTTCTGAGCCAGAAAGCTTTCTTGCAGTACTGCTCCAAACAAGACCAGACAAAAGAAGTACAATCAGAATACACTTTTTTGAAATCATTTTCGAAACTGAAAAAATATATATATATATATCAACAGGTGTCGTTTTTGTGATTTTAAGGACTTGGATTAGGGGATTATATAGTGGCCGTTGGCTAATTTTAAATAAATGTCTCGTCATATCATACCATAGACACAGTTGGGATTGTTAATTAACACAGTAACTCAATTAATATTTGAAAATAATAAAAGGAAATTAACATCTGTATATCAGGCTGTCTTCTTCAATACTTGATTGTCACTTTTAGTATAATCGTCGAGGACTTTTTACTTTCTGAATTTGTCTGTCTACGTGAATACTCGACGCATGCGTTTCAATTGAGTATTATATATATATGCAACTAATTAATTAGGTATTATCCAATTAAGTTGAATTAGAAATTTTCCTCCTTATAGGAAGGAAGTAACAGTGCAATCATAGTTTTTGCATGAGTATTACACAACTGTCAGTTTAATAATATTAAAGATTTTCTATGAATGACCATATAATTAAGTGATACAAGTATGCCCAAAATTTTGGCGCCGCCCCCTCCCCTCAATTTGGAAAATCGGGAGCGCTATTAACACCCCCAAAACTTATTAATTAATACAATCTTTCTTTTTAATTAATACACCCCTATCCCCTTTGATCAGAAGTAACTTGTTTACCTAGCACACTCCAATAATTTGGTACTTTTACTAATTATACCCCCTTCGAAGATTGTTCCAATTATTTATGGGTCTTGTAAAATTAATCGGTATACCAATTAAAAGTTTTCCGCATAATGAGGACAAATTTGTAGTACTATGTATTTTAATTTAATCCATGTGGAGTACAATCATACTTGCCACTACTATTTAAGGAATAGGACATTTTACTCCATTAATGATAGGAGCAAATGTACAGGGAAAATTAATGAAAGCATTGCTTAGAATATAGCTGAAAATGTAATCTTAATTCATTGAAATTCAATGGAACAGTACAACGGATATATAAAGCATTCAGTATCTATTTAGACAAAAGACAAGACGAACATAAAGATTGCTTTTCATTTTCAATAAAAGGAATATTACAACTGTCAAGGGCTCTTTTAACAATAGGAAAATAAGGATGCCCAAGTCGAAAATGCCAAACATCTAAATGTTATTGTATCCTTAACAACTGCAAAGTTTATGGACACAGGACCTAAAACATGCTTATGACAAGGACCAAAACGCTATATGTCAAGAGGCTTGGGACTGGAGAGATTGAAGTTGTAGAAGCCATTCTTAAGTGCTCTTTGAAGAAGAACATTCCATGTGCACTGGTCCTTACAAGACAATAAGAAGGGTGAAATTCAAATAAGACATGATTATCTTGAGCAAATTGACCAACACTAATGAGATTTTTAGTAATATGTGGAACATGCAGAAGATTTTTTAACAAGAAAAGATTCTTAGAATTAGGTGGTGAAACTATAGAGGTACCAAAATGAGAAAAATTCAAACCTTGTCCATTTCCAACTTGAAACTTCTCAGCTCCTTGATAATATCACAGGCAATATTGAGATTCCCCATGTCATATGTAACATGGTTAGTAGCACCTGAGTTAGGGTATCGGTTAAGATCATGGGAAGCATCATCATTGGTGAGACTGGCAATATTGATATTGGAACTGCCAAAAGCACTCTGCTGATAGCTTTGAGGGTAACTTTGCTGATAGTTCTACTGTTGATTTTGGTTCTGGGCTCTCTTAAAATTCTTAGTATTAGGTGTGAAGTTGAGATCAGCTCGATAAAAAGCATTTCTCTGCAGTATGGTTATTATAATGACAAATGGAAAATTAGAAAATTAGTCCCGATAACTTTAGCCATTTAGACTTTTAGACCTCTAGGTAGTCAAATTTAATTTTAGACCATTAACTTTTAATGTTTTTTGACATTTAGTCCAATTTTCGCCGAAAATATTAAATTTCACCGGAAATTGCTGAGGTGGACTAGATTATGCTGACATGGACAAAACAATTTGGAATTTTTCAATTTTGAAGGAAAAATTGCACATGTGTCATCCTTGTAGGCAATTAATAAAGAAAAATAAACAAAAAAAATCGAAAATAGCAATATTCAAAAAAATAAAATTATGAATAACAAAAAACCAAATTAAAAATTAGTAAAAAAATACAAATTACAAAATTTATGAATTTGATAAAAAAATATATAATTCATAAAATGTAGAAATTTTGAGAAAAAGTATCAAATGAATAAATTTATTAATTAACAAACACAGGGGATTATTATATTACTTATAAAATAATATTACTATATCCCCATTTTCATAAACAAACATATATAATTTCACCCCACAAAAAAAAATATCAACATTTAAACCCCAAAAAAAAATGAAAAGAGAATATCCAGAACAAGACCACCACCACCACCATCACTCTAACCCCATCCTCCAGCACAAATTCCACCTCCATTCTCAGCCACCGCCGTCGCATCTCTGCCACCCAACCACCGCCCACGACTGCCCCCCCACCTTCGAAGAAGCCGACAACCATAGCCCCACCACCCACCAACCAACTGAAAGAAACGACCCTTTAGAATTTCCCCTGCCTCCGCCGCCGCAAACCAGCCACGGCGCCACCATCGAGGTCGTCCACCGCCCTAGAGGGCGGCCACCCAGATCCAAAAACAAACCCAAATCTCCGGTCATCGTCACCAGGGACTCATCCCAGCCGTCAATGAGCCCGTACATCCATGAGCTTCCAGCCGGATCCAAAAACAAACCCAAATCTCTGTGTTCTCAACGGAAATGGCTCGTTTCGAACGTAACCCTAAAACAGCCATAAATGTTTTTATATTGTTGTAAATTTGTTCATTTGATACTTTTCCTTAAATTTCTACATTCGATGAATTATGTATTTTTTTTTATCAAATTCATAAATTTTGTAATTTGTATTTTTTCACTAATTTTTAATTTGATTTTTTGTTATTCATAATTTTATTTTTTTGAATATTGCTATTTTTGATTATGTTTATTTATTTTTCTTTATTAATTGCCTACATGGATGATACATGTGCAATTTTCCCTCTAAAATTGAAAAATCCCCAATTTTTTTATCCATGTCAGCATAATCTAGTCCACCTAAGCAATTTCCGGCGAGATTTAATATTTCCCGCGAAAATCCGACTGAATATCAAAAAAATGAAAAGTTAATGGTCTAAAACTAAATTTGACTACCTAGAGGACTAAAAGTCTAAATGGCTAAAGTTTGCGGACTAATTTTCTAATTTTCCCTAATGACAAATCTGGCAACGAGGTCTGTTAGTTCCAAAATGTCCTCTTCTGCCTCTAAAAGCTCCAAACCTGCATCTACATCTACTGGAACCATTTTGACTGAAATTTTGAGTGTATCCCCTGTTAAATCCAGTTAATGGCTTGGTGAAAATATCTCCAAGATGATCCAAAGAAGGAACATACCTAATACCAACATAATTACTTGAAACTTTGTCTCTAATAAAATGTAGATTGATTTCAAAATGCTTTGTACGGGAGTGATGAACTGGATTACTTGCTAAGGAAATAGCTCCAAGATTGTTCATCCAAATTATTGGTTTCCTTTGCAAGGAAAATTTCAGTTCTTTCAAGAATGATTGGACCCAAAGGACATCACAAATAGCAAAAGCCAATCTTCTATACTCAGCCTATGTGCTCGACCTTGAGACAGTTGGCTGCTTCCTAGAACTCCATGAAACCAAATTATTTCGTAAGAAAACACAATAGCCAGAGGTACTTCGTCTATCATCAAGGTCTGATGCCCAGTCAGCATCAGCAAAAGCTGTAAATGTGAGAGAAGAAGATGCTGTAAAATTGAGACCATATGAGAGAGTACCAGCTAGATATCTTAAGATCCTCTTCACAACTTTCCAATGCTTATCTAATGGATTCTGCATAAATTAGCTCACTCGGTTGACACTAAAACTGATTTCAGGCCTTGTCAAAGTTGCATATTGTAATCCCCCAACAATACTTCTATAGAGAGTGCAATTTTCAACAGGTTGTCCATCAAATTTGGACAGAAAAGAACTGTTGACCATAGGAGTAGCAGCTCCTTTAGCAGCTTGCATACCAACGTTAGACAATAGATCCTCTATACATTTCTGTTGACTGAGAAATAAACCATCTGGCTTGTGAATAATTTCTATCCCAAGAAAATAATTCAGAAATCCCATATCCTTTAGAGACAAGAGCTGTTGCATCTCATCAATCACACTCTGAATTCACTACAAGAAAAATGATCTATCCCAACATAAATTTAATGACGCTATCAAAAAGCGCCATTATAAATAAATATTTAATGATTTTTTTAAAAAGCGCTGTAAATTATAAAAATTAGTGACACTTGCTAGAAAGCGTTAGTATTTTAGTCAATTTAATGACATTTTTATTGAAGTGTCATGATAATTATAGAATTTAATTACGCCTTTTTATTTGTGTCCTTAAAATGACAACGCCTAGTAAAAAGCGTCATAAAATTGATGACATTTTTTATTTTACTTACGCATTTTTTTTATTTATCGCCAATTTTTTTAAAATTTGTTTATATTTTTATTGTTTGTGCCATTAAAATGATGACACTTATTAAAAAGAGTCACAAAATTGATGACACTTTTTAATTTTACTTACGTTTTTTTTTATTTGTCGCCAAATTTTTAAAATTTACTTACACTTTTATTGTTTGTGTCATTAAAATGATGTCATTTATTAAAAAGTGTCACAAAGTAAAAAATCAGAATATCTATCCCACATCAAAATATTAAAGTGTCGAGGAAGATATTGAGAGTTAATAAATAGAGAGTGTTTGTTTGTGTCATTAAAATGATGACATTCATTAAAAAGTGTCACAAAGTAAAAAATCAGAATATCTATCCCACATCAAAATATTAAAGTGTCGAGGAAGATATTGAGAGTTAATAAATAGAGAGTGTATAGTTGGCTAACAACAAATATATATTCAAAATGAGTCAAAAATGAAATATTAAGTTTAAATTTTTTTAAAAAAATAAATAAGTGATCTTTGATAAATTTTACAAAAACTAGAAATGAAAAATCTGTCACTATTTTAATGATACTAATTTCAAAAGCATCGCGACTTTAAAGACACCACAACATTTTTAGCATTAGCAAAGATTCATTTAAAATATATTAAATCTTTAGTAATTGTGAAAGAAAGTAGCGTCACCATATAATGACGCATTTGATAAAAGCGTCAAGAAATTAATTTTACCTACGCACAGATCTTGCGTCACAGATATTTTCGTGATATCAAATTTAACAACACAACTCATGACACTTTCAAAGCGTAGATAATGTACCTTGTAACACTAATATGCGTCACCAAGTGAAACTTTTAGCGTCACTAAACACAATATTTTTCGTAGTGATTATATCTTTTTCCTGATTTCCTATAATGACAATATCATCCACATAAGACAAAATGAAAATGCAAGAATCCACACAATGTCTATATTACATGGAGTTATCTGATTTGGCAGCAGAAAAACCAACTCAATATAAATTTTTTAGAGAGAGTTATGGTCAAAATACAAAACTCTACCAGTGATGGAAATTTCAGACGCGGTTGGTCGTTTCTTCAAATCAATCTCTCGTTGTTTGATCGTTCATACTTCTTTTGATACACGATTCATTAATATGATTTTAAACTCAACATAATTGGCCCTCAACATGGATTGGCCACTCAAATGACTCGAAACAACGGTATAAAACCAAGTGAACACTAACACGAATGAGATTTTTAGTAATATATGGAACATGCAGAACTGTTTTTAACAAGAATATATTCTTAGAATTAGGTGGTGAAACTATAGAAGTACCAAAATGAGAAATATTCAAACCTTGTCCATTTCCAACTTGAACCTTCTTGGCTCCTTGGTAATCACAAGAAATATTGAGATTCCCCATGTCATATGTAACATGGTTAGTAGCATCTGAGTAAGGGTAGCAATTAAGATCCTGGGAAGCATCATCTTTGGTGACACTGGCAATATTGACATTGGAACTGCCAAAAGCACTCTGCTGATAGCTTTGAGGGTAACTCTGTTATTGATTTTGGTTTTGGGCTCTATTAAAATTCTCAGTATTAGGTGTGAAGTTGAGATCAGCTCGATAAAAACATTTCTCTACAGTATGGTTATTATAATGATAAATCTGGCAACGAGGTCTGTTGGTTCCAAAACGTCCTCTTCTGCCTCTAAAAGCTCCAAGCATGCCTCTATCTCTATTGGCACCATTTTGACTAAAACCCTGAGTGTATCCCCTGTTAAATCCTCTACCCCTTACACTTTGTTGATTTCCTCCTCTTCTATTTCCAATATTTTGTGTGTGTGAGTAGCAAGATTAACAGAGAAAACTCCATCTTTAATGAAACTTCTATTTTCAATAGTTTCAAGCCTGTTCTCAAAACTGAGCAGTAATGCATGAAGCTCAGTCAAACTCCAAGGTTCCAATCGAGATGTAGCTGAAACTACTACAAGGTTACACTCGGGGCCATGCCCACTCAACACATACATAACCTGGTCCTTTTGACTCACAGATTCTCCAGCAGATCCTAACAAATCACAATAACTCTTAATCTTGTTAAGATACTCATTCATATGTAAATTGCCTTTCTTGATAGTTTGCAAATACATACGGTATTACATCACCTTAGCTTGATTTTTGCTTGAGAAAGTGGTTTGTAAGCAATCCCAAATTTCTAATGAGGTGCTCAAACCAACAGTAGAAATCAATACACTCTCAGATAAAGAAGACAACAACCATGTAGCAAGAAGTTGATCTTGCCTATTCCATGTTAAGAAGGAAGGGTTTATGGTTTTTGGATCTATTGAGGAAAACTCAGCTGGCATGGTGCAAGAAGTTGATCTTGCCTATTCCAACGATTTTATTATCGTTGGTATTACTGTTGGAATTTTCCAACGGTTTGTTGTAGTGTTGGAATTTCTATTGAACTTTTAAATTCCAATGGGAATTCCAATAGTTTATACCAAAGATTTTGTATCGTTGGAATTTTTTAACGGTATACGTATTGGAATTTCTGTTGGAAAGAAAATTCCAATAGCTTTCTATTTCATTGGAATTATTTTGTTGGAATTTGATTTTTTTTGTAGTGTATATATGCACTTCCTGATCCTAATTCCACCACCGAAGGACGGATGGATCAGTGTCAACGGGTGAAGTATATCGTAGGATGTATATATTCCGAAATGTGACAATTTATGGGTTTTAGCCCACAACTAGAGAGACATCGAACCTAGTTGGGAAGGTATAAGATAATGTGTGGCTTTGACCAGTATTGAAATTGGGTATTCATAAGATAGAATGGTACATATATTGGTTGTAGGCATGACAAGTTTGCCTCGACCTGCCCTCACGACGTGTTTGGGTCGATCCATACCACGGCAGGGGAGGTATGGATATCACTCCCACCCCATGGGTATCCATCACCTCCAACTAATATTTTTATTTTTAAATATATTTGAAATATATTTTACATATATAATAGATGATAATGTCAAATTCTTATGAACTTAATATTATAATTGACATATATACTTTGATAATGATTTTTTTATATAAATAATATGCTCTAATTATATAATAAAATACAAGGTAAGAAAACTTGAAAATATGCTTTTAAATATATTACAAGTTTATAATAATTTTCTTTTCGTATTTCATGTTCCCTTTTATTTTGTTTTTATTTGAATTACTATGTTATGACACACACACACATATATATATATATATATATAGGATTTGGTTCAAATGAGACCAATATCCTGAGGTGAGACCGTGAGACATAATCTGGTACATCCATTACATTTATTGGATGGTATAGATTTAATCCAATTTTTGATGTATGTTTAATGTGAAAAATTTGTCGAAAGGTTATTTTCGTAATTGCACGGAGAACGCCCAATCATGTTAATTATAGATAGATATTGCTTCCTTTATTATCGGCACTAACGAAGAAACCGCCCCAATCATGTTAATCTTGATTCCCGTTTTTTTCTAGGGAATGATCTTGCATGATTATTCTTTATACAATGAATTTAATATATCTATATTCCCATTGGTAAATAAAAAGGCATAAAAAAGGTAAGTAATATCAAAAGACATTCATCATTATACAAGCAAGAAAAGTCTGAAAATTGGTTCACACCATTTACTAACGGCATAAGCAAGAAGGTCACGGCAGAAGCAAGAAGGGGCTGAAATTTTCAACAACATTTTCTCACGGAAGTAGCAAGGAAATTCTGAAATTTTCAAACACATATCTCACGGCTTCCAGGGTTTAAGAAATTCCAAGTAAGAATGTGTTAAATATATACAACTAGTTATTATTTTTGAAGATTTTTTTACAGACGCATTAATTGTTTTTTCTCAATGCCATGTTTATATAATTCTCGATCTTTTACCAATTTTCGGGTTTTCAGTTTTGCTCTCTTGTTCAAGTTTTATATAGTAGATTTTTTTTTGCAATATTGTGTTAGATGTTTGTAGTAAATGAGGGTTTTAGTTTTTTTTTTCCGGAGTTGAACATACAACAGTGCCGATTTCCATATACGGTCAAGTTTGGGTTATTGCGTGCTTTTTGTTTTGATTTTCTGGTTAGGACTTATGCAAGAAAATCTGGTAGAACAATACATATTTTTGTTTTTTTGTTGCATATTTTACGTTTTGTCGTTGCAAAAACTGAATTTTTTTGTTGCATATTTTTTGATTTTTCGTTGCATTTTTTACTTTTTTTCGTTGCAAAAATTGAATTTTTTTGTTGCATATTTAACGTTTTTTCGTTGCAAAAATGAATTTTTTTGTTGCATATTTTTTGAATTTTTGTTGCATTTTTTTACTTTTTTTCGTTGCAATAACTGAATGTTTTTGTTGCATATTTTTGTTACTGGTATTTATTTTTCATGCATACAATTAAATATTTTGTTGCATTTGATAGTATTAGGACGTATGCAAGATAAATTCATTTTTTATATGTCAGATTTATTATGCATTGGTTTATACGTACTTATGCAAGAATTTTTCATTTTGTATATGTCAGTTTTGTTATGCATTAATGAATTAGTATTCATGCAAGTTTTTTATAGTATGAAATTTAACCGTTTGCATATTTTTTTACAGAGAAGAATAATGGCTAAGCAAAAGAGAGACACTTCGATTGGAGAGGGTGATGGGGCATAGAGGAGGTTAGTCGTGGTTCCAAAAGGGTTCGTGGGGGCAAACCAAGCTAAGAAAGCGTGGAAGCTAAAGAATCCAAAGGTCCTTACTAGATCTAATCCGGCATTGTTGGTAAAAGCGATGGCAAAGTTTACTGATCCCCAGAAGGATGCTGTAGTTGAAATGGGGTTTGGCGGATTGTAGATAATTGTTAAAAATATGAATACTGTTTTTGTATACTATGTAGATAATTGTTAAAAATAGGAATAATGTTTTGTACATTAAATATGCAACATAATATACTTAACCATACATTTGTTATTAGATTAATTATGCACTAATAAATATCTCTATCCATTAATTTGTACTATACATTATATATGCAACATAATATAGGTACCAAAATATCATTACAATATTAAATATGTATTAATAATTAAAATAACAACATAGTTTGCATTTAAACGGTCCCGTAGAGTTGATACTAGAAAAAAATTATATAATGCATGACGATAGTAATTATTTTTTTACTATACATATTATATGCAACATAATATACGTAACAATACATCATTATCCCGCTAAATATACAATAATTTTGTAACAAGAACATAGTTTGCATTTATGGGTTCCTATATTTTTGCATTCAGGCAAAACCATATTCAATGAAAATATGCAATAAATTATAAGTATGCGTTCATCATTATTCAATTAAATATACATTAATTGAAATAGCATTTTTACCATGCATTCTCGGTTACATCATGAAAATTTTATTTCATAAAAAATAATAATATTGCAAGCCGACAGGATTATATATGCAAAATTTTCGACCACTGGCAAATGCATCACAACATAGTTATGTATACATCAATATATTACTAAAAATGCAACATTACGAGAAATCATACATACCTCAAAGTGTTTCAATTTTTTTTTAAATGTACATGATTTTTTTTTTCGAATCATCTATTTGATTCCCAGTTGCAACTGATTTTATTTGTTAAATAGATATGAATTTTTTTGCTAGAGATTAGATGATTTTGAATGTTATTTTAATTGATTGCATTCCTAAATTAAAGGAAATAGATATGGTAACTCCTATTTTCTAGTTGGACGGTTTTTTATGATTTCTCCTAAATGCCCCCATCCGAAAATGATGCTAAATAATGCAACAATATCTAATGTTTCAATCTTATCCATCCAATTATTGATTGTAACGGTTCAGATTAGGTCTCACGGTCTCACCCCAATATACGGTCTCACAAGAACCAACCCCTATATATATATATATATGTTTTACACGGGTTGACCTGTCTTATCCTACTAATATTAAAATGTTGGGCCATTTTGGTTTTCTTTATAAATTGTGATATTCGTAGATTTTAGTTTATTAGGGGCAACTGCTGATATTTGCAACCCATGAACAAGGATGAATTGAAGGGGTTTGACAGATAGAGTGAGTTTACCCACATCGGTTAAACAATATAAATGATTGTAGAGAAGTAATGGTGTTATAATGAAATTTACTTACCTGGATGGGTCAATGGGTGATCAATAAGGCTCATTGCCTAGGTTGGTGACCTCCATTGCACTAAGGAGGGGTGCCCGCTTAAGGTTGGCCCAAGCGGTCGAGCCTACGTCATAATTTGTGGTAGGAGGGGCCTGCGTCCGCGCGGTCCCTGCCCAATTCTTAGTTTAATGTTTTTTCCGTCAATTTTTTCTTTTGGCATTCATTTAAATTCGAATTCAAAACTCAAAAATATTAATTTGATTAAAATTTTACTCAAATTCAATTGAACTATTATAGAGTTTAATTGATTTAATATTGAATTTTGAATTGGGGTTTAAAATATTTATGATATTCCTGTATTTCCTCGTTATAATACAATATTTCCATTGACGCACACATTCCGATTGATTTACTAGAATAACACCCGTGTGTTACACAGGGTTTGTTCAAATATAAAATTTTAGTGTCACAAATTTAAAAGATGCTATACATAGAATCCTTGATTTTTTGATTATTTGTTATCTTTTAAATTAATGTATATTGTGAACTAATAGTGTATTTATCAGTAAAAATATCTTGGGATTGACTTGATCAGCATCAACTTTTCATACTAATTGTGAGTAAATCCTTTATTTTGGGATTATATTTTATCTTTTAAAATCTTGTATAAATTTGTTCTCTTTTTTTTTTACACATGATTGCCACATAGATAAATATGAAACCAACATGTGGAATTGAGAAGATGAGAAGTTGACCAATGTCCAAGATAATAATGTGAGGATATGTGTCAACTTTGTTTTCTCTTTTAGTATATATGGTAGATTTATATGCTCATTATCTTAATTGTACATCGCATTAGGTTACGGATTTAAGCGCCTTTATTTTCTTGGTTTAAGATATGATAACACTACTTAAAGACTTCATTACTTTGAGCCTTGTTTAGCAATTGTTTTTTGAAATTCAAAATATTATTAAAAATAAAAATATAGCGCACTGCTTACAAGCCAAACAACTAGCTTCAAAATAGGGGTCTTCTTAAAATCTATAAAAGTATAACCCAATTGGAAAAACCTTTAATAGGAAAAAGAGTACCCAATAAAAGAAACAACAAAAATAACTTAAAATCACAATCTAAATGATGTGCGTTTACTTCTAGATTTTTTTTTTTTTTGGTTTAGCAAATTGATAACTATCAATATTTTAGCAAACAACAGAAAAGGGTCGTGTGAAAATTTTGGGCAGGGGCACAAAAACGTGAAGATGGATAAATGAATTTTGTAATTTAATTATATTGTGTTTGTGAGAACATAAATGTCGCCGCTAATACTTACACTAATCAAATGATTGACCAAATCTTAAGGAACATGTTTTTTTTGGCATCAATATTGTTGCGATTGTTCAACTATAATTAGTGACTACATGTTTACATTTTCGTCACTATAGGTATTAGTGACCAATTATTTTTGTAATTTAATTCTTAGATTATTAGCGAGGAAACGCGTCACTAAAAATGATTTTTTGTGACGACACGTTGTCGTCACTAATACCTTCGTCACAAAACCTTTATTTCCCTATTTTTTTAAAAAATCGATATTTTGTTTCAGACGTTTTCATCAAACCATTTATTTCATAAAAGGTCAGTTGGACTTCTATTATATGATTTTCGATAAACTTAGAAGTATTATTCAAGGGTTATTATGTATAGTATAATCAAAAGTTACTTATTAATCTTTCAAAACTTTGATATAACAAAAATAGTAATTGTAAACTATTTCATTAAAGATTCAGTTATTATAATTATGTAGCTAGCTACGTATTTGTTTCTTGAATTTTATTAAATAACGAAATACTTGATTTTTTTTTTGATCGGTTTATTTGATTTAATATTCTAGATGTTGCTGTGAGTTATTTTATTGAAATATTTTACTACTACAACAAGAAAACATTCAAATTCCAACGGAAATATCCTTTAAAATTTGATCATATTCCGTTGGAATTATCGATCCCAACGAAAATTTCAACGGAAAGTGAACCGTTGGTAAAAGGGTCGTTGAAATGCCAAAATTCCAAAGGAAGTTCCAATAGAAAAATATTTCAACGGCAGTTCCAACGGTATTTATCCATTAGAATATCCAATTGTTGGAAAAAAAATCCAACTAATATTCCAACAGTAATTCCAATGGAGTTATACCATTGGAATTTAGTCCAACAATGATTCCAATGATATTAATCTGTTGAAATATATAATCGTCGGAATGAACTCCAACGCTATGTCCAACGACATTATATTGTTAGAATTAATTCCAACGATAATTCCAATATTATATTTCCACTAGAAGTTAAGAAAAAATTCCAAGGTTTTTTTATTGGAAAACATTCCAACAACAATTCCAATGGTGAATTTTTTCTGTTGGAATTAAAAACATTCCAATTGTTGGAATGTGTCTATAAAAACGTTTGATCCTCTAAAATAGTTAATCTATTAGCGACAACGTGCAAATATAATATCATAAAAAGTTGATATCAAATATTTCCAAATGTACGATATAATTTGTCCAACATAAAACAAACAAATCAACAATCCTTAAAGTGATAATATCATCAAGGACCCCCAAATTCTTCAACAAAAAATAAAGTCAACACAAACAAATCAACAGTCTCCATAATCATCATCAATCCCCACATCTTCATCAACCTCAAAATCCGCATTAGCATCATTAAGCATACGGTTTCCAAAATTTTCATCAAGAACGGAGGGTTGCACCCTTGAAAAATAGGCATCATCACTAGAGGAAGGGCGTGATACACCAGTGAGCTTCTCCAGAAGACTACGGATGAAGCCCAATTCAATTTCTAAACGTTCCTCGATAGCACTCATATGGCCACATAGCATTTTAGTATCAATATATTGAGTGGCCTTGGACCTCAAACCCAAAGAACAATAAAAAGTCGCCTCAGATCCAACTTCCCAAAAATTGCCTCTCTTATTCTTCCCTACACACAAAATACAAAATGTACAAAAGATAAAATTAAATAATATCAAATTTATGACACATAAAAAGATATTATGAATCTAAACATGAGATACTTACGTAAAAGATTCTTTAGAATTCGTCCACTTGCCAACTTTCTCGTTATAGTTTAGCTTATGATACACCTCAGGAATGGTGGCTTGCCTCCCCAACTCCAAACCCTAAAAGAAACACGAAATATACACATTATATATTCCTAAAAAAAATAGAAGAAAATAAATATTACAATGGAAGAAAAGTAGTTCAAAAATCAGAATCAATGGAAAACTAAAATCAAAAAAATTTGATAAAAGGCAAACCAATTATTCTGGTTGACAATTAATGAAGCCTATTTCAAGAATCCATAAAGAACATTAAAGAATATTCTCCTAACCATGAAGCACTGATACGGATATGGGACACGGGTATGATACGATACGAGTACAGAAATACGTCATTTTTAAAATTTTAAGGATACGGGTATAAAATTATGTATTTTATGTTTTTTAAAATATAGATATACCAAATACAATTGAAAAAAATAATGTTTCAAGCATAAAAAAACTAAAATTTCATAAATACTCAAATATTACAATGATAGCTCACATAGGCACGCACAATACATGTTGAAATTATCAGCAGACTACTATATATATATGTATCCAAGGAGTATCCTGAGTATCGGATAAAGTATCGTATCTGATACGTATCCGGTATGGACGCCATCCTCACAAAAGTGTCCGTATTTCCTAGTCTCCTAATGAATAGGAAAAAAAAACACAGACTGAGAGAAAGTGACAATTTGTCCTAATCCCATAAATACAAGTTGAATATTTTTTTGATCATTTCATCTCTCTTTTCAAAAGCAAAGCATAAACTAATATAAATCTAGTTTGTACACAGTCACAGACTCTCTGAACAGAGAGAGAGGAAAGAGAGAGAAGGTACTCAGCAAAACTACACATGCCACAAAACCCAGCAAACCGACTCAAAAACTCGGAAAAGAAAAGGACAAAAATAAACCCATTTTCAAGAAAACTTGCATTTAAGATTTGAAATAAATAAAATAAACATAAATATCTTTCAGGAACGCCAAAGCAAAAAGAAAGAAAATATACCTGGACAGAAGTACTGGAGTGACACAAAAGCTGAACCAATGGAACAACAATAGCTTCATTCATAAATTGACCTGCGCTAAATTATGAACCATACTATAGCAAATAACAGGACATAATGAGACTTTTGTGTTATACATTCTAATTCATGAAGCAAACCTTGACAGAGTGAGAAACATTCTTAAAGAAAATGCATGATCTAAACTGATGACACGTTTGTGCCCAAAAAATAAAAGATAGAGTAAGCAAAAAAAACTAGACATGTATGGAGGCATATTCTTTGATACATATTGCATATGTTTCTTATAAGGAATGTTTAATAAGATGGCCCCAGATTCTCTGTTATGTTAGTCTTAGTCATATTCAAAGGAATGTTAATGTCGTCAGCTGACACCAAAATCATAAATAGAAATGACTGAAAAAATTGCACAGATGTGATTGAAAAACAAGACATCCTTGTTAGTATTCTTGTGATAAGAATACACTTTGGTGATCTAGGTATTGAAGAGTGTGGTACTCTTCATAGGTGAAGGAAGATTGTGGTAATCTTCAAAGAGTGCGGTACTCATCAAAGGTGAAGATGTAATAATTTTGGTAATTATTAATAAATTTCTTTTTATTTTTTCGAAACCCATCCCGGATATACTCGGATATACTCGGGTGGTAGAGCACGTAGTCCCTAGGTGGGGTGAAGCTCTTTAAATCAACGTGTGTTGTTTTATTTCTCCATCTTTATTCTTCTTGTATTTTTACATTCGAAAAAGAGGGTAAAATCCAAAAAATGGGGATAATCTATTCACCCTCTCTAAATTATCGTAGCCACTTGGACTAATAAGTGGTATCAGAGCTAAATTCTTTGGCTAGCCCGTTCCACATCGCGAGTAAAGAGGAAAGATCCATGGCTACAAACAAAAACTATCTTACCACTGGCGCATCCACCAACAAGCCGCCACTATTCAACGCCAACAACTATGCCTTTTGGAAGGACCGAATGGAGTGATTCTTGCAAGGTTGCGGATTTGATATATAGAATGCGATCATTGAAGGCATAGCTCAACCAACAAAGAAATTGGAGGATGGCTCCTTGGCCCCCAAGAGTTTTAAAGAATTTGATGATACCGACAAGAAGGCTTTCTCCCTAAATGGTAAGGCCTTGAATATTTTACATTGTTCACTCACCGCCACCGAGTACAATCATATTAGAGGAATAAGGTCCACACATGATGTATGGGAAAATTGGAAACCATATATGAGGGCACAAAGAAAGTAAAGAAAGCCAGAAAAATCATGCTTGTTAAGGACTTCGAAAATTTCAATATGCATGATGGTGAAAGCATATCAAAAATGGTGGAAAGCTTGACAACATAGTCAATCCTCTTGTGGTACTCGGGTAAGTTATATCCAAAGAAGATAAGGTCACTAAGGTCCTAAAGGCTCTTCCCGGCTCATGGTTGGAAAAAGTGACGGCAATCATAGAAGCTCAAAATCTCGAAACTCTCAAGTTTGATGATCTCGTTGGAAACCACCTCATCTATGAAGTGTATTATAAGGAGAGAAAAAATTCCCAATTATCCACCTCTAAATTGGGTATGCATATTATTCCTAAAGGCTTAGCATCTTCTTCTAATATTTCATTATGCTAGCGATGAGGATGATGAGGAGACAACCGCTCTTGTTCGATAATTTGCCAAATTTGTGAACAAAAATAAGGCAAGAAAATCAAGAGACAACTCTTGTTTCAAATGCGGAAAATCTGGGTACTACATTGCCGATTGCCCGAAGTTAGAGAAGGATGAGCAAAAGAAGAAAAATCCTTTTCAGAAAAAGAAGGCTTTAAATGTGGATGTGAAAACTTGGGATGAGCTACTTGCCACATCCGGCGAGGATGAAGAAGCCGAACAAGATCTTATGGCCATAGACGATGAAAACAATGAGGTACGCTCGAACTCTTCGTATTCTTCTTTAGTTGATGAATTGCAATGTGATTATGATGAATTACAAAATGAATTTCAAAATATGATTGTTAAATACAAGACTTTGAAAAAGGAGTATAAAGAACTAAAATTAGAAAAGGATAAATTATTTACTTCTTATGAATCATTTAATCGTGCACATGCTATTACTATCAATAAAATGCATGCTCTTGATTCCGAAAAACAAACGCTCACAAAAGAGATTGGAAATTTGAAAAAGAATGTGCATCAATTTAATTTAAGCACGGATAAAGTTACAAAAATTCTAGATGCACAAAGAGGTGAGCATTCAAAATTAGGACTTGGTTATAAACCTTTTCAAAATGTTTCCACGAAAAATAACAAGGTCCGATTTTCATACGTGCTAGTAGTTCCCATAATCTTATTTGCTTTTATTGTGGTAAAATCGGACATTATGCCAGTCATTGTAAATTGAAAAATAACTTTATCTATTTTTGGAGACCCAAAGGTCTCAAAACTAACCCCCATGAACCCTAAAATTATAGGGTACCTAAAAATAATTCATTTGTAGGTGCTAGGGACTATAACAACAATTGAAGACTCAAAATGGCTAATGGACATCAGATGTTCACGCCACATGACCGGCAAGAGAGAACGTTTTACCAATCTCAAGCTCCAAGAAGAAGGAATGGTTATGTTCGGGAATGGCAAGGAAAAAATACTTGGAAATGGAGAAATTGGTATCTCTTCTTTCTCTCTTAGTAATGTTTTATTAGTTGAAGGGCTTAAGTTAGTATTAGACAACTTTGTGACTCAAACTACAATGTTGTTTAATAAAGACAAATGCCTTGTTCTTAAAAATGATAAAATTATTTGTGAAACAAATAGAATAGGCAATCTTTACAAAATTTGTACAAGTGATTTGGTTAATCAAACTGTTTCTTGTATATTCGCTAATAATAATTTAACTAGTTTATGGCATAGGCGACTTGGACATGTTGGATACAAAAATTTGCAAAATATTTACAAAAACCAACATGTAAAAAGACGACTCAAATTAAGTTTTGAAAATGTTGACTTATGTGATACTTGTCAAAAGAACAAATTAGTTAAAAGTAGCTTTAAGCCCAAAAATGAAATTTCCACAACCAAGCCTCTACAATTACTTCATTTTGATTTGTATGGGGATATTGGTACGGCTAGTTTAAGTGGAAAACATTATACCTTCGTTATAGTCGATGATTATTCTAGATATACTTGGGCTATTTTTCTTGCTAATAAAAGCGATGCCGTTAACGAGTTTGCTAAGTTTTGTAGACTTGTTGAGAATGAAAAGGAAGATACCATTAAGTCTATTCAAAGTGATTGAGGTGGAGAATTTGATGGAGAATTTAGAGTTTTATGTGAAACCGATGGATATGCTCACAATTTTTTGGCTCCTAAAACACCACAACAAAATGGAGTAGCCAAAAGGAAGAATCGGACTCTTCAAGAAATGAGTCGATAAATGTTCCATGAATTCTCTCTTCCAAAATATTTTTCAGCCGAAGCCGTAAGTACCGCTTGCTATGTTATTAACCGAGTTTATCTTCGTCCCAAATTGAATAAAACTCCATATGAGCTTTGTAAAGGAAGAACTCCAAATATTAGTTACTTCAAAATATTTGGATGTATATATTTTATTTTGAACACCAATGATCAATTGGATAAACTTGATCCTAAAGCCGATGAAGGGATTTTCATGGGATATTCAACTAAGAGCAAAGCATATCGGGTTTACAATAAGACTAGCATTATATTTGAAGAATCCATTCACGTCAAATTCAATGAAGCTTCGGGTGTTGAAAGGATACCCAATGATGATAGTGATGAAGAAGACAACATTGAACCAATCTCTCAAAATGATGCTCCAAGTGATCAACCTTCAACATCAAATGATCAATCTACAACCTCAAATGGTCCACAAGAAGACAAAAGTGATAATTCGGATCTCCCCTTCGCTCTAAAATTCAAAGAGGATAATCCTAAATATCTTATTATTGGGGATCCTCTAGACAAGGTAATGACTAGAAGGAAATCTATATATTTTATATTATATGTTATATTATTATTATACTATCTTAAAAGTGTGAATGTTTTTTCAAACTTTTGATTGGACAAACATGTCCTTTTGACATAGTAAATTTCAAGGGTAACCAAGCAATTCAATATTTATTTAGCTTTTACTTTTTTCAATTATAAGACAAGTGACTTTTTATATTCTACACTTCAAAAGTATTGATTCTTTTGTTTGTAACTATTAAAATATTTTGAAATTTCAAATACTATTAGTTTCATATTAAACTAACAAATGTATTATTTATCCATCGAAACTAAACAGATAACATTTATATTTCGATATATATATATATATATAAATATATATATATTTATATATATATATGTATATATTAATATAATTTATACCATTGATACAAGTGCATGCATGGTTTATCGAAACTTTTGATTTTACAAAACTATCATTTCACATAGTTATTTAAGGGCAATTAAGTATTTTCTTATTTATTTAATCTTTGTTTGTTTAATTATAAGATTGACTTTTATATAACCATAGAACAAACACACACACACATACACACACACATATATATAACACTAAAAGAACAAGTGCAGAACAGTGTTTCAAAATTGTAAATCTTTGTTTGTCTAATAATAGGATATATTTTTACTTAACCAAAGAACACACACACACACACACACATATATATATATATATATAATTAAAAGAACAAGTGCGTAACATTGGTTCAAAATTGTATGCATATAATTGTAAAAAAAAAATTAAAAGGCAAACTTAATTTAAAACAATTCATATGTATAAATTCACATTTATTATAAAACTTGAATGTCATTTGAAAATTGAACACTTAAAAATTATAAAATTAAAATATCAATATGATATTTATAATAAAAAAATCATGTACCGAAATAATTAAATTTTAGTAAAATGAAGAAAGAGTGAAACATTAATTAAAATTGGATTATATCTAAAAATCATATATGCTACATAACGGGAAAACATAACCGCAATCAATATGTAACAATTTGACATTTGCAAAGAAACTAATATATTACTTCAATCATATGTTAATTATTAAATACTAATATAACATTCATAGAAAAATATATTAAATAATTACAACAAATTAAAGTAAAAATTAAGAATAAAAAATAATAAAAATAAAATGGTTATACTTTTCATTAATGAGTGGAGTGTCAAAAGTAATTTGGGAGTTAATCTCAAAGATAGTTTAGGATTAAACCAAATAGAAATATTATAAAAGGCTGAAAAATTAAATGACTTATAATATTTATAATTTGACATTTTTCGATAAATTTTCGATTCATTTACAACGTACATCTTTAGAACATATAAAGATTCAAGCACAAAAATAATAATTATTATAAGATTCAGTACAAATTATTCTAATTTTTATTAACTGAAGTATTATTGAAAAAACAAAACAAGAATCGGGCATGGAAAGTCGCTATGTGTATATGAAATTGATAATGTCACGCCCCAAACGTGACGCGACAACGATCAATCACTTAAACCGAGGTAAATCAACAGACGAAACCAAAGATACAAAACACCAAGTGAAATAGAGTCTAATGCAGCGGAATTATAACAACCACGAGTACAAATTACATCTTAAGGTCTGGCAGTATCCGAATACAACCCAAAAGATTATCTTAATTAACTTACAGTCCAAACAGAAATAAAATGGTGGAGTCCAACAACAACAAAAAAAAAAGTAAAAGGAAATATCGCTCCACATCGTTGATAGAGATTCAATCTGCGGTAGGTTCGATGTCTTGCCGAACTCTTCATCTAAAGGTTAGAAAACGGAGGGAATGAGACGAAATCTCGGTGGATGGGGTGATCGTGTGTAAGTGTGGCGATATAAATAGTTAATGCGAGAAATTTAGTTGTATGAAAACGCATGAGAGATGATGCATGATTTCACACACAGTCCACAAGCGTCGTGAAAAATATATTTAATTAATATACTTATACAATTAAGAAAAAGATTCATGGTCAAGGCAGGCACTATGGTCCAAGCAAACGGGAGGATTACGTGCACGGATTTGTAACACCAATCCTATGCAAGACAAGTAGCGGTTGCACGGATTTGTAGCGCCAACCTATGCAATACAAGTAGCGGTTGCGCACGGATTTGTAGCGCCAACCAAACGGGTCCGATTAACTCCGGAATCGTGTGGATCGACAAGCGATTCCTTCGTTCTTCCTTGTAACTCCCGGGCAAGATGATCCAAGACCTGTCACCTTATCGCTCCGTAGGCAAAGACAAAATCCACAGTGGAGCTAGCAAGGCTCGGATTTGTCATAATCATGATTATACCTCAAGTACTACGACCCGCTTCCTTGGACAAACTCCGTCCCTCGCCGGGATTAGGGACGATGGGGCCGGAAGAGTGGAATAGCGGCCGAGCTGCCCGGTTCCATCCCGACGTATCCATTCCGGTCGTGAGCTCGACACACCAAGTTGACTCAGTAGGAAAGTAAACACAAGTTCATGTAGTCAACCAGGCAAATGAGTATTATTGATTCGGGGAAGCGAGTTCATGAAAAGTTTTCGAAAATTTGCGTAAGGTAATTATGGCGTTGGTGGAGTTATTTGGATGAAGATGAATATCGGGAGGATAAGCAATCTTCGATATCTTGAACGATTAGGTGGAACATAAGTCCCGTTATAGATTCAAATCGCAAGACGAGGAAGTCGCCGCGATCGGGTATTAATCGGTCAAGGCGATCCGATAAGTCAAGGGGTTTTTGAGAAATTTAATTAAATATTAAAGTAAGAGAGTCCAGGGCTGTTTCTTTAAAAGAAAATAATTTGAGTTAGGTCCTTATAAACATAAAATTTACAATTAGCCCCGTTTTGTCAAAACCAATACTTTTGGGGTTAAAAGTTAAATAAATAAATGTCCCGACCTTGAAAAATTATGAGGTCAGTTCCTAAATTCTCTAAATTGTTCATAGATTCAGGTTTTTAAAGTTTTGAGGTCGAGTTTTTATAAAATTCTCACATTGGCCCCAAAATTGTTAAAATTGTCATTTCGGGCCCTAAGTTTAAAATAATCGGAACTCACAAACCGGAAGGGCTTCTAATGTGATTCCAGTTGGAAAATGTCACTAAGGTTAGTGGGATATTGGGACAAAAGCAGTTTTAAAATGTCATAAGTATAGGTCCCTCAACTTTTGAAAATCTCATTTTTGTCCCATTTTGAAATAATTGCCTTTAAGGCTTTTATGGGTCCAATTGTTATGAAATTTGAACCTTGGGTCCGAAATATAATTATGTTATAGGTAAATTAGTATTTCCAGGTACATGGGCTGTATAAGTCCTGGAAATTTCATTTGGGTCCTCAAGTTTAATCTTTTACAATTTGGTCCCTCAAGTTTTATAAAATTACTTTCCAAGCTCTAAACACTTGGATTTTTGGAATACACATAAAATATGTTATTTCCAGTCCCTTAAGAGTTAAAATTTCAAATTTTAAATTTAGGGTCTGGTACAGTTTCGAAATTTGCAAAATAGCCCTTAAACTTCTCAAATTTTACAATCTAGTCCTTGGGCTTTTAAGGGTTGATTTTATTTATCTAAAAACTCTTAAAACTTTATTAAAATGTCAAAACAACATTTTTGAACCTGAGTACAGTCCCAAAAATCGAAATTTGCAGAGAGGTCCCTTAAGTTTTATTTTCTTGCACTTAAGTCCACCAACTTTCCATTTTTGCATTTTAAGTCCAAAAATCGAAATTTAACCAATTATGCTCGACTTGTCCAGGTTATAGGCCATACAAAACATAGATTTCAAGGGTCATAAACATACATATCCATCCCATACAAGAATTTATCAAATATGACAATAAAGTGTACATGTATGTCCTAATTTTCGGTAAATCGCATTTTGAGCAACACTTGAAAAATTTTTCAACTTGATACAAGAAAATAGCATGCAATACATAATATATATCTCAAATGCTCAATAACAAAATACTACATGCATTTTTTGAATTAAAACACCTAGAAGTTGAAAGGATTTTTCCACCCACCTTGTTTGTTCGGTTGATTGGTGAAAAATGGTGTCACAAGACCTTGAGGATTTTAATCCTCACTTAAGGCAGCCCCTAAGTCCAATAATACAAGGAGTTTTGAGTTAGAAAAATGAAGATTTGAACCAAGGAGGGAAAAAGAGAAGGAATAGGCCAAAGGTACCACACTTACCTTGTGTAGTTGAAAGTTGTAGTCAAAAATTGATGGTCTCTTAAGAACTTGATCACCACTTAAACAAAGCTCCAAGGTCAGCCCCTAATCACCTCAAAATGATAATTTTGGTGTTAAAATTCGAATTTAATAGGGGAGAAGAAGAAGGTACCAAAAATCCCATTTCTTACCTTATAGTTCAAAATCCTTCAAATTTCTTCAAGTCTAGAAGTCCTCCTCAAGGTGATGGTGAGACTCTTAGTATCTTCCAAGTCTTCTATGTAAACCTCAAAAATAAAAATCCAAACTTACATTAGTAAGTGAGAGGAGATAGCTAGATGATATCAAGACAAGAAGAGGAACAAAATTTCTTACCTTGTGTAGTGAGGTGTTCGAATTTTTGTGATGGAGTAGAAGAAAAGTTCTTGAATTTTTACTAAGTGTTTAAGAGAAGAGAAGAAAATTGTAGAGAGAGGTAGGAGGATTTTTAGAGAGATGGAGGGGAAGTTGGCAAATTAGAGTTGGGTGTTGGTGAAATGAACAAGAATTTTTTTGTTCACCAAGGCCAAATGGCCGTCCATAGTGAAGGTAGGTAGGGGGACAAATTTTTGTTTTGTTCTATGTCTTGCAAATGGTAGTAAGCATGAGGGACAAAGACTTTGGTCAAGGTGTAGTCTTGCATGGGAGGTTGGGATTGCAAGGATAGAGAGGAATGTTGGCATGGGGTGTTGGGAAGCCTCCAACATGTTGGATGATTTTATAATAAAAAAATTGGTGTATAAGATATTGTGTATAAGATTTGAATTAATGGTGTAAAAATACACAAGATGAATACACAAGGTGTACATGTACAAGAGTTGGGAGATATTTCTACACCAAAATTCACCTCATGACCGTCCCTTAAGAGGGTATTTGTGGTAATTCCATATTTTATTTTATGTCCCAAAATTGATGATAATAGGTGAATAATATCAATCTCCAAAAAAATTAGTGATTTCCGATCACTTATAAGTCTCATGATCACTTAATCTAAATCGAATTCTTAATTCTATAAGGTATAAATCTCTAAAATAAATAGTCTCCAAAAATTCTAAGGTGACTAATGAGATACGCAATAACATTAATGATGATCAATCAAGTGATCATAAATGCGAAATAAAATTAATAAATGATTATGAACACAAGAAGTAAATAAGGAAATTTAAAGACGAAATATAGTTATCATTAATAATTACCCGTCAAAGCGACGCGGTAGAATTGTCAAATAGTACAAAGACGATACGTGATATAAGTACATGTTCGAATCAAAATCGAGGCTTCACATTCTCCCTCCTTAAAAGAATTTGGTCCCCAAATTCTCTTGAACAACTCGGATATTGATTTCTCATATCTTCTTCCATTTCCCATGTTGCGTCTTCGTCTCGGTTGTGGTGTCGCCATACAACTTTAACCATTGAATTTCTCTGTTACGCAATCGACGATATCATTTGGTCAATGATTCGATTGGTTCCGGTGTAAGATAAATTCTCCATTAGAGGAGGAGCATCACGAGTGATGATATGCTCGGGATCCGGTTGATACTTTTTCAATCTCGACACATGGAATACATCGTGCATTCCCGCATATCGTGTCGGCAGTAACTCAAGCCTCGTAGGCCAACTTTCCAATCCCTCCGCAAAATTTTGTAAGGTCCAATATATCTCGGACTCAATTTGCCCCCTTTTCTTGGATTGATCAATCCTTTTCGTGGCAAGAGTCCGAGAAATACCTCATCTCCGCTTCAAATTCCAAGTCTTTTCTCCTCTTGTCCGCGTAACTCTTTTGGCGGCTCTGAGCCGTACGGATCCGTTCCTTGATCAACTTGACCTTCTCCATGGCCTCCTGAACTAAGTCGACCTTTGGAATCAAGGGTGACTTCCGTTTCTCCTTCGGAGTCCATTGGTCATCAATCTCCCAGTGTAGAGGGGATCTACACTTTCGTCCATACAAAGCTTCGTAGGGTGCCATCCCAATCGTGGCCACGATAAGCTGTTATTATAAGTTTAACTCGGCCAATGGTAAGTGCGAATCCCAACTTCCTTGGAAATCCAATGAGCAGGCTCGCAACATGTCCTCCAGGGTTTGAATTGTTCGCTCAGACTGGCCATCGGTTTGCGGATGTGCTGCTGTGCTGAAACTTAGCGAGGTGCCTAATTCCTCATGTAAGCATTTCAGAAACTGGAGACAAACCTCGGGTCTCTGTCGACACTATGTCGTGGCACTCCATGCAATCGGATGATCTCGGATATAAATTTGCGCAAGTTTTCGCAAGTCGTCGGTTTTCTTCATGGGTAAGAAATGTGCGATTTCGTGAGTCGGTCTCACGACTACCCAAATAAGCGTCATCGCCTCGCCTGGTCCTTGGTAGATCCGTCACGAAGTCCATCGTTATGTGTTCCCATTTCCACTCGGGAATTCTCAACGGTTGTAATAAACCGGATGGTCGTTGGTGTTGACTTTTACTCGTTGACAAGTCAAACATCTCGCAACGAACTCGCTACCTGGTTCTTCATGTTTACCCACCAAGTAATGTTGTTTCAAGTCCTTATACATCTTGTTTCCTCCAGGATGTATAGTGTATTTCGAACGGTGTGCTTCCCGAAAGGATTCTTCCTAAGTTGCTCATCACTTGGTACACAAATTCTATTCCAAAATCGATGATTCCATCTTCCAGATCGAGAATTCCGATCTTTCTCCTTTGAGTATCTTCTCTTTTAGTTTTTGAAGTTGCACGCCAATCCCCTCGTGTTACTTTGATCTCGTCAAGTAGATCGGGCTTAATCGAAATATTGGCACATGAAATTTGAGTATCGGTTCTTATCGGATTCCAAGTGCTCAATTCTTCTAATGATCTCACTCTCGAATCATTAGTCTAGCTAAACTCGCCTTCCCGCTCAAGGCGTCGCCTACTACGTTAGCTTTCCGGGATGGTATTGAATATCAAAGTGATAATCTTCTATTAACTCCATCCATCTCCGTTGCCTCAAATTGAGTTCCTTCCGAGAGAATAGATACTTTAGGCTCTTATGATCCGTGGTAAACCGTGAATGTTGCTCCGTAGAGATAGTGCCTCCATTTCTTTAACGCGAACACTATAGCCGCCAATTCCAAGTCATGCGTTGGGTAATTGGCTTCATACGGCTTGAGTTTCCGTGATGCGTAAGCAATGACCTTTCCTTCTTGCATGAGCATCGCTCCTAGTCCTTCTTTTGATGCGTCACCAGAGACGACAAAGTTTTACATTTCCTTTGGAAGGGCTAAGATCGAGCCGTAGTAAGTCGTTTCTTGACTCTTGAAACTAGCCTCACACTTGTCATTCCACTCAAACTTGACTTTTCCGGGTTAGTCGAGTGAGTGGTCCGCTATCTTGGAGAAATTTTGGATAAATCTACGATAATATCCGGCTAGTCCTAAGAAACTTCGATCTCCGTTACGGACTCGGGTTGTTTCCATTCAACCACCTCCTGACTTTCAAGGATCTACGGCAATCCCGGTGCCGGATACTATGTGTCCCAAGAATGCGACTTCACTAAGCCAAAATTCGCACTTGCCGAATTTAGCATATAGCTTGTGCTCGTAGTGTCTCTAAAACAATTTTGAGATGACGCTCATGCTCCTCTTTAGACTTAGAGTATACGAGTATGTCATCAATGAATATCACTACGAATTGATCTAAATACGGTTGAAAGACTCGATGCATTAGATCCATAAACGCTGGGTGCGTTTTGTCGGACGAAAGGCATCACTACAAACTCGTAGTGTCCATATCCGTCCGAAATCTTTGTTTTGGAAACGCCCTCTTCCGGATCTTTAAGCGATAATATCCTTGTTGTAAATCAAACTTCGAGTACACCGTCACTCCTTGAAGTTGATCAAGCGATTCGTCTATCCTCGGGAGGGGATATTTGTTCTTGATGGTCACGCTGTTAAGTCCGCGATAGTCTATACATCTTAATGTGCCATCTTTCTTTTTGACAAATAGAGGGGTGCCCCCCCAGGAGACGACTTGGTCGAATAAATCCTACATCCATAAGCTTCTCGTAATTGTGTCTTCAACTCTTGTAACTCAACAGAGCCATTCTATACGGCGTTAAGCGATTGGGGCGGTTCGGTAATACTCGATGGTGAACTCAACTTCCCTATCCGGAGGGACAGGTGGTGAGTTCTTGTGGAAATACATCTGTATATTCCGATACTATAGGTACTTGATTAATTTGTGTCTCAACCTTAGGTTTGTTAATTACAAACGCCAAGTACCCTTGTGCCCTCTAGTGATCGCTTCCTCGCTTTCATTCTTTGAAATGATTGGGGCAATCTTAACTCGTGCTCTTCCGAAATTTCCACTTCGGGCTTATCGGGTGCACATAGTTTAATGGACTTGCGATGGGTCCATTTGTGCATGGTGTGCGAGACAACCAATCCATTCCCAATATAATGTCGTATTGAGATATAGGCAAAGAAGATCAAATCACAGGAAATTTATCTCATCAATTTTAACTTCGCATGCATTATAGATAATGTCATTATCGGCTTGCGCCCATAGGAGTGGATACTTCTAAACCTATAGGCATATGTTCCATGCATGCATGCAACTTGTGTACAAAATGGGGTGCGACAAATGAATGCGTTGATCCAGGGTCAAATAGTACTTTAGCGTAATGACTAGATACTAGAAGCGCACCTTCCACCACGCCTGTTGCCTCCCGAGCCTCATGTCCGGCTAGTGCAAATGCTCGAGCAGCATCCTGCGCCGGTTACCCTGGCCGTTAGCCGGCTTCGCGGGTTGCACTGTTTGGTCCGGTCTTCGTATTCGGACAATCCTTGGTGGTGTTGATTACTACCACAGCGTAAACACCTTCCATGTTTACGCCAACGATCGATGGCGATATGACCCGGTTTTTGGCAATGTGTACATACTTGGCCCGGTTTTTCAGATCGGTCCTTTCCCTTTTTTCGCCTTAACAATCGGCCCCTTCAATTTTAACAGCGACCTTGATGGTTGTCCCAGCGCTGTCCTTTTGAGACTGTTCGATGGCCTATTCAAATTGAATCGACCAATGCGGTTAAGTCCCGACTCAATGCGGAGAGTCGCTTATCACGCTGTGGTGAGTATGTTGTTATTTCAACGATCAAAAGTCAAGTTTCGGAGTTCACTTCAATCCCCGTGTGAACTTATACAATTTGTCCTCTTCTGGCCGATTGTTCTGGGGCATATTTGGATAACCGATGGAATTCGGACTCATCGGGCCACGACATGTTCCCCTGTCTCAACTTATGGAATTCATCCCGTGCCTGCCTCCTTCACGACTTGGGGTATGTATTGCTCATTGAATTCAGCCAGAAATTTTCCCATGTCCTATCTATTTGATCCTGTTCCCACTTTCTCTCAACTGTTCTCCACCAATCTCGAGCGGTGATTCTAGTCGGAACACGGCGAGCGTAACCTTTTGTTCCCCGAGTATTGAGAGCATTGAAGATATTCTCCGCTTTCCGATCCATTCTTCTCGCTTTCACGTCATCCTGGTTCCCCTAAGAAGGTCGGGGGTCGATCGTAAAAACCGCTCCAAGGTGCGGTCATTCGTCTCTCGAGTAGGTTCATGGTTAGGCCGACGAGGCTCCGCTTGTTGCCTCATGAAAACTAATATCTCTTTGCAAGGCTATTGCGATTAGGTTATCTCCTGCGATTGGCGGAGGAGGTGGTGGCAATTGGGGGGAGGGTGCCCGATCCTCTGCGCATCATCGTTTCTTTGGGGTATACGGCGGGGTCTCCGCGTCCCGATTTCGACCATGAATCGGAGCTTAGCTACAATACAAAATGAATGATTCCAATAAATATTCGCGTAAGACAAGTTATATCGCAAGGAGATCCACACAAGTGCACAAGACATAGAATAAGTAAAAGGATATATCCATTAACGTGAAAATTTGAATACATCCAAATGAGTTCATACAACACAAATACAGAATCAATGGTAAATCCGAAATCATGGTCCAACGAAAAGCAAAATACAATGTAAGAAAAGTAATATGCTTTACCGATACTATCTATTACAAAAGTTATCTATTCAGTGAGGTCGCCGTCATCATCACTAGCGGCCTCGTCCAGAATCGGAACTTGATCGGGCTGAGGTAGCACTCAAAGATTAGGCCGATTGGCGAACCGCCACCTTGTTCTCTAGTCCCGGAGCATCTTCGAGTGGGGCGGCTTCAAGCGCCTCGGGCTCTACATCTTCCATTGGATCCTCATCGGGATCCTCTTCGGGGTCTTCTTCAGGATCCTCCTCGGGATCCTCTTCATTATCGGTCTCAAGGTCGAGCATTGGTTCCGCCTCGGGCGGTGGCAACGGTGGCGCATTAGCTGCTAAGGCAGCCTCTAGAGCCGCATCCCGCTGGGCTAAGGCATGCGTGAGTTCCTCGATTATCTGCATTTGTTTGTTGATGGTCTCCTCATGGCGTCCTATGGTGTCTCTTGACGCGTGCGCCTCCATTCTCCACTTCGTGCGACCTTCCTTGGCACGTTCCACCTTCTCGCGAGTATTATCCAGGCGTTCCTGGATCAATTGAATCTGATCCTCGCGAGCGCGGATGGTGTCCTCGCGATCTTTAACGAGGAGAGTAAGGTTATTCTTCTCCTCTTGACTCTTTGTCAGAAGGTGTCCTAGTTCACGAGTGCATTGTCGTTCCCTGGTAAGCTCGGATTCAGCCCGAAGGAATACCTGGCGCCAATGAAGTTCTAAGGCCCTATAATGATCCCGTTCAAAACGAGCTTCGATCACGTCCCACCAGGTTGGGGGTGCTGGCTCCATCCTGTCAAACAAAACTGAGGTGGATTAGACGGATGCAAGGAAAGATAAGGAGAACAAGGAAAGAATGACTAAGGAAAGTCAGTCAAAGTCAACTAAGTCAAATCAAATATGACTATGGATTCTCCAAGTATAAATTTTAGCTTAACCTAAACATCAATAATATGGTTCTATGCCATTTTTGAAATCGATTTCACAACTTAATTAGTCAAGTCACGGTACTACCCAACACAATCCGAGGGTCCTATCCTGGGTTAGCTCGGTGTAAGTTTCCATCTTACTAGCCGAGCTCTGATACCATAATTGTCACGCCCCAAACGTGACGCGACAACGATCAATCACTTAAACCGAGGTAAATCAACAGACGAAACCAAAGATACAAAACACCAAGTGAAATAGAGTCTAATGCAGCGGAATTATAACAACCACGAGTACAAATTACATCTTAAGGTCTGGCAGTATCCGAATACAACCCAAAAGATTATCTTAATTAACTTACAGTCCAAACAGAAATAAAATGGTGGAGTCCAACAACAACAACAAAAAAAAAAAAAAAGTAAAAGGAAATATCGCTCCACATCGTTGATAGAGATTCAATCTGCGGTAGGTTCGATGTCTTCAGCGAACTCTTCATCTAAAGGTTAGAAAACAGGAGGGAATGAGACAGAAATCTCAGTGGATGGGGTGATCGTGTGTAAGTGTGGCGATATAAATAGTTAATGCGAGAAATTTAGTTGTATGAAAACGCATGAGAGATGATGCATGATTTCACACACAGTCCACAAGCGTCGTGAAAAATATATTTAATTAATATACTTATACAATTAAGAAAACAGTTCATGGTCAAGCAGGCACTATGGTCCAAGCAAAGCGGGAGGATTGCGTACGGTTTGTAACGCCAATCCTATGCAAGACAAGTAGCGGTTGCGTGATTTGTAGCGCCAACCTATGCAATACAAGTAGCGGTTGCGTGCGCACGGTTTGTAGCGCCAACCAAAGCGGGTCCGATTAACTCCGGAATCGTGTGGATCGGGCAATGATTCCTTCGTTCTTCCTTGTAACTCCCGGCAAGATGGTCCAAGACCATCACCTTATCGCTCCGTAGGCAAAGACAAAATCCACGTGGAGCTAGCAAGGCTCGGATTTGTCATAATCATGATTATACCTCAAGTACTACGACCGCTTCCCTTGGACAAACTCCGTCCCTCGGTTGCGGGATTAGGGCGATGGGGGAGGAAGAGTGGAATAGCGGCCGAGCTGCCCGGTTCCATCCCCGACGTATCCATTCCGATCGTGAGCTCGACACACCAAGTTGACTCAGCGGAAAGTAAACACAAGTTCATGTAGTCAACCAGGACGATGAGTATTATTGATTCGGGAAGCGAGTTCATGAAAAGTTTTGAAAATTTGCGTAAGGTAATTATGGCGTTGGTGGAGTTATTTGGATGAAGATGAATATCGGGAGGATAAGCAATCTTCGATATCTTGAACGATTAGGTGGAACATAAGTCCGTTATAGATTCAAATCGCAAGGCGAGGAAGTCGCCCGCGATCGGGTATTAATCGGTCAAGGCGATCCGATAAGTCAAGGGGTTTTTGAGAAATTTAATTAAATATTAAAGTAAGAGAGTCCAGGGCTGTTTCTTTAAAAGAAAATAATTTGAGTTAGGTCCTTATAAACATAAAATTTACAATTAGCCCCGTTTTGTCAAAACCAATACTTTTGGGGTTAAAAGTTAAATAAATAAATGTCCCGACCTTGAAAAATTATGAGGTCAGTTCCTAAATTCTCTAAATTGTTCAGAGATTCAGGTTTTTAAAGTTTTGAGGTCGAATTTTTATAAAATTCTCACATTGGCCCCAAAATTGTTAAAATTGTCATTTCGGGCCCTAAGTTTAAAATAATCGGAACTCACAAACCGGAAGGGCTTCTAATGTGATTCCAGTTGGAAAATGTCACTAAGGTTAGTGGGATATTGGGACAAAAGCAGTTTTAAAACGTCATAAGTATAGGTCCCTCAACTTTTGAAAATCTCATTTTTGTCCCATTTTGAAATAATTGCCTTTAAGGCTTTTATGGGTCCAATTGTTATGAAATTTGAACCTTGGGTCCGAAATATAATTATGTTATAGGTAAATTAGTATTTCCAGGTACATGGGCTGTATAAGTCCTGGAAATTTCATTTGGGTCCTCAAGTTTAATCTTTTACAATTTGGTCCCTCAAGTTTTATAAAATTACTTTCCAAGCTCTAAACACTTGGATTTTTGGAATACACATAAAATATGTTATTTCCAGTCCCTTAAGAGTTAAAATTTCAAATTTTAAATTTAGGGTCTGGTACAGTTTCGAAATTTGCAAAATAGCCCTTAAACTTCTCAAATTTTACAATCTAGTTCTTGGGCTTTTAAGGGTTGATTTTATTTATCTAAAAACTCTTAAAACTTTATTAAAATGTCAAAACAACATTTTTGAACCTGAGTACAGTCCCAAAAATCGAAATTTGCAGAGAGGTCCCTTAAGTTTTATTTTCTTGCACTTAAGTCCACCAACTTTCCATTTTTGCATTTTAAGTCCAAAAATCGAAATTTAACCAATTATGCTCGACTTGTCCAGGTTATAGGCCATACAAAACATAGATTTCAAGGGTCATAAACATACATATCCATCCCATACAAGAATTTATCAAATATGACAATAAAGTGTACATGTATGTCCTAATTTTCGGTAAATCGCATTTTGAGCAACACTTGAGAAATTTTTCAACTTGATACAAGAAAATAGCATGCAATACATAATATATATCTCAAATGCTCAATAACAAAATACTACATGCATTTTTTGAATTAAAACACCTAGAAGTTGAAAGGATTTTTCCACCCACCTTGTTTGTTCGGTTGATTGGTGAAAAATGGTGTCACAAGACCTTGAGGATTTTAATCCTCACTTAAGGCAGCCCCTAAGTCCAATAATACAAGGAGTTTTGAGTTAGAAAAATGAAGATTTGAACCAAGGAGGGAAAAAGAGAAGGAATAGGCCAAAGGTACCACACTTACCTTGTGTAGTTGAAAGTTGTAGTCAAAAATTGATGGTCTCTTAAGAACTTGATCACCACTTAAACAAAGCTCCAAGGTCAGCCCCTAATCACCTCAAAATGATAATTTTGGTGTTAAAATTCGAATTTAATAGGGGAGAAGAAGAAGGTACCAAAAATCCCATTTCTTACCTTATAGTTCAAAATCCTTCAAATTTCTTCAAGTCTAGAAGTCCTCCTCAAGGTGATGGTGAGACTCTTAGTATCTTCCAAGTCTTCTATGTAAACCTCAAAAATAAAAATCCAAACTTACATTAGTAAGTGAGAGGAGATAGCTAGATGATATCAAGACAAGAAGAGGAACAAAATTTCTTACCTTGTGTAGTGAGGTGTTCGAATTTTTGTGATGGAGTAGAAGAAAAGTTCTTGAATTTTTACTAAGTGTTTAAGAGAAGAGAAGAAAATTGTAGAGAGAGGTAGGAGGATTTTTAGAGAGATGGAGGGGAAGTTGGCAAATTAGAGTTGGGTGTTGGTGAAATGAACAAGAATTTTTTTGTTCACCAAGGCCAAATGGCCGTCCATAGTGAAGGGTAGGGGGGGACAAATTTTTGTTTTGTTCTATGTCTTGCAAATGGTAGTAAGCATGAGGGACAAAGACTTTGGTCAAGGTGTAGTCTTGCATGGGAGGTTGGGATTGCAAGGATAGAGAGGAATGTTGGCATGGGGTATTGGGAAGCCTCCAACATGTTGGATGATTTTATAATAAAAAAATTGGTGTATAAGATATTGTGTATAAGATTTGAATTAATGGTGTAAAAATACACAAGATGAATACACAAGGTGTACATGTACAAGAGTTGGGAGATATTTCTACACCAAAATTCACCTCATGACCGTCCCTTAAGAGGGTATTTGTGGTAATTCCATATTTTATTTTATGTCCCAAAATTGATGATAATAGGTGAATAATATCAATCTCCAAAAAATTAGTGATTTCCTTGATCACTTATAAGTCTCATGATCACTTAATCTAAATCGAATTCTTAATTCTATAAGGTATAAATCTCTAAAATAAATAGTCTCCAAAAATTCTAAGGTGACTAATGAGATACGCAATAACATTAATGATGATCAATCAAGTGATCATAAATGCGAAATAAAATTAATAAATGATTATGAACACAAGAAGTAAATAAGGAAATTTAAAGACGAAATATAGTTATCATTAATAATTACCCGTCAAAGCGACGCGGTAGAATTGTCAAATAGTACAAAGACGATACGTGATATAAGTACATGTTCGAATCAAAATCGAGGGCTTCACAGATAATAAATAAACAACAAAAACTAAGTAATTTAATATTTATTTTGCTTTTACTTTTTTCAATTATAAGACAAGTGACTTTTTATATTCTACACTTCAAAAGTATTGATTCTTTTGTTTGTAACTATTAAAATATTTTGAAATTTTAAATACTATTAGTTTCATATTAAACTAACAAATGTATTATTTATCCATCGAAACTAAACAGGATAACATTTATAATTCTATATATATATATATATATTTAAATATATATCTATATATTAATATAATTTATACCATTGATACAAGTGCATGCATGGTTTATCAAAACTTTTGATTTTACAAAACTATCATTTCACATAGTTATTTTAAGGGCAATTAAGTATTTTCTTATTTATTTAATCTTTGTTTGTTTAATTATAAGATTGACTTTTATATAACCATAGAACAAACACACACACACACACACACACATATATATATATATATATATATAACACTAAAAGAACAAGTGCAGAAAAGTTTTTCAAAATTGTAAATCTTTGTTTGTTTAATAATAGGATAGACTTTTACTTAACCAAAGAACACACACACACACATATATATATATATATATATATAATTAAAAGAACAAGTGCATAACAGTGGTTCAAAATTGTATGCATATAATTATAAAAAAAATTAAAAGGCAAACTTAATTTAAAAAAATTCATATGTATAAATTCACATTTATTATAAAACTTGAATGTCATTTGAAAATTGAACCCTTAAAAATTATAAAATTAAAATATCAATATGATATTTATAATAAAAAAAACATGTACCGAAATAATTAAATTTTAGTAAAATGATGAAAGAGTGAAACATTAATTAAAATTGGATTAAATCTAAAAATCATATATGCTACATAAGGGGAAAAAATAACCGCAATCAATATGTAACAATTTGACATTTGCAAAGAAACTAATATATTACTTCAATCATATGTTAATTATTAAATACTAATATAACATTCATAGCAAAATAAATTAAATAATTACAATAAATTAAAGTGAAAATTAAGAATAAAAAATAATAAAAATTAAATGGTTATACTTTTCATTAATGAGTGGAGAGTGTCAAAAGTAATTTGGGAGTTAATCTCAAAGATAGTTTAGGATTAAACCAAATAGAAATATTATAAAAGGCTGAAAAATTAAATGACTTATAATATGTTTAATTTGACATTTTTCGATAAATTTTCGATTCATTTAAAACGTACATCTTTAGAACATATAAAGATTCAAGAACAAAAATAATAATTATTATAAGATTCAGTACAAATTATTCTAATTTTTATTAACTGAAGTATTATGAAAAAAACTAAACAAGAATCGGACATGGAAAGTCGCTATGTGTATATGAAATTGATAATAAATAAACAACAAAAACTTATTTAATAAGAAATAATTTGATATTTGTGTACACGTTTAATATTTCTTAAATTACATTTTATTTCAGATACCAATATAATAATCAAAATACTATTTATGTATTAAATTTGACGTGTTAAACCATATACAATAATAAAGTGGTGAGAAATGATACTAAGTGCCAAGTAATATAAATTATCTCGGGCATAAGGAGGCGTAAGAACATAGTTAAGAGTTTTTTTAAAACTTGATATTGACATCTTTGGAAACTATATTTTATTATTTGATAAAAAAATTCAATAAAAAATTTAAATAAATATTAAAATACTAAACAATTTTTTCTTGGTTGAGGCATTGAAAATGGATTGATAATTATATTTCATAATAAATAATATGATTTGGGCATGAGATTAAATGAAATCATTTTTAAATTTAATATCTCTTCAAAAAACAAATGTACATTAGTTTTAGTATATTAAGAATACTTAGAATTTTCATAACTATATGGCTCACAAAACAATTACAACTATGTAGGTTTTAATATAAACCAAAATAGTCGAATTTAATTGCAAGTATAATAGTATAATGTATATTTCTAAAACATTATGCAATTAAAAAAACTAAATTAGTTTTGGTTTATTGCAAAAAAATAATTAAAAACTTAAGTTTTGCAAAATAATTTCAAAACATAAATGTTAATTAGTATTGTATTTAATTATTGAAGATTGGTACATGAATATTGGTAACTTATTTTTCTTCCATAAGACTGTCTTTGATTTTGATATGTTCACTTATTATTTTTTAATATTTTTATTTAATGTCTGACTCTCGATGAAATAGTGGATTTTTTTTTATATATTTGGTTAAGGTTTATTATTTTTAAGACACTGAAACAGGAGGGTTGCAGATTTTAAGTTTAAGTGTTATGATAAAATATTGACTTGGTTATTAGAAATACAATAATATATGAAAAGTTTTTTTACAGATAATTTTAGTGGTAATGGTACAAAATAACCATTTACAAAATGTTAAGATGAAAAATAGCCATCTTTTGTAGACACATTGTTTTTAGCCATTTTGTGGTGTAAAATAACATTCATACCCTTCTAGCATATTTGTTTGATATTTGGATTATTTCTCTCTCTTTCACTTATCTATATGTATCTTCTTAAACTTTCTTTCGAACTTTTTTAAAAAATTGAACATGTATTTTTCATTTCTAAATATGCAATATTTGTGTTGAATTATAGATATCGAAAAGAGGATTAATTTAATATATTATACATGCAAAATGGATTTAAAACGAAAAAGTTATGTGAATTCAAAGTTTTCTGGAGAAAAACAAAATAACTGGTTATAATAAGTGATAGAAGATTGAACGAAGAATCGATATCGAAGTTATGTAATCGTATCCGATTATTGGATATCCAGTTATATTTAACTGGATAGACGTATTATATCATTATCTTCACATTTCTTCACATTACTCGATATTGAGTTACAGTAACTCGATATCGAGTTATGTAACTGGATATCCCAATAATTGGGTATCCAGTTACATTTAACTCGATATACGTATTGCATCATTATCTTCATATTTCTTCACATTGTCGTCTTCTTCCACTCTCTCACTTTCCACCATTAACAACATCCCAAGCTCCCCACCAACACAAAATCCACTATAAAACCCTAGAATTTCTACAAAAACTACAAATAATCCTAACAGTCATAACCTAAAAAAACTATAGACTAAACAAATCAACAAAAAAACATGATCCGGTCGTCGATTCGGTCGCCATTGTCCAAGTCGCTGGTTTCGTCTTTCTTGGGGTTTACTGTGTTGGTTTCAAGTGTTTGGTATGTTTGGATTTGTTTTGACTCGAAAATGGGGGGCTTAAACTACTAAAGGGCAACTATGTCATTTCGCACCCCAAAATGGCTAAAAAATATGTGTTTGAAAAGGATGGCTAAAAAAGATTTTCAATTGGCCAAAAGGCTATAAAAAAAATCGACTCATAATTTTATATTATAATTTTTAATTTTTGCATTTCTATAATCGGAAAACTCAGAGATAATAAAAGAAGTAAGCACAAGATGTATAAGAATTTGATTAACATTTAATTAAATAACAATAATAAATAAAATGATGATATTATGTTGGATTTTGGTATACAACTTATTTATTTATTTTTTTAACACGATAACATGTGATTTATTAATTAGTAGCTTATAATATAAGCTAAATTTCTTGTCTGATTGTGTAAAATGCATCCAATGCTAAAAGAGTTCCAAAATTGATTAAGGCAAAAAGACTTTTATGGCCATAAAAATGAAAAACAAAAAAAAAGATTAATGAATGTGATCTTAAGCTAATTTAAGAACTTATTTTTTATTAAAAATTTTAATTTTTTTGTGGGATTGAGTTCTTTAAATAATTTCATACTATATCGATCTATATTATAGTAGCGCAAAATATATATTAAAATACCTTCAAATATTTAAACTTAGATAAATTTGAGCATTTCGTTGATATTTATTATTTTGTAAATCACTTTCAAACATTTTAATATTAAACAATAAGATTATTAAATAATATAATTACATTAGTAAAGTCAAGTGGATCACGTGCGACGCACGTGTTTCTTACTAGTATGCCGAAAAAGCTCTTATCTCTCAAAAGAGCCTAAAAATGCAAAGGAAACAATTGAAGATGAAGATTGGTTTATAGAAATGCAAGAGGAGCTAAATCAATTCGAAAGAAATGATGTTTGGGAATTGGGACCGTGTCCTCCATCACAAACAATTATAGGTACTAAATGGGTATTCCGGAACAAACTCGATGACCAAGGCAACATCATTCGAAATAATGCAAGGTTAGTAGCTCAAGGTTATTGTCAATAAGAAGGTATCGATTATGATGAAACTTTTGCACCCGTTGCAAGTTTATAAGCTATTCACATTTTACTTGCCTATTCTTGTTTTAAAAATTTCAAGCTTTACCAAATGGATGTAAAATCCGCTTTTCTAAATGGTTTTATTCAAGAAGAAGTCTATGTAAAATAACTTTCGGGGTTTGAAAATTTTCAAGGCCAAATGATGTTTACAAACTTAAAAAGGCCTTATATGGTTTAAAACAAGCACCCCGAGCTTGGTATGATAGACTTTGTTTATTTATTTTGCAAAATGGATTTACAAGAGGTAAAGTTGATACTACTCTATTTGTTTTTGAAAAAGGGCAAGATTGTTTATTAGTTCAAATTTATGTTGATGGTATTATATTTAGTGCTACTAATGAATCTTTGTGCAAGAAATTTTCTAAGTTAATGCAAGGTGAGTTTGAAATGAGCATGATGGGGGAGCTCAACTTCTTTCTTGGACTCCAAATTAAGCAAAGTCAAGAAGGCACCTACATATCACAATCCAAGTACACAAAGGAACTACTAAAGAAGTTTGACATGGAAGAGGGAAGAACCGTTACTACACCAATGGCAACCAACATCAAAAATGATAAGGATGAAAAAGGCAAGTCGGTTGACCAAACCAAATATCGAGGTATAATTGGTAGTTTACATTATTTAACAAAAAGTAGACCCAATATTCTTCATGCCATATGCCAATGTGCTCATTTTTAAAGCAATCCCAAAGAATCTCATATGAGTATCGTTAAAAGAATTTTTCGATATTTGAAAGGCACCATTCAATATGGTTTGTTTTATCCAAAGAATGAATTTTTTCTTTAAAAGGATATAGTGATTCAGATTATGCGAGTAATATTGATGATCGCAAAAGCACATCCGGATCATGTCAAATTTTAGGCGATTGCCTTGTTTCATGGTTTTTGAAAAAGCAAAATTGTGTTTCATTATCAACGGCCGAGCTGAATACATTTCCCCGGCTTTTTGTTGTACTCAATTACTTTGTACGAAACAAACATTAGCAGATTACAAATGTGTTTTTGAAAATATTCCAATCTTTTGTAATAACATGTTCTCCATAAACATTGCTTAAAACCCGGTTCATCATAACCGTACTAAACATATTGAGGTTCACCATCATTTCTTAAGGGATTGTGTCTCAAAACAAAAGATTGAGATGTGTTTTGTTCCATCTCAAGATCAATTAGCGGATATTTTTACAAAACCGCTATCCTCCGAGACTTCTGTTTCAATATGAGCTCGTTTAGGCATAATGCATATCGAATAAGGTCTATGTTTGCATTTTTGTGCATTTTTAAAACCTAGGGGTGAAAAATCGGATTTTTGGTTTTAAAATTGGATAGAAACTGGACTGGGTTCAGACACCAGTCGATCAGTCGACCAGGACCAGAGCAGAGATAAAATTGGTTCTGTCCTTATTTCGGTACTTTTGATATTTTCCTCCAAAATCGAGCCCCTTTGAAAGTTTCACTCACATTTCACTCAAAATGATTTATTTCTTGTAAAATCTATATTTTTTAGTGTATATTATATGTGTATCATCATTCATACACGACATCTCCACTCGATTGGTAAGTTTAAAGTTTTTTAACCTCCATTTGATTGAACCCTTGAGAGGTTCCTTATATGTTGATATTTTGATGCCATTCATGTAAACTATTTTTGATTTTAATTATTTCACCTTAAACTATTTTCGATTATTCAAATAAATATTTTCGGGCGATAGAAAAAATGATTTTCTTGTTTCAAAGTGTTTTTAACAATTATCGAATACCATCAAGGTAAAACGGCGCCCAAAAAATGTAGTCGGAATTTTTTGATGGATCAAACAACCCCTAGATTAGCTGGACCGGTCGACCAGGGGGTCAACCGACGCGGTCGACCCCCCGATCGACTGATGTCTGAGTGTTTTGCAACATTTTCATCTTTCAAAAATTTCCCAGGGAAGGGTCGACCCCCTGGTCGACCGGTCAACCACATCGGTTGACCCCAAGGTTCGAGCCTCCCCTGCCTCTCTGTCATTCGTCCTTCCTTGTTTTTTTGGCAGGTACAGGTCGACAAATTGGTCGACCGGTCAACTCACCTGGTCGACCGGTTGACCCCATAGTCGACCTGTGTGGGTTCAAATGCTACTTCTTTAGTTTCAAATATTTTCTATTGGTCGACCGGTCGACCAGTTCAACTTCAGATGATTTTGAACCCTTAAGAGACAACAAGATTTACTTTAATCACTTTATCATTTTTATATATTATTTGTGCATCTTATAATCCTTATTTTGTAGACAAAAGTGGAGATGGGGGAGCCTATGTTGGAATTCAAATTTTGAAGATGTCCTATAAATAGAGGAAGGATTTGGAGGATCAAGACACAATACTTACAACAATACAAGCAAATTATACGCAAAGCTCTTGTTCTCATTTTCATAATATTGTTGTAATAGCCTAAGTCTTTCACTTTCACATCTTGACGTCTAGGCTTTCATTCTTGATTACACTTGCACTTTTCAGTTGTAATATTTTTCAAAGTGTAATCTCGATTGCAATTCAATCATCCAAAACAAGACATCCTTGTTAGTATTCTTGTGATAAGAACACACTTGGGTGATCTAGGTGTTGAAGAGTATGGTACTCTTCATATGTGAAGGAAGATTGTGGTAATCTTCAAGGAAAATTTTGGTAATCTTCAAAGAGGTGTTGTAAGAAGAGTGTGGTACTCTTCAAAGGTGAAGATGTAATAATTTTGGTAATTATTAATAATTTTTTTTTCTTTTTTCGAAACCCATCCCGGATATACTGGGGTGGTAGAGCACATAGTCCCTAGGTGGGGTGAAGCTCTTTCAATCAACATGCTTGTGCAAATGCTTCTACGCATACTCTGTAGCCTCCATGCCATCATAAACAGCAAATCGCGCACATCTATAAGGTATAAGAAATTAAAAAAAAAATGTAATATGAAATTCATTGAAAAATGGATATTAAAAACAGATGACCTCAAAATTTTGGAAGAAGAAAGCAAGCAAGCCAAACCATACAAATTATGTAAGCAATAAATGTTAATAGGAAGAGACTTGTCTACAACAAAAAATTAGCCAATAAATAAGTAAAACCTAATAAATAATGGAATTCAAGCTTTATAATTGTTTAACATTCACCGGTTAAAGTAAAAAATGGTATAAACACATTAATAAATGGATTCGAGAAGAGAATGATTAAGTAACCTCAAACTTCCAGGGGATTCCAAGAGGGCATCCAGAAGCACTACCCAAACATCTTCCATAGAGTGCCTCTTTTCGGAGCCGAACACCAGAAAAAAAAAAATGAAAGCTCGAACTGGTCGGCGGGGGCCGTGCGTTATATTCCCTGTTCGACAATGCCGGCAGTGGTGGGGGCAGATGCGGGTGCGAGGATCGATGGTGGGATAGAGGTTCGACGGAGGAGTGCGAGACGTGAGGTTAGAAACTTAGAAGGCTGAGTGACATGCGCTAATTAAAAATAATGAAGTTGTTGAAGCCTCAATGACAGAAATGAAAGCAACGTAATCGACAAAAAAGAATGGGGCATTTTTAGTATTTCCGATGGTTAATTTATTTTTAAAGGTTTTGTTTATCATTGGAATTAGTGTTAGCAAATTTTCTAACGATTTATTATGATGTTAGAATTTCTATTAGAATTTAATATTCCAACGAAAATTCCAACAGTTTACAATAGTCTTATCTACTGTTGCAATTTATATCGGAATTTTCCAATGCTATACTGCAGCGTCGGAATCTCCAATGAAATTGTAAAAATTCCAATAGTATTTCCATCGGTGTATTCCAACTATTTTGTCTACTATTGGAATTACTATTAAAATTTTCCAACAATTCATTTTAGAGTTGGAATTTTTGTTGGAATTTTAATTCCAACAAACATTCTAATAGTTTATTCCAATGGTTTTATTTACCATTGGAATTACTACTGGAATTTTCCAATAGTTTGTTGTGGTGTTGGAGTTTTCATTGGAATTTCTAAAATTCCAACAATTTTTTATTTCGTTGGAATTATTCCATTGGAATTTGATTGAGTTTTCGTTGGAATTTCTAAAATTCCAATAATTTTTTATTTTGTTGGAATTATTCCATTGGAATTTGATTGTTTTCTTTGTTAGTAAATTGTCGGACATTTAAATTATCAATTTACTTGCAACTTGAATTTGTTAGAGTAATTTAATGTTTTGTTTTAGTTGTTAATTTTTATTGTTAAGGGTAGTTTAATATTTTTATCTTTCTTGTAACCCTAACTATATTTAGGAGCCTTCATTCTAATTTTGTAATTGTTGTCTTTTCCTTTAATAGTAAGAACCATATTTTCTTTCTCAATTGCAATGAATACACCAATTAGTCTATCATGGCATCAGAGCTAAATTTAATCCCATACACAATGTTTAGAATAGTTACAGTAGATCGAAGCAGTTCGTTTAGTATATCAGAGTAGATCAGAGTAGATCAGAGCATATCAAAGCAGTTCATTTAGTAAATCGGAGCAGATCATGTAGTTGTCAAATTCATAGTTTTGATGTTTGGGTAACCATCCTTACTACTGTTTTTTTTGTCAAATATTTCGGGTTTGATCAATTTGTTCTGTTTGGTTGGGTTTGTCCTCTTTTGTTGGTTTTGGTTGTGCTTGTTTGTTGATCGTGCATTGTGGCTGAAAAGTATGACTCGTTGCAATCTGTTGGTGTTCGATTGGATGGAGGAAATTACGTATTAGAGTTATGTTATAAAAAAAATTGAGGGGGAAACGGATGTGGAGTTTTCTAAATGAGACTCAATCTAAACCTAACAGTGAGAGAAATGGCAAATATACTGAACAACTTAAGGCTTGGGAAGTTAATAATGTAAGATTATTACATGTATTAACAATTCAGTTGAGAGTTCGATTAGTATGCAATTGACAAAATATGACAAGCCAAGAGAAGTTTGGGAGCACTTAGAACGACTGTACACCCAGTCAAATTTTGCTAAACAATATATCAGTTAGAAATGGACATTCAAACTCTTCAACAAAAAGAAATGAGTATTCAGAATTATATTCGGTAATGACTAATATGTGGAACCAATTAGCTTCGACAGAATCCGCAGAGCATAGTGTTTTTGCTCCTTATATTGCCGATGTAATGAACAATTGCTTGTTCAGTTTCTTATGGCTCTTCGTGATATTTTGATGTAATGAACAATGGTCGGTTCAGTTTCTTATGGCTCTTCGTGATGATTTTGAGTCTTTGCATGGAAATATTTACATCGTAGTCCTCTTCCAATGGTTGATTCTGTGGTCAATGAATTAATCGCTAATATAACACGTCAGAAGTTTGCATCAATAAAAGTCCAAGTAGCTACGAAAATCTAGAGGGGGGTGAGATATTCCCAATTTTCAGATTATCACCCTCTTTCTCGAATATGAAGATGATAAACTAATAAAAGCTCAGAAATATAAAACACACGATGATTTATAGAGCTTCACCCCACCTAGGGATTACATGCTCTATCACCCAGTATGTTCGAATGGATTTCGAAAAGAAAAACATTTTATTGATACCAAACAAATACAATCTTTATCTTGAAGAGTACCACACTCTTCTTATAACATCACCTATGAAGATTACCACAATCTTCTTTAACAATGAAGAGCGCGAATCTCTTCAACACCTATAATCAACCACGTGTGTTTTTACCACAAGAACACTAACAAGGATTTCTTGTTTTGGATGATTTCAAAATTACAATCGAGATTACACTTTGTTTGAAAATATTACAACTAAAAAGTGCAAGTGTAATCAAGAAGAAAGCCTAATACTCAAGATGTGCAAGTGTAAAACTTAGGCTAAAAATACAACATGCATATAGAAAAGTAAGAATAAGAAGTTCGCTGATTTTTCTTGTAGTTTTGAATGCTTGTGTTATGTATTTGATCCTTCAAATCCTTCATCTATTTATAGGAACGTCTTCAAGATTGAATCTCCAACATATGCTCCTCCATCTTCACTTCTGCCTACAAAAGAAGTATCAAAAGATCTACAAAAATGGTTAAAAATTGTAAAGCAGATCTTATCAGATAATGGTTCAACAACGGATAGAATCTTGCTATCAAAAATCATAGGTCGACCAGTCGCTCTGTTGAAAATCCGAACGTTTAAAAATTTAATATGAGATTAGACACGTTAATAAGGGGGTCAGATCGGTCCAAGGGAGGTTGGACCGGTCGACCAAGCATTCGACTGGTCGCCCTCATTCTGGACCGGCCCCCAAGAGTATTTCTGAGACAGAGGGAAAATGCTCAATTATAGGCACCAGTTAACCTTGAGGTCGACCGATTGGCACATTAAGTTTAAAACAATGGTATATATCACAACAAGATTCACAACAATGTTAATTAACACAGTAACTCAATTAATATTTGAAAATAATAAAAGGAAATTAACCTCTGTATATATCAGGCTGTCTTCTTCAACTTGATTGTCATTTTTAGTACAATCGTCAAGGAATTTTATTTTAATTCTGTATTATCGAATTATAAGTAGAATTGGAAATTTTCATCCTTATAGGAAGTAATAGGGCAATCATAGTTTGTGCATGAGTATTATAAAACTGTCAATTGAATGATACCGACTTTGTAAAGAATGGCCATATAAGTGATAGAAGTTGCCAAATTAAGTCTTTTGTTTTTTTCAAAAAGAAAAAAAAAAAAAACAGAATTAAAGTCTTTTGTTTAAGGAAAAGAGAAAAATTAAGGTAACTGTCGTTGGAGCGTCACGTGTACGGTGATCCACATTTCGCTGTGAACAATACTATAAATACAACACGAAAATTAAGGTAAAAGGTAACTTTTCATTATTCTAAACTACCTCGCTCTTTAGCTTTCTAAGTACCTAAACTACTTGATTCTGACTTAGGCATCAGAAGGCCTTAGCTGTGGGCCACCTCGGCTAGCCTAATGTGTATTCTGTTTCAGGTACCCTCGAACAAAGTACCTCACCTCACTTTCTGGAATCCTAGGTTAGGTCACCTTGCAAAGTATCTCACCTCGCTTTCTGGAACCCTCGGTCAGGTACATCTGATTTACCTTCCTAAATCAAGTAATTCTCCTGAAAAGTATAAGTTTTTCTTATAAAAAGTATTAGTAGTTCCATTGATCAAAAGTATTAATAGATCATCGAAAAATATTAATATTCCACTTGGTTATTCGGCCGTTGAGTCCATGGGACAAGTAGATTGTGTAAGTCCCAATGTGTGATAAGCAAAGTTTAGAAGGAGGGGGGGTGAATAAACTTTACAAACTTTTCGTTTTTAGTCCTTTTAGAAATTCAGAGTTGACTCAAGTTAGCTAAGTTCTTGGTGGACAACTAGGTTGACTTACACAACAAAGTTAGCCACTCACTGACTCGACTGAGCTATTGATAGTATAACTCAGCAAATTCAGTTAACCTATAAAAATATAGTTGACTTGGTTTTTAATAGCGGAAGACTTTCACCCTTAGTTTTGAATACGTTTTCAACACTTGTTTAAGCTAGGTTATTATCAGTTGATTTAACAAATTAACAAACAACAATAATAAAATTAAGCAAGAATGTAAGTATGTTGAATGTAAAGAACACATGCAATTTATAATGGTTCGAGGATGGGGTAATTCCTCTAATCCACTCTTCTCCAGCCCCATGAGAAATCCACTAGTGTAACTTGACTTGGTTACAAAATGGTTACAGTCTGAGATAGTTTTGATCACACATCTAACTGCTCCTAGTACTCAACTTTTTCACAAGACGGTTGCCCTGCTACTTTAACTTTTCAAACCTTTGGAATTGTTCACACAATAATCCAATAGGTTCAAAGCTCAGGTTCGATCTGGAACCATACTACACCTCCTTCAACCTTGCAGAGTAGACCTCTTGTTCTTGAAACAAGTTTTTCCTCTTCAGTAAATGAAGTCATCCTTCTTTCACCGAGTGTATTGGATTGATTTCCTTCAAGTTTAGGTTTGAGGACAATATTTGAATGATTGAGAGATTGCTTTGGATTGCAGGTTATTTGCTTGCTTGCTTGCGTGTTTGGGTTGGTTACCTTATCTCTATGTATTCCTTAGCCTTTTATAGTGGTGGTTTGAAGAGATAGATGCATTTTCATAATGCATTTGTAGGTTGTTAGCTTGTCTTGCCTTGCAGCTTTGATGTAGACTGTTCCTTGAATTTAATGCTCTGCAACCTTTCCTTAATCTCTGCAAGTTTTCAAGTACATCTCATTGGTTCTTTACTTTTTGCACTCTTTAGTTTCAGCAAAACAGCTTTAAGGTAGGCGATTTACACATGCCTATTTTAAGCAAAACCTTAACTTTGCTTGACAACGGATCTCTTTCAACTTTCTTTGATCATGTCTACTGCATATCCCCTTAGACAGTCAATTCTAATAATTTTGGAATGACTTTTCTGCCAGTCAGCTGACTTAGACAACTTTTTTGTCACTTGGGTGAGACTTCACTTCACTCCACTCAGCTGCCACACAACTGGGTATTCTTTTCTATCTTTAGTCGAGTCTTGCAATCTTGAACTTGGTTGCTTCCACTCAACTTACATTGTCTTATCTATTACAAGTTGATTTACAGTGAAATTGGAGTGCCAATTTCCTAATCTAAGTTTTACATGGTATCATCAAAATCTATTACATAAATTTCTCAACAGATTGTTCATATAGCACGTAGTGCAAAAGAGGAGCGATAAAATTGCAATTTTAGTCATGTAAGTTTGGGTTGTTTGCATTTTTGGTCCTGTTCGAATCACAATTTGCAAAAATATCTTGTAACTCGAAATGTTTTGCGATTTTGGTCCATAAATCGCTGAAAATTGAGAAATCAACCGGAAAAGGTCATATGAGGTGCACATGACCTTTTTTTTGGCCGTACATGCTTATGTGGAAATGATTTAGCCTAATTAATTTTTTTGTTCCTGAAGTGACACTTACATGTAACCTATGAATGTGCCATATCAACTAAAATATTATTTTCAAATTGTAAAGTAATATAAAATTATCATTTTATTATTCTTATTCAATTTTTATTCCCTTTTGCTTTTGTTTAGAATTTGTTTTTTGTTTTTTCTTGCAACTCCACTCACCACCACCACAAAAGCCCGACTGGCCACCGCCACTGCCACCACCACCGCCGCCAACCTCCCGTCTGCCACCATCCACTATACAAGTTTGATTTGCTGTCATGATTGGGGTTTTTCAATATATATTTTGCACACTTTTACACCCCAGAATTAAGGTTTTTATATCAATTGAAAATGAATTGGTTTCATTTTCACTAATTAATTGTATTCTCTTTGGTGGTGGTAACGACAGAGGCGTGGTTGAGTGGCGGTGGCCACTACGAGAAAACTGGTTTTTGAGACGACAAAAAGACGTCCTAAAAGCTTAAAAACCGTTGCTAATAAATTATTTGCAACGCCTGGATGTGGCAAAAACATTGACCCAAATATCGAGTCTCAAAAAGTGGTTTTCGAGACGCCAATAATGGTCGTTGCAAAAAAAAAAATATAGTTTTTGTAATGACAATGTCGTTGCAAAAATTGGGTATTATTTGAAACGATTGTGTCGTTGCAAAAAATGGTATATTTTCATATGTATATATTTTTCCATAATTATTTGCAACGACAATGTCGTTGCAGATACCCTAACCCTTTTCTCTATCCAAAAGTTTACATTTTTTATAAAACATGTTAATAAACATGTGTAATGACATAACATATACGTATGTATACCAATCAATACCAAACACATTATACAACACCCATCAATACTTTTTATCCGCAAAGTCGTCAAGAAAAAAATAAACTGTAACTAAATTTCCTATCAAACATTCTTAAATTGTTTATTTAATTATTCTATTTTTTAAAATTAATTATATTGTTAAAGTAACATTATAGATTATTCACGTTTTCCGAAATAAAAGATAATTCATGTTTTATTTCTAAAACATTTAATGATGATTAATTATTTATCAAAATCCAATGCTAAATATATAATCCCCAATTGATTATTAATTATATATTGCCTAAAATGGAATTTATAATGAATTAATTTATAAAAAATATAAATTATGTGCCGATAAAAATTAAAATATTATTGTATTGTTCAACTTTTTAAATATATTAATTATGTCACTGTCAAAATTTAAATTTTAAATTGAATTTATTAAATAAGAATTTAAAAAAAAAAAGATTTTGGCGAATTTGCAATATTGGTCCCATTACTATATAGGCTCCACATAAGTACCACATAAGCATGAGTGGCTAGAAATATAGTCATGTGCCGTGCATTTGACTTTTTCAGGTTGGTTTCTCAATTTTCGGCAATTTAAGGACCAAAATTGCAAAAATTTCAAAGTTACGGGATATTTTTTGCAAATAATGATTCGAACAGGACCAAAAATACAAACACACCTCACCCAAAGTTATAGTACTAAAATTGCCATTTTTCCAAAGAGGTGCATTGCAGCCAAGCTAGTTTTGTATCGTCTTTGGTAATTTGCTTCAGCATATTATCTAAATGAGGATGATGATGGTGATCAAATACATGATATTAGAGAGTTACCTGTTGCGGTATGTTTTATAATATGAGACTTTAATGTTATTGTCCTACTAACATTAAAATGTTGGACTATTTTGATTTTATTTATAAATTGTGAAATTCTTGGAGTGGAGATGAATTAAATGGATTCGACATATGATCAGATGTAAGTTTCCCATATCGATTAAACAAACAGAATATTGTGGAGATGTAACTATGACTTTTTCAAACCTTTGGAATTGTTCACACAATCCTCCAACAGGTTCAAAGCTCTGGTTCGATCTGGAATAATACTACACCTCCTTCAACCTTGGAGAGTAGACTCATTGTTCTTGAAACAAGTTTTTCATCTTCAGTAAATGAAGTCATCTTTCTTTCACCGAGTGTGTTTGATTGATTTCCTTCAACTTTAGGCTTGAGGACAATATTTGAATGCTTGAGAGATATTACTTTGGTTTGCAGGTTATTTGCTTGCTTGCTTGCGTGCTTGGGTTGGTTACCTTATCTCTATGTATTCCTCAACCTTTTATAGGGGTGGTTTGAAAATATATCCGTTGAAGAGATAGATGCATTTTCATACTCCACTTTGTAGGTTGTTAGCTTGTCTTGTCTTGCAGCATTGATGTAGATTATACCTTGAATTTAATGTTCTACAACCTTTCCTTAATCTCTACAGGTTTTTAGCTACATCTCATTGGTTCCTTACTTTTTGCACTCTTTAATTTTAGCAAAACAACTTTAAGGTAGGCAATTTGACACATGCCTATATTCAGCAAAAACTTGACTTTGCTTAACAACGGATCTCTTTCAGCTTTCTTTGATCTTGTATGCTGTATATCCCATTAGACAGTTAATTCTAATGATTTTAGATGACTTGGCTATCAGTTAGCTGACTGAGATAACTTTTCTGTTACTTGAGTGAGACGTCACTTCACTCCACCGAGTCATTGTCATACAACCGGGTCTTCTTCTATCTTTGACGAGTCTTGCAATCTTCAACTTGGATGCTTCTACTCAGCTTACATTGTCCAATCTATTGCAAGTTGATTTACAGTTGAAATGGGGTGCCAACTTCCTAATCTAAGTTTTACATGGTATCATCAAAATCTATTACATAAATTTCTCAACAAATTGTTCATATAGCCCCTAGTGCAAAAGAGGCGCGATAAAATTGTAATTTTAGTCATGTAAGTTTGGAGTGACTCTTACATGTAACCTATGAATGTGCCATGTCAATTAAAATATCATTTTCAAATTCTAAAGTAATATAAAATTATCATTTTATTATTCTTATTCAATTTTTATTCCCTTTTGATTTTTGTTTAGAATTTGTTTTTTGTTTTTCTTGCAACTCCACTTACCACCACCACAAAAGCCCAACTGGCCATGGCCCACTGCCACCACCACTGCCAACCTCCTGTCTGTCACCGTCTACTGTACAATTTTGATTTGCTGTCAAGATTGGGGTTTTTCAATAAATATTTTTGCACACTTTGCACCCCAAAATTAGGGTTTTTATATCAATTGAATATGGATTGGTTTGATTTTCACTAATTAATTTTAATCCCCAACTGATTATTAAATATATAATTACCTAAAAAGGAATTATTATTGAATTAGTTTATAAAAATTATAAATTATGTGGCAATGAAAATGTAAAATATTAATGTATTGTTCAAATTTTTAAATAATTAATTATGTCACTGTCAAAATTTAAATATTAAATTGAATGTATTAAATAAGAATTGAAAAAAAAGATTTTGGCGAATTTGCAATTTTGGTCCCATAACTATATAAGCTCCACATAAGTACCACATAAGCATCAGTGGCCGAAAATATAGTCACGTGCCGTGCATGTGACTTTTTCAAGTTGGTTTCTCAATTTTCGGCAATTTAAGGACCAAAGTCGCGAAAATTTCAAAGTTACGGGATATTTTTGCAAATAGTGATTCGAACAGGACCAAAAATGCAAACACACCTCACCCAAAGTTACAGTACTAAAATTGCAATTTTGCCAAAGAGGCGCATTGCAGCCTAGCTAGTTTTGTTTCGTCTTTGGTAATTTGCTTCAGCATTATCTAAATGCGGATGATGATGGTGATCAAATACATAATATTAGAGAGTTACCCGTGGCAATATGTTTTATAATTTGAGACTTAATGTTATTGTCCTACTAACATTAAAATGTTGGACCATTTTAATTTTATTGATAAATTGTGAAATTCCTAGAGTGGAGATGAATTAACTGGATTCGACAGATGATCAGATGTAAGTTTCCCATATCGATTAAACAAATAGAATATTGTGGAGATGTAACATAAATACTTGAGTATCTAAGATCTTCAGACTCACCATAGAGGTCTTAGGTTCAATGTGCTCGGCCCAGACCAACCTGATCCAATTAGTATTTTGTTAATTCTAGATGTGACTGGGTGAGAAAAAAATCGTAACCAACCACATTTTGGAGTAATATTTTTTTTTTAAATAAGCAAAAAAAAAATAAAACTTTTCGTATCCAATACAAATAGTACCCTTAGTTTGTCCATACTCATTTATGATTAAAAGTTAATCCATGTATGATTGTCGTCTAAGTTTTAAGCAATGCGTGTTATACATCAAAATTCAAGATTCAAAATAGTGAACAATAAAAGAAAACGACTGTAGACAATTTCATTAACAAATAATATTCATTCAATGTAAAGACAAACTGGTACAAATTGAAATAGATAAAAACAGGCCCTAAATTAAATCTTATTTATTTAGGTAGGAATATTATTGAGTGAACCTGGAGTGGCAGAAAAGCCTAAATATATGTCAAGGAATTAATATTCCACCACCACCTCCGTTACGGTCAACCACCACCGATTTAAGCCCCTCCTCCACCGGAACCCGAACCGGGGCTAGGCGAAACGCCAAAACTACCTCCACCGGAACCACTTCCACCGCCGGAACCACTTCCACCGCCAGAACCGTAACCCCAAGACCAACACCAACTGCCAATACAACCGCCACCACTGCCAGAAAAGGTCTTTTCATCGTCCAAAGAGCCTTCTGAGCCAGAAAGCTTTCTTGCAGTACTGCTCCAAACAAGACCAGACAAAAGAAGTACAATCAGAATAAACTTTTTTGAGATCATTATCGAAACTGGAAAAAATATATATATCAGGTCTCGATTTTGTGATTTCAAGGACTTGGATTAGGGGATTATATAGTGGTCGTTGGACTAATCTTAATTAAATGTCTCGTCATATCATACTGTAAACATAGCTGGGATTGTTAATTAACACAGTAACTCAATTATTTGAAAATAGTAAAAGGAAATTAACCTCTGTATATCAGGATGTCTTCTTCAATACTTGATTGTCACTTTTAGTATAATCGTCAAACACTTTTTACTTTCTGAATTTGTCTGTTTACGTGAATACTCGACGCATGCGTTTTAATTGAGTATTATATATGCAACTAATTAATTAGGTATTATCCAATTAAATTGAATAAGAAATTTTCCTCCTTATAGGAAGGAAGTAACAGTGCAATCATAGTTTTTGCATGAGTATTACACAACTGTCAGTTGAATAATATTAAAGATTTTGTATGAATAATGACCATATAATTAAGTGATACAAGTATGCCCAAATTTTGGCGCCCCCCCCCCCTCAATTTGGAAAAATAAACTCGTTTTGTTTTAATAAAAAAAAGGCTCAATTGTAATTTGGTACTTTTACTAATTATACCCCCTTTGAAGATTGTTCCAATTATTTATGGGTCTTGTAAAGTTAATCGGTATACCAATTAAAAGTTTAATTTGTAAAGGCCCATGGCCTAGATCGGTTACCTCCATTGCACTTAGGAGGGGTGCCCACATGTGGAATACGATCATACTTCCCACTACTATTTAAGGAAAAGGACATTGTACTCCATTGATGATAGGAGCAAATGTACAGGGAAAATTAATGAAAGCATTACTTAGAATATAGCTGGAAATGTATTCTTAATTCATTGAAATTCAATGGAACAGTATATAAAGCATTTAGTATATATCTAGACCTTACACTTGTCACAATCCCATGCATACACTTTTACATAACAAACTCTGCAGAATTAGTTTCATACTAATAATCTTGTGGTTCTTCATATAAAATGGAATCTATGCAATCAACACTCTTGTTTGGTTTAGGCTGATTGCTTTCATTCTCCCTCAATTCGAATGACGTCTTTGGTAAGACACAAAGTGTATTACGCAGCCGAGTGAAGAATTGGCCAGTTAAAGGCTTGGTGAAAGTATCTCCAAGCTGATCCAAAGAAGGAACATACTGAACATCAACATAATTACTTGAAACTTTGTCTCTAATAAAATGTTGAACCATTTCAAAATATTTTGTACGGGAGTGATGAACTGGATTACTTGCTAAGGAAATATCTCCAAGATTATCCATCCAAATTATTGGTTTCATTTGCAAGGAAAATTTCAATTCTTTCAAGAGTGATTGGACCCAAAGGACATCATAGATAGCAAAAGCCAAACTTCTATACTCAGCCTCTATGCTCGACCTTGTGACAATTGGCTTCTTCTTAGAACTCCATGAAACCAAATTATTTCCTAAGAAAACACAATAGCCAAAGGTACTTCATCTATCATCAAGGTCAGATGCCCAATCAGCATCAACAAAAGTTGTAAATGTGAGAGAATAAGATGCAGTAAAATTGAGACCATAGGAGAGAGTACCAGCTAGATATCTTAAGATCCTCTTCACAACTTTCCAATGCTTATCTAATGGATTCTGCAAAAATTGGCTCACTCGGTTGACACTAAAACTGATTTCAGGCCTTGTCAAAGTTGCATATTGTAATTCCCCCAACAATACTTCTATAAAGAGTGCAATTTTCAACAGGTTGTCCATCAAATTTTGACAGAAAAGGACTGCTGACCATAGGAGTAGCAGCTCCTTTAACAACTTGCATATCAACGTTAGACAATATATCCTCTATATATTTCTTTTAATTGAGAAACAAACCACCTGGCTTGTGAATAATTTCTATCCCAAGAAAATAATTCCGAAATCCCATATCTTTTAGAGACACGAGCTGCTACATCTCATCAATCACACTCTAAATTCACTACAAGAAAAATAATCTATCCCAACATAAATTTAATGACGCTATCAAAAAGTGCCATTATAAATAAGTATTTAATGACATTTTTTAAAAAGCATTGTAAATTATAAAAATTTGTGACACTTACTAGAAAGCGTTAGTATTTTAGTCAATTTAATGATATTTTTATTGAAGTGTCATTATCTTAATAAAATTACCGATTTTTTTTATAAGTGTCGTGATAATTATAGAATTTAATTACGCCTTTTTATTTATGTCCTTAAAATGACAACGCCTAGTAAAATGCGTCATAAAATTGATGACATTTTTTTTTTATTTACGCATATTTTTTATTTATCGCCAAATTTTTAAAATTTACTTATACTTTTATTGTTTGTGCCATTAAAATGATGACACTTTTTAAAAAACGTCACAAAATTGATGACACTTTTTAATTTTACTTATGTTTTTTTTTATTTGTCGCCAAATTTTTAAAATTTACTTACACTTTTATTGTTTGTGTCATTAAACTGATGACATTTATTAAAAAGCATCAAAAAGTAAAAAATTGGAATTTCTATCCCACATCAAAAGATTAAAATGTAGAGGAACATATTGAGAGTTAATAAATACAGACCATGTGGTGTATAATTGGCTAACAACAAATATATATTCAAAATGAGTCAAGAATTAAATATTAAGTTAAATTTTTTTTAAAAATAATAAATAATTGATCTTTGATAAGTTTTACAAAAACTAGAAATGAAAAATTTGTCACTATTTTAATGACACTAATTTCAAAAGCGTCGCGACTTTAAAGGCGCTACAATATTTTTAGCGTCAGCAAAGATTCATTTAAAACATATTAAATCTTTAGTAATTGTGACAGAAAGTAGCATCACCATATAATGACGCATTTGATAAAAGCGTCAGGAAATTAATTTTACCTACACACAGATCGTGCGTCACAAATTATTTTTGTGATATCAAATTTAACAACGTAACTCATGATGTTTTCAAAGCGTAGATAATGTACCTTGTGACGCTAATACGCGTCACCAAGTGAAATTTTAGCGTCACTAAACACAGTATTTTTTTATAGTGATTATATCTTTTTCCTGATTGCCTGTAATGACAATACCATCCACGTAAGCTAAAATCAAAATGCAAGAATCCCCAAAATGTCTATAATACAAGGAGTTATCTGATTTGGCAATAGAAAAATCAAGTTGAAGAAGAACACTAGCAAACTTGCTTGTCCAAGCCTTGAAGCTTGTTTAAGCCCATATAGAAATTTATTTAATCTGCAAACAAGTGACTGAAAGTGTTGCTGAACAAAGCATGGGGGTTGTTCCATGTAAAGCTCAGTATCTAAATCCCCATTAGAAAATCATTAGCTACATCTAGCTATCTAATATGCCATGATTGAGATAATGCAACGCTCAAAACAATCCTTATTGTGGTTGGCTTTACCACAGGACTAAAAGTCTCAGGTAATCAAAACCCACGGTTTGGGTGTACCCCTTTGCAACCAACCGAGCCTTATACTTTGCATGACTTCCATCTGCATTTCTTTTTGTCTTAAACACGCATCTGCATCCAATAAGCTGCTTATTCTGTGGCAGAGGACAGAGAGTCCAAGTATCATTCTTAAGAAGAGCTTCATATTCATATGTCATAGCTTGTTTCCATTCTGGGATGGATAATGCTTCTTGTACTGAAGTAGGCTCATCTAGAACTATTAATAGAGAACTGTACACCTTAGGCTTGACTATCCCAGCCTTGGATCTTGTGACCATATGATGTGTACCTGTATTTCCTACAACACGAGAAGATACATTAGTAGAAATGAAACTGGATTGATTATTTGCTCTAATTGGTAAATTCACATATAATTGACCACCATAATCTAAAGGAATCCCAGGGGAAGATGGAACAGGTTGATGACTAGGAAAAGAGATGGAGAGGTCATTATGAGAGGGAGAAGAACTGGAGAATTTGCTATCAAGAGAAGTGTCAGGAGTAGGAAGAGAATTGGTGTTTGGTTTAGTTAAAGGAAAAGAAATCGGGATTAATGGGATAAGAGGATTGAAACAGGAGTGATTAGAACAAGAGTGCTAGTTTTGTTTACATGTTTTGTTAAGAAAAGGAAATTTTGTTTCATCAAAGACAAAATGTCTTGTGATAATAATTCTGTTATTTGGAAGAAGAACCTTATAAATTTTATGTTGTGGGCTATACCCAAGAAAGATAGAGGTTGGCTTCTGTATTCAAGCTTATGTTTATTGTAAGGCCTCAAGTAAGGGTAACAAAAGACAACCAAAAATTCTTTGATGAAGAAAATCATGTTTCTGACCATTGAGAGCCTCAAAAGGTGATTTGAGGAGAAGAGGTTTGCATGGTGTTCTGTTTATGAGGTAGACTGCACTGGTAAAAGCTGAGTCCCAAAATTTTTGAGGGGTGTGACTATGAGATAAAAGAGATAATCCAACCTCAGTTATGTATCTATGCTTTCTCTCAACAAGGCCATTTTGCTGAGGAGTATATGGACAAGAAAACCTATGTAGGATCCCATTCTTATTGAGGTAGCCAATTAAGGTTTTAAAATCCCCACCCTCACCAGACTGCAGGATTTTAATGGTTTTGTGATATTGAGTTTCAATGAAGGCTTTAAAGTGTATAAAAGTTGTAAGTGTGTCAGACTTAGCCTTAAGAAGATAAAGCCAAGTATATCTAGTAGCATCATCAATAAAGCTAACATAGTATAAGTATCCTGAGACAGATTTAATGGGAGAGGGTCTCCATAAGTCACTGTGAATAAGATCAAAAGGCTTATAAGTATGAGATTTAGAAAGAGCAAAAGGTAGCTTATGAGATTTAGACAAAAGACAAGAGGAACATAAAGATTGCTTTTCATTCTCAATAAAAGGAATATTACAACTGTCAAGGGCCCTTTTAACAATAGGAAGGATGCCCAAGTCGAAAATGCCAAACATCTAAATTTATTGTATCCTTAACAACTTCAGAGTTTATGGACACAGGAGCTAAAACATGCTTATGACCAGGACCAAAAGGCTTTATGGCAAGAGGCTTGGGACTGGAGAGATTGAAGCTGTAGAGGCCATTATTAAGTGCTCCTTGAAGAAGAACATTCCCTGTGCACAGGTCCTTCACAAGACAATAAGATGTGTGAAATTCAAAGAAGACATGATTATCTTGAGCAAATTGACTAACACTAATGAGATTTTTAGTAATATGTGGAACATGCAGAAGATTTTTTTTTAAAAGAAAAGATTCTTAGAATCAAGTGGTGAACCTATAGAGGTACTAAAATGAGAAATATTCAAACCTTGTCCATTACCAACTTGAACCTTCTCAGCACCTTGATAATCACAAGCAATATTGAGATTCCCCATGTCATACGTAACATGGTTAGTAGCACCTGAGTAAGGGTACCAGTTAAGATCCCGGGAAGCATCATCATTGGTGAGACTGGCAATATTGACATTGGAACTGCCAAAAGCACTCTTCTGATAGCTTTGAGGGTAAATCTGCTTATAACTCTGCTGTTGATTTTGGTTCTGGGCTCTATTAAAATTCTCAGTATTATGTGTGAAGTTGAGATCAGCTCGATAAAAACATTTCTCTGCAGTATGGTTATCATAATGACAAATCTGGCAACGAGGTATGTTGGTTCCAAAACGTCCTCCTCTGCCTCTAAAAGCCCCAAACCTGCCTCTACTTCTATTGGCACCATTTTGACTAAAACTCTGAGTGTATCCCCTGTTAAATCCTCTGCCCCTTACCTTTGTTGATTTCATCCTCTTCTATTTCCAGTATTTTGTGTGTGAGTGGCAAGATTAACAGAGAAAACTCCATCCTTAATGAAACTTCTATTTTCAAAAGTTTCAAACCTGTTCTGAAAACTGAGCAGTAATGCATGAAGCTCAGTCAAATGCCAAGGTTCCAATCAAGATGTAACTGAAACTACTACAAGGTTATACTCCGGGCCATGCTCACTCAACACATACATAACCTGGTCCTTTTGACTCACAGATTCTCCAGCAGATCCTAACAAATCACAACAACTCTTAATCTTGTTAAGATACTCACTCATATGTAAATTCCCATTCTTGAGAGTGTGCAAATACATACGGTATTGCATCACATTAGCTTGATTTTTGCTTGAGAACGTGGTTTGTAAGCAATCCCAAATTTCTTTTGAGGTGCTCAGACCAAAAGTAGAAACCAATACATTCTCAGATAAAGAAGATAACATCCATGAAGCAAGAAGCTGATCTTGCCTATTTCATGTTAAGAAGGAGGGGTTTGTGGTTTTTTGATCTGTTGAGGAAAACTCAACTGGCATTGTATTTGTACCAGTGAGATATCCCTCTAGCCCATACCCTCGAATGGCTGCCCATATTTGCTATTTCCAAATCAAATAGTTGTTTTTTGTGAGTTTAACAGTGACTAGCTGATTGACATGTATTTTGGGCTTAATTTTGGCTAGAATGTGTTGCTATGCATGCATTGCATGAGTAAATAAGGCTTTATTCCTGTTTTGTGGAAAAGGTATTATGCTTTGCTCGTTTTGTAATAATTTATTGATAATTGGAGCGTTTTGGCAACAATTCGGAGCATTGCGATAAAGAACCTCCAATGTTTGAAGCAATATACGAAGTTTGGAGTTGAATCGGGAAGAAGTCAGACGAACCATGCGAGAAACGACTGAAACGAGCTGATATCAAGCTTAGCAGGTGCGCACGGGCAGTGCGTGCGTCCCTAGCACGGCCCGTGCGCCTACTCAAGATCAGTTTTCACGGTTTGACTACAAGCACGGGCTGGTCATGCTCTAGCGCATGGCCCGTGCGCCTGTGCGGGAAAAACAGAGTCTGACATGTTCGAACTAGGTTTTCGACCCGAACGAAGTACAAATAGAGATGGGCGTCCACATACAAAGATACGCTGATTTTTGCCCTAGAAAGCAGAGAAACGAGCAATCTTCCACCGGAGATTGGGAGAGATCGATCAAGACCGCAACCACACCTTCGAGGATTGAAGATAGATCGAGAGATCGTCATCATCCCCGAGTTCACTCATTCCATAGTATCGTTATTTTTAATTAGTAGATGTATGTCCCAAGGGGTGTGAGTAAGGTTAAGAAGGGGGGCTGAATAAACCTTACCAACTTTTTAATTTTTAGTCCTTTTAAAATATTAAAGAGTTAATTACACATCTAAGTCCTTGAGGGACAACTAAGTTAGTTAATCAGCAGAGTTAGCCGCTCAACAGACTCGATGGAGCTGTTGATAGAACAACTCAACTGTTTAGACTAAACCTTAACTTGGTTGTGATGAGTTTTTCAGCGGAAGACTTAACATCCTTGAATTTGATTTAACTTTGTTTTAACACTTGGTTTTAGAACTTTGTTAATTATTAGTTGGATAGCAAATTATCAGCAGATATAAAGTATGTGTGCAGGAATGTAAATATGCTGAAATGTAAATGACACAAGTAAATTTTATAGAGGTTCGAAGATGGGGTAATTCTTCTACTACTCTCTTCTCCAACTCCTCGAGGAATCCACTAAGTAATGATAAGAGTACAAAGTGGTTATCAGTCTAGAGACAAGTCTTGATCACGCAATCGACTTGCTCCTGGGGACTCGATCCGAGATTCCTTGGTCACACGGTGGCTTCTCGTCCGACTCAAACCTTCTTCATTGGGCGTCGCCTTTGCTACTTCACTCACTTTCTCAAGCTTCTTGGATTTGATCACGAAGCCCTCCAATAATTTGAGATTGGTTCGACCTTGAACTTTCCTACAATCCTCCTTGGAAAGTAGACCCCTTTTGATTCTTCAAAAGTTTCATCTTCAACAGTTTGAAGTTGTCTTTCCTTCACAGCTTGGTGTTGGATCGGTTTCCTTCGAGATTTAGGCTTGAGGATTTTGCTTGAATAACTTGAGAATATTTTGCACGTTACGGTATGAATGTTGCTTGTCATCTCAGGTGTGCAAGGTTACCTTTTCTCAAAGTGATTCCTCAGCCTTTTATAGTGAACTTTCAAAAATCTGCCCATTGAAGAGACAGGCTGCTTTTCAAAAATCACTTGTGTTCGTTGGCTTGTCTTTTCTTGGTCTTCAATCTTGAGATGTAGACCTTTTCTTATATTAAATGAATGTTCAGCTTTTCTAGTTCTGACACGAGGTGCAGTGCTTCCCATTGGTTTATTCCTTTTGCACGCTTCTAGGACTGAGCACTTTAAGACATGGCAGCATGGAAGTATTACTTATTTAAGTAATATTCTTGACTTTTGTGCAACGGATTCTTTTCAGTTAACTCCTCTTTGCAACATCCATTTCCCCAGGTGACTTGAGTCTATTCTAATGATTGAAAGACTCATCTGTCACTTCAACTTGAGACATGGCTTCTTGAGTTGACTTGACTGACTCTTCATACAGCTATATCACAGCTGATACTCCTTCAGTCGAGTCCTTGATCTTCTTTCTTGGTCTCACTCAGCTGTTTCTCAGCGGAGTCTTCACTTCAGTCTTCAGTTGACTTCTTGTATTCCCAGGCATAGCTGACTTGACTCAGCTTGTTCATCCCTGTCTATTACAATACAAATTATAAGGAAAACGGGGTACCAACTTTCTGGTCTAAGTTTTACATGGCATTCATCAAAATCTAAACAATAAATTTCCCAATAATTTCCCCCTTTTTGATGATGCCAAAACTTAAATCCATACAAACAAAATGCAAACATCAAAGATACACACAATCAATGCAGTGACAAGAAATGTATGCGTAGAATCAATCTTTTTATTGATCATAACATTCTTGTCCTTTACACAGTTGTTTACAATGTGTATCAGAGCAATCAAAGAATTCTTATATCTATGCAAATTACTAACGTCTATGCAAATTACTGACGTCTATGCAAAGATATATAAATTACAATTTTTTTATTGAATGTACAGAAGACTTACATGCGTATGTATTTACAAAAGTAAAATACATGAAGGGGTTAGCAGCAACACTTCATCGCCTTCGCTGCCTCCTTCTTTCTTCTTCAGCTCTGTCTTCGTCAGCTCTCTTTCTTTTCTTTTCTTCTTCAGCTGCTTTCTTCTTTTCATACGTCTTCTTAGCAGCTTCATCTTTCCTTTTTCTTTCTTGTCTCTCTTGCCACAACTGAGTTTTCCTCTTATTTTTTTCTTCGATTCTTTTGACATATTCAGCATTTTTCCTTTCCACTTCCAGATTTGCTACTTCATCGTATCTAGCCTAGTAGATCCTTCCCTTCTTGCCTGGATCTACATATTTAATATTTTTGGGTAGAGGTCTAGGTTTAAAGCCTCCACCTCCACCACTTCTTCCTCCTCCTCTGGGCGTATATTGTACCGGAGTATTCTTCTTACTACCGAAAGTGATGCTAGTAGTCTCTTTGCTATCGCCTTCTTCGCATGACTTCCTGGACCTTTCTCCAAGTATAAGTCCCAGGCTTGGGCTATGGACATGTTTTTGAATTATCCTGTGGATTCGAGTGTTTTGAATTCTTCAACTGATCTTAGCTCTTGTCCGTCATCTGGAATGGCATCTGTATCTTTACCTGCTGGAATGCCTCCGAATTGTTTCAAAATTTCTTCAACCCGGGCATCCGTTCTCTTGTCGAAATCCTCCATCTCTACTTCTACAATTTTTCTCTTTTGAGACATAGGCACAGCCGAGTGTTGGAGCGGCAGAGTCACCGAAAGTTTGCTGATTATGCTAGCTGTGACATAACCTTGCTGAGGGGTTCCAGCAAGCATTAATGTCACATCCTTTGACCTTTCCCCCTCAACAATTTTTCCCTTCTCCTTCCTCTTCTCATCAGTTGTATCTTTCTTCTTCTCAACAACTGTCTCTTTCTTCTTCTCAACAGCTGTCTCTTTCTTCTTCTCAACAGCTGTCTCCTTCAACATCTTCAGGTATTCCTCTTCCCCCTTTTTGGCATCATCAAAGGAGAGAGGAACCCCTGGAAATATCCCAACAAGCATGAAGTCCGATCGGTGATAGTGAATTTCGCTTGAGTCTGGCTGCGGAGTATGTTGTTCAAAATTCTGAGCGGGTGGCTTTGGACTCGGCTGCCACCAGTTTCATTTTAGCCATGAGAAGGCTGAATTTGGCATTCATAATCTCCTCAACGCGCAGAAGTTCTTTCCTGTGAAATTCACGCAACAGCTTCATTTCTGTTGTATGAGAGGCATTCATTCTGTCAATATTTTCCTGCATCCTCCACTTCATGTCAGCATTATCAGCGCTCCAGACTAGCATTTTATGGTACAATGATTTAAAATATCTGACTTGTTCATAACATATTATACTCTGCTACTGACACCATTCCCTGATTCTGACCACTATCCCTCGCAAGTCTGCTATGAGGTTGGCATCCCTGTTGTCCAGCTGCATATCCAGTGAGGCCTGGTGCCGTTCAATTTTCTCAATCTCACCAAGGATTGTCTTGAAGACTTCACGTACCTCAACTGTCACCTCGATTTCAGCTGGCGGCCAAGCAACATCAAAATCAAAATTTGCTGGAACAATTAAATCGGAGGGTGTTAAGTTTGTTTTTATACCAATGTATTGAGTATTCTAGACTAGGATATTGCGGTGTTTTCGAGTATTTTAGTGTCATTTGAGTCGAGTTCGTGTTATTTGTTGTCGTTTGTGAGTCGAGACTAATTTTGGTAGCCGAAATTGACTAAGAACGATGAAAAATGTGTTTGGACAGTGAAGATTGCATTTTAAAAGTGACAAAAATGGAAAATTATCGAGTAAGATCGAGCGCCGCAGCGCCAAAACCCCCGCGCTGCAGCGGGGGTTCAAATTGGTATAGCGGAGCAGGGGAAGGCGGGCGCTGCAGCGCCCTAAGCAAGGGCTGCAGCTCCCAAATATATAGCGCAAATATCAGGGAGCACTGCAACGCCTCTCCTTGTGCGCTGCATCGCGCGATGGAGGATAGCACAGACAGTGGGCGTCAGTGCAAGAAGCAAATGACGTGCATGGGGCGCAGTGCCCAGGCAAGGGCAGCGTAGCCGCCAAAGAACATGCAAAGAAAGAGGGACGGTGATGGGCACGCTGCAGGGCACCATTCCTATGGCCGCAGACTGACACGACGGGTGAAGTTCGACTGACGACGAGCAGCGCGCATTTACGCGCTGCAAGAAGAAAGACGCGATCGTGATCTTGGGGCTGAAAACTAGGCTTATTATTTTTGGGCCTTTTTGGACGGATTTTTGAGAGTTTCAAGCCTATAAATAGAAGAAGTGATGAATAAACAAGGGGTCGGATATTATTTTGAGCACAACGCAAGGCAAGAGACTCAGAGCTAGGGTTCGGGACGACAATTGGAGGCACTTCTCGTCTGGACACAGAGAGAATTCCTTCTCTTTTCTTCTCAATTCTTTCTTTGTTTTTCTTTGTCGATTTCTTGAGATGTATAATTATTTCTTCATGAGTTTTTATACATCCATTATGAGCTAAACCCATTTTTCTAGGAGATTGATTTAACTTATGTTTGAACCTATGTTTTGATTTCTAGTTTATGAAACTCGCATCTTATTTAATCTATTTGTGCTATTTGATTTGATTGCATCTGGATTATCTGATCAATAATTTAGATTGTTTGGCGTGTTTGATTTGACGCTCGAGAGAGATAATTGAACGTCTGGCCATAGAATAGCACAACCTAGGGTTTCATAGAATCGAGAGATTTATGAATCTTTTGAAGCCTGTGATATAATATTCATTGAGCGTATTAAGGTTTAATTTATGATTTTTATAGAGATATCGAAATCAGAAATTGGAACCTAGAATCACTTGGCACTCGAGAGAGGAAGTGATAAATGGTAGGAATATTGGCTTATAGATTAATAAACTGGATTGAAAACATAGAGGATAACTAGGTGAAATCAACCCTCTAGAATTCATATCTTAAGTGTTTGATTAATTGTCTGAACCAATTAGTAGTTAATTTTAGTTTTCTTTTTATTTTAATAAACATCCATCTCTTTTCAATTTTTAGATAGAGTTAAGCTATTTTAATTATAGTACTTAGTATAAAATTCGATAACAATCCCTGTGGAGACGATAACCCTACTTTCAAAACCTATACTAAAACTTAACACCGTACGCTTGCGGTAAGATTTTCACCATAAAGTTTTTGGCGTCGTTGCCGGGGATTGTTTTATCCAATTTTAAACTAATACTATTACCACGTAGTCTTAATCCTAATCTAGACTAGTATAGGATCTATAATTTCATTTTTCTCATTTGACTTGTCTAATTATGCGAGATTCCAAAGATATTAATTTGCTTCCTTTTGATCCAGAGATTGAAAGGACACTTCGAGCAATCCGAGCAGCAAAGGGAGCAGAGAATTGAGCAATGGCAGAAGGCGGGGACGATGAGAATAATAGAAATCGGGTCGTAAATGTGCCACCACAACCTGAGGCACCAGAAAGGGCAATCCGGGTTTACTTTCTGCCGACCGTGAACCAGAACTACTCCAGAATTGTGTGCCAACCCATTAATGCAAATAATTTTGAATTGAAACCGGGCCTCATAAGCATGATTCAACAGAATCAGTTTGGGAGGAGTCCAGTGGATGATCCGAATACACATCTGGCCACATTCTTGGAAATTTGCGACACCATCAAGATGAATGGTGTGACTGATGAGGCCATTCGGTTGAGGCTTTTCCCATTTTCACTCCAGGATAAGGCTAGACAGTGGCTACAGATGTTCGCCCCTGGGAGTATTACGAGCTAGGATGATCTGACTCAAAAATTCTTAGCAAAATTTTTCCCTCCCAGCAAGACACTCCAAATAAAGAGCGAGATAGCCCAATTCCAACAGATTGATTTTGAACCGCTATATGAAGCTTGGGAGCGATTTAAAGATCTGTTGCAGAGATGCCCACAACATGGATATGCAGACTGGTAGAGGGTTCAATATTTCTACAATGGGCTGTATGGGCATACGAGGACGATACTAGATGTGGCATCAGGAGGTACATTGATGTCTAAAACTCCGACTGATGCCTTACTTCTACTTGAAGAAATGACCACAAACAGTTATCAATGGCCCTCCGAGAGGTCAGCGCCGAAGCCGGTTGCCAGTGTTCTTGAGCTTGATACAATGTCAGCTTTGGCAGCTCAAATCTTGAGTTTGACAAAGCAATTAGCAATCATGAATATCGGTTGCACACCACAGCAAGCCGCACATCCACCCGCAGCCGTTCACGCAGCCGCCACTCACGAGACCGAGCAAGTCAATTATGTGAATAACCGGGATTTTAATAACAGAGGTAATCAATTACCAACTCACTACCACCCGGGACTTCGCAATCATGAGAATCTCTCTTATAGCAACAACAGGAATGTATTGAATCCACCTTCGGGTTATCCAAACCCGTCCAGTTCCAATGCACTCGGAGGTGAAAAGAAGCAGTCACTAGATGAGATGCTCGGCTCATTCATTAGAGAGACCAAGAATCGAATCAATAGGAGTAAGGCGCAGATTGATGGTCTAAATACTAAGATGAGCACAATGGAGATGCATATTAGGTCGATAGAGACACAAATGGTCAGTTGGCTACACCCGTGAATTCATTGCAGCAGAAGGGAAAATTCCCAAGTGATACAAAGGTTAATCCGAGAGAGCACTGCAATGCAGTTTACGTGAAAAAGGAAGCAAAAATTCAGCACTGGCCCAAGAAGAATAACCTATTTATGCGAAACCAATGGAATCCAAGAAAATGAAGTTGGAAGATTTTGAAGCGTCTATTTGTGAGAAGTGTAGTGCAATAGTCCAAAGTAAACTACCTCAGAAAATGAAGGATCCATGGAGTTTCACTATTCTTTGTACTATTGGATGAGTCTTCTTTGAGAAACCACTTTGTGATCTTGGTTCCAGTGTGAATCTTATATCTCTTTCTGATGTGACGAAGTTTGGGCTCGAGGAGGTGAAGCCGTCAATATCACTTTGATCATTTGATCGATCCATCGCCTATCCGTGGGGAATCATTGAAGACGTATTGGTAAGAATTAATAAATTTGTTTTTCTGTGGATTTTGTAGTGTTGGACGCGAACGAGGAGAAGAAAATACCTATCATCTTTGGGCGATCGTTTTTAGCTACAGCACGTGCTTTGATCGATGTAGAAACGGGGGAGCTAACATTGCCGGTAAATCAGGAGAAAGCCGTATTCACCATCCATCCAACCAATAGGCTAAAATTTGAATTAAATGATGGTAAGAAGATGGTTGGGAATATAGCCGAAGACATTTGAGGTTGGGAAGTTTTTAAGGGAAATGTGGACAACATGCCTACTGGAGCCCCAACTTGAGGATAATCTGACATAGTCTGGCTGAAGACTGTAAACTTAGCGCTTCTTGGGAGGCAACCCAAGCCCCTTTTATTTCTTTCTTAGTTTTAATATAGTTTAGTAGTTGTTTTTGTTTTTTCTGAAATTTTTGCATTCTTAGGAGTAGTAAGTTGCATCACACCCTCCCCTTTTTTTTGGTGCAAATCCCACATATCCCACTCCATCTTCACAAAGGAGCACTCTAACACCACAAACACCATCTTCATCTCATTCACTCATTTTTGGTAAGTTTGCAACTTCCAAACCCCACCCCATTTTCCCCATCTTGTGATTTTTGGTGTGATTGGATTGTAGTAGTGCTAGGATAATTGTTGTTGATTTGTGGATTGTGGATTGATTGATCATGCTAGACTTAGGCTTGGTGTTGATTTTTTGGGATTGAATTGAGTTATCCATTGCATGCACTATCTTTGCCCAAATTCATGCATATGAGGTGTTTGATAAAATGCCCCAATGACGATTTCACATTGTTTAGTGCTATCTTGCATATCTATGCTTATCTTTTTGACATGGCACTATATTTTCTACTTGGGTGCATTATGTATGGGCTTTGATTTTCGATTTCTCACCCACAACCGAATTACTTGGTTCCACGAGTTTTGTTTCTTGTCTACCTTACTAGGTTGCAAAAATGCGAAACCAAAGAGGGACCGGGCTAAGGAGAATGGGTAGAACAAGACCACATCTCAGAGGCATATAACACCCATGAGCTTGTGCACCGGGATGCATTGTGAGCTTATACGAGACACCTCATACACGTAGTAGTATCACATGACTTAAGGAGCCTTTGCTCCTCGACTACCAGGAAAGTCCTTTTTCTCACCTCTCCATTGAGGACAATGTCATTTAAGTTTGGGGGGTGCAGTCTGTTTTTATTCATCGAGTCGAGTCTTGAGTCAAAAGAAAAAACGAAAAACAAAATGAAAAAAAGAGTCTAGAGTCGAGTCGGGTCATCTGTAAAACTGTGAAACTGCATGACTAAATGAATTTGTTGAATATGAGTTGAACGGTCAAAAGAGCATGTGTTTGAACTGTGATTTAATCTTCTTTCCATTAATTCCATCTATGTGCTTGACTCTGTTGATTTATTTGGGGATGATTTATGCGGTTGAGTGTTTCTTGTATGATCCCACCGAATTCTAGAACTTGCCTGATCACTAGTCGAGGTGAAATCCTAGGTGAAGTAACATTAAGGAAGTGATTTAGGCCATCTTTGAACAAGCCAGAGCCTAAAATGCCTACCTTTGTATTATATTTTCCCTAGTGTCCCCCTTTGAGTCTCATAAACCCGTTTCTTTGGCAACCAATCGAATACCCAGAGCCTAAATGTGAAAATCCTAATTACCCATCACTCATACACACAAAGTATAGAAAAATGTTGAAGGTTGAGGAGGGTATAATGAGAAGGGTATGTGTTTAATTAAATGAAGTTGCCCGAGAAAAGAAAATATGAAACCCCATGTATGCAAAAGAATAAGTTTGGGGGTTCGAAAAAAAAGGAAGAAAAAAAAGGAAAAAAAATTCAGCGGGATTGAAGGTTCATAAACATTGGGGATGTCAAAAACTGAAGGGTAGTTGCTAATTGATGATTTGAAGTGATAATTGTGTGTTTGGGTGATTTGAGCTACTTAATCCTATATTTTCCTACCTAACCCTAAGCCCACATTACAAGCTTTAAAAGTCCTATTGATCCTTGTGTTACATTAACCTACATTAGTGGAGATTAGTGTGAAAGACAAGCCTATGGAGTCCGGTAAGCATCTCATTGCTATTTTCAAAAACTAGATCATTTTGAAAACACTTGATTGCATGAATCTATTTGGATAATGAAAACGGGGTTGGCATTCCACCTTCATGATCACTTTGTGAATATACGTGCTTGATTGATAGTAAAATGAAATTTGACGAATGAGTTTGGTTGTGAAGTTTCACAGTTGGTTTGTTGAGTCCGTCCTCTTCAATTTTGTTTCCTTCATGTTTGTCGATATTTAGAGTCTGTAATTGCTTAAGGACAAGCAAAAGTCTAAGTTTGGGGGTATTTGTTAAGTTGGTTTTTATACCAATGTATTGAGTATTCTAGACTAGGATTTTGCGGTGTTTTTGAGTATTTTAGTGTCGTTTGAGTCGAGTTCGTGTTATTTATTGTCGTTTGTGAGTCGGGACTAATTTTGGTAGCCAAAATTGATTAAGAATAATGAAAAACGTGTTTGGACGGTGAAGATCGCATTTTAAAAGATAAAAAAGGGAAAATTATCGAGTAAGATCGAGCGCCGCAGCGCCAAAACCCCCGCGCCGCAGCGCGGGAGTTGAAATTGGTACAACGGAGCAGGGGAAGACGGGCGCTGCAGCCCCCAAAGCAAGGGCTGCAGCGCCCAAATATATAGCGCATGTATCGGGCGTCTTTGCATAGCGCTTTCTCTTGTCTTATTTGACTGCTGCAAGCGATGAAAGATAGCACAGTGGGCATGGCATGCTGCAGCAAGAAGAAGAAATAACGTGCATGCATGGCGCCAGCTGCCAGCCAAAGGCGGCCGGGCAGCGCCCGCCAACAACAAAAAGAAAGAGGACGGCGATGGGCATTGCGGTAGTGCGATGGGCAGGTGAAGCGGACGATGACGGCAAGCATTTATAATTTATTTGCGAGAAAAGGCTTGCGAGCGGCGCGTCCGGGCTGAAAACTGGGCTTATTATTTTTGGGCCTTTTTGGACTGATTTTTGAGAGTTTCAAGCCTATAAATAGAAGAAGTGACGAACAAACAAAGGGTCGGACATTATTTTGAGCACAACGCAAGGCAAGAGACTCAGAGCTAGGGTTCGGGACGGCATTGCGAGTGCACTTTCGTGCGGACACGAGAGAGAATTCCTTCTCTTTTCTTCTCAATTCTTTCTTTGTTTTTCTTTGTCGATTTCTTGAGATGTATAATTATTTCTTCATGAGTTTTTATACATCCATTATGAGCTAAACCCATTTTTCTAGGGGATTGATGTAACTTACGTTTGAACCTATGTTTTGATTTCCAGTTTATGAAACTCGCATGTTATTTAATCTATTTGTGCTATTTGATTTAATTGTATCTGGATTATCTGATCTATAATTTAGATTGTTTGGCGTGTTTGATTTGACGCTCGAGAGAGGTAATTGAACGTCTGGCCATAGAATAGCACAACCTAGGGTTTCATAGAATCGAGAGATTTATGAATCTTTTGAAGCCTGTGATAGAATATTCATTGAGCGTATTAGGGTTTAATTTATAATTTTTATAGAGATATCAAAATCAGACATTGGAACCTAGAATCACTTGGCACTCGAGAAAAGAAATGATAAACGGTAGGAATATTGGCTTATAGATTAATAACTTGTGATCAATAAACTGGATTGAAAACATATGGGATAACTATATGAAATCAACCCTCTAGAATTCATATCTTAAGTGTTTGATTAATTGTCTGAACCAATTAGTAGTTAATTTTAGTTTTCTTTTTAGTTTAATAAACATCCATCTCTTTTCGATTTCTAGATAGAGTTAAGCTATTTTAATTATAGTACTTAGTATAATATTCGATAACAATCCCTGTGGAGATGATAACCCTACTTTCAAAACCTATACTAAAACTTGACACCGTACGCTTGCGGTAAGATTTTCGTGATCAGAGGGAATAACTGGATTAGCTCTTATGTTGAAGCGTCTCTGCTCACGAGTTGTTTCTTCTTCAAGATCGGGCAGCTCAATTGAGAAAGGAAAAGTTTCTTCAAATGCATCATCACGTACATATGGTATTAATTCTACAATTGTTCGTGCATGTGATGTGCCTGGTTGAGTCGAGCTCTGCTGCTTTGGGAGCTTGGGAGCTGCGCAGATGACTTAGTCTCGGGCCTTGTTGAGTAGATTGGCTGTTTAATCGAGCCTCACTGCCTTAACAGCCTTCGTCGGCCTCGAGATTCTCGCTAAATGAATTTGCTTGTCCTGTTTGCTTTTTCGGCGTCATCGGAGGATGATTGAACCCGGGGTTAGGTTCATCGGCGAAGTTAAAAGTTTGACAAGCAAATTTTCGCTTGCTCGTGCATTTTGGAAGAACATCCTCAGCTGATTCCTTTGCAGCAGGGGTTGACTCATCTTCGTCTTCAGATCCCAAGAATGTTGTATCAGGATTATCCTAGGAATCATGAAGAGCGCTGATTTCCTATTCTGAGTCAGCAATGATGACTTGAGGAATGCTCTTTTCTTCTTGATATTTACCCAGGGAAGTATCAACCTCCCTTGGGCCGTTATTACCTCCTGCAGTCTCAACTGCAGCGAGGCCTTGTACATTCCCTTCGATAGACACAACTTTATTAGGGTCTTCTGCAGTGGAATCCACAGGAGTCTCAACTCATTGGATTGCACTTTCATTGCCCAGAGTGTTAACTCCCAGGGAAGATCCATCCTGTGCCTCGACTGCAACAGCAGCGTCCTCAGCCTGCAGAGTTGTTGGCACCTCAGCTGGGACAGACTCAACTATTCGAGCTTCGTTAGTGACAACTTGTTGTTGTTCTTTTTCTTTTTCTTTCTCCACTTTGCTTCCTTCCTTCATTGTGGAGTCATCTGCAAAGATTCCCATTCCACCTACCCTAGTGAGTGGAGTGAGTTTCTCCCTCAGCTGGCACACCAGCTGAGTGACTGATGGTGGGGTCACTCTGCTCCAGACTCCTGGCTACTTCCATTGAGTGCTCAGCCATGAGGGCAGGTGGTAAAACACCTTCATTAGGGGTTGGCTCAACTTGGGTGCCCAAGTTCCCAATGTCATCGCCATGTCCCTTGGATCCGTCCTCTGAGTGAACTGGGGATGTGGTTGCAGCAATAACTGTGGCAATCTGGTGTACCACTCCCAACGGATCAATTTCCAGGAGAGATTTGGAGGACTCTCCTGGTCCTTCCATCATCTGCTGCTCATGCATCAATTTGGATTCCCGCATGGCTTGCTGCATGTCCAACTTCTCCTTTGCAGCAACAGGATCCATGTCCTCATCACTTCCCGAGAGCATATCAATGTGAGGATGAGTATGGTCGCTGGTTCCAGTGAGAGGGCATATATTCGCCTTTTCACGAGCTTCGGCTTCTTCAGCTGCTTTGGCTTTTTCCTTCTCTTTGAAGATGTGGAGAATATCCATACAGTTATCTTCACTCAAGGCCTGAAGCACAGTGTTGACTCCGAGAAATTGCAATAGCTCCTCTTCTTCTTCTATGAACTCAGGGCGTTCAAACTGCTGCCTTGAGTGACTCAGCTTCCACGCCCTCCATTCGCGTAGATGGCATTGAATGTCTGGGTACACAAGAGAAACAACAATCACATCATCATCTTCATCCTCTTCCTGTCCTTCCGTTTCAGGGATGGACGGTAACAAACTCTGTTGCTCTTCTCCTTCAGCAGCATCCGTGGCAGGTGGAGACACAATTCTTCCAGCAGGGGATTCTCCTGTCTCCGCCACTTCTTCTTCCTCAGATGTTCTGTCCACAGCTGGGTCTTCTAATTGCCTCTGCTGACCATCCTCAGCAGACTTGGCTGTTTCTTCAATACCTTTTGGAGATTGCACTTCTTCAACAGTCTCAGAGATTTTCTCCAGCTGAGTGGCAGACTCAGTTGTTTTCTCAAGATCTGAGAGCTTGGTGAGTCTCAGAGATCAGTTTGAGTCCAGATTTCTCGATTTTATCTGCTATTTTCCTCACAAGGGTTTCATCTGAACCCTGCTTTATCATCCCCTCAAAGTCCACAGATGATCCTGTGTGGATTTGCTTTGCGAGCTTGGTGAAATCATGTGTTGGTGCCATTTTTAGTGAGTTTTACCGAACAAAACTTTGTAAACCGACTTGAGAACTTGTAGGGTTTTCGAGAGAGAAAAGTTTGCTTTCTTTTGCTTAGAAAGATGAACAGTTTCGAAAAAGTGAGAGAGAGAGGATTGAAAACCGTATATAAGGGTTATGAAAGGACGGTTTTTTGGATTTTGAAATATGATCAAGATCAACGGCTCAGATTTAGCACGTCACATTGCATTTAATTTCTCGAATTTAATGCGGCAATATTTATATCCAATCATATGTTTACTGTGCAGCTTTTGACTGTACCCGTCATTATTACGCTGACGTCATCCTTAAAAACATTCCCGCTTATTAAAAATGACTGCGCTATTCGTAAAGTGACTCAGCTGTCAGCTAACTCCATACAACTGACTTTCTGATACGGCTGATTCACTTTGCTGGTTCATGAGATTTGTTCTCTTTTCATCTTTTCACGTTCCATCTCTTCTCATTGAGTCTTCTGAGTGTCAACTCAGCTCAATTAACCCTAGATCATGCTTAAGCTCTTCAAATATTGATTCACATAAGGATTTGGTGCATATGTCAGCTAACTGTTTATCAGTTGAGATGTATTCCAAGGTGATGTCTTTCTTTTCAACATGATCTCTTATAAAATGATATCTGACATCAATGTGCTTTGTTCTCGAATGCAAAGACAGATTTCGAGTGATTGCAATAGCACTTGTGTTATTACACATAATTGGAATCTCTTTTTCTTCAATTTCATAATCTCATTTGTTGTCTCATCCATAAGACTTGGGCACAACAAGCGCCCGCAGCCTATGTACTGCTATAGGCTATAGTGGATGTGGCTATTGAGTTTTGCTTCTTGCTAAACCAGAAACCAACTGTTCCCAAGCATTTGACATGTACTGAAGTACTCTTCCTGTCAACTCTACATCCAACATAGTCGAGTCCGAGTAGCCAATAAGTTTGAATCCACCTTCTTTTGGATACCATAGGCCAACTTCTTGGAATCCCTTCAAATATGTTAGGATTCTCTTAGCTGCAGTCATGTGGCTCTCCTTTGGTGCAGATTGGAATGTTGTACATACACCTACTGCAAAGGTGAAGTCTAGCCTGCTTGCTGTTAGATAGAGCAGTGATCCAATAAGTGCTCAGATCTTGTTTGATCTGACTTTACCATCCGCATCCATGTCCATCTTGATCGATGTGTTCATTGGTATTTTCACGAATACTTCTCTTCCATACCAAATTTCTTCATTACATCTCTGGTGTACTTTGTTTGACTTATGAAGGTTCCATCATTCAGCTGCTTAACTTGAAGTCCTAGAAAGAATGTCAGCTCTCCCATCATGCTCATTTCAAATTTGCCTTGCATGAGGTTTGAGAACTTATCACACAAGCAGTATACTCTCCCCATCTTGAATTCTGAAGAGTGTTCTATCCACTTTGCCTTGGTGAATCCATTGTCAGTCAAAAATTGAGACAATGTGTCATACCATGCTCTAGGTGCTTGTTTCAATCCATATAGAGTTTTCTTGTGCTTGTACACATTATCTCCAATGATTTTCTGCTCAAAAGCTGGAGGTTGCTCAACATAAACTTCTTCTTCCAGCAATCCATTTAAAAATGCACTTTTCACATCCATTTGATATACAATGAAGTTTTTGTGTGCAGTATAGGCAAGAAACATCCTTATTGCTTCTAATCTTGCAACATGAGCAAATGTTTCATCAAAATCTATTCCCTCTTCTTGGCAATACCCTTTGGCTACCAATCTTGCTTTGTTTCTTACCATAGATCCTTCCTCATTCATCTTGTTTCTGAAAACCCATTTTGTGCCAATGACATTTTGATGGGTTGGTCTCTGCACCAATTCCCATACATTGTTTCTTTCAAACTGATTCAGCTCTTCTTGCATGGCTTGAATCCAATTTGTGTCATCCAATGCTTGGGACACATCTTTTGGCATTATTTGGGAAATAAAACAAGTGAACATTGCTTCTTGCTGAGCTCTGGATCTGGTTCTCACACCATCTCTTACATCTCCAATGACAAGCTCTGGTGGATGGTCTCTCAGCCATCTCACATCAGGTTGAAGCAAATCAACTGGGTTCATCTGTCTCGCAGCTGTGTTGTCTTGAGCAGCTCTTTCATTATCATTTAGCTGCAGATTTTCCAGCTGTCTTTGAGACTCAACAGTCTCATCTTCATCTTGATTGATTTCTCTTGCTTCAGCCTCTACATAGGGACTCTTATGCATAGTTGGTTGATTTAGCTTATCAGATAACTCTTCAATATCTTCTCTATTCACATTAGGTTCATCAAAACCACATGAATAGATTCTTCTGTGACCATAGTCCTCTTGTTCAAGATTGTCAGGCTCGCTTTCACCGTTTGAGTATCCCAAAAAGATACCTTCATCATCTTTAGCATCAAAAGCCTTTAGATTATCCTTGCCATTATTGTGGATAAAACATTTACATCCAAATATTCTAATGTACCCAACATTTGGCTTTCTCCCTGTCCATATTTCATAGGGAGTCTTTGGTAGTTGTCTATTAATCATGCATCTATTTTGAGTATAGCATGCAGTGTTTATGGCTTCAGCACAAAATCTTTTAGGCAATCCTGCTTCAGCTAACATGGTCCTCGCAACTTCCTTGAGAGTTCTGCTTTTTCTTTTTCGCTTACTCCATTCTCTTTGTGGTGTCCTTGCTCGCAGATAATTCATGAGCGATACCATTTTCAACACAATCTTTGAGTTATTATCCCATTGACAAACTCAGTTCCTCTATCAGACCTTATCTTTATAATGGTTTGACTCTTCTCATTTTGAACTCTTCTCATCAGCTGAGGTAACTTCTGTAAGGTTTCCTTCTTTTTGCACATAAAGATTGTCCATGTATATCTTGAATAATCATCTACCACTACTAATGTGTATTTCTTTCCACTTATACTAGCTGATTCAACAGGACCAAATAAATCCATATGCAACAGATGCAATATTCTTGTTGAAGATGGACTAGACTTCTCTTTGAAAGATGATTTGATCTGCTTTCCCATCTGGCATGCATCACATACACTTTCCTTCTTGTACACTGAGTCTGGCAATCCTTCCACAAGATGACTCCTTGCAAGCTTATTAATTGTCTTGAAGTTTAGATGACTCAGCTTTTTATACCACAACCAACTTGATTCGGCTGTACTCTTTGCTAACAGACACGTGCTTGGTGTGGCAGTCGACCAGTCTACCACATACATGTTCTTTTGTCTGAATCCTTGCAACACTACTTCATTTGATTCAGTGTCTTTAATTTGGCACACTCCCATATTGAATCCAACATTATAGCCCTTGTCACAGAATTGGCTGATGCTTAACAGACAAGTGTGTGAGGTATGATGCATGTTTTCACACATAGTCCACAAGCGTCGTGATAAATATATATTAAGTAATATACTTATACAGTTTAAGAAATAGTTCGTGGTCACACAAGCACTATGATTCAGGCAAGATAGGTAGGATTGCGTACTGAGTGTAACGCCAATCCTATGCAAACGAGTAAAGGTTGTGTACGGATTTGTAGCGCCAACTAATGCAATACAAGTAGCGGTTGCGTACGGATTTGTAGCGCCAACCAATCATTCCGATTAACTCAGAATCGTGTGGATCGGATAGCGATTCCTTCGTTCTTCCTTGTAACTCCCCGCTCAAGATGGTCAAGACCTCACCTTATCGCTCCATAGGCAAAGACAAAATCCACATTGGAGCTTGCAAGGTTCGGATTCGTCATAATCATGATTATACCTCAAGTACTATGACCCGCTTCCTTGGACAAACTCCGTCCCTCGATTTGCGGGATTAGGGACGATGGGGCCGGAGAGTGGAATAGCGGCCGAGCGCCGGTTCCATCCCCGACGTATCCATTCCGACCGTGTGAGCTCGACACACCAAGTTGACTCGGGCAAGAATTAAATACACGTTTGAAGTCAACCAGCAATCGAGTATTATTGATTCAGGGAAGCAGTTCAGGAAAAGTTTTCGAAAAATACGAGTGGCAGTTATGGCATTGGTGGAATTCTTTGGATGAAGATGATTATCGGGAGGATAAGCAATTTTCTATATCTTGAAAGATTAGGTGGAACATAAGTCTCGTTATAGATTCGAAATCATAAGACGAGGAAGTCGCCACACGATCGCGTATTAATCTGTCAAGATGATCCGATAATTCAGGGGATTTTTGAGAAAATAAAATATTTTAATCAATAATTAAAGTCAGAGGGTCCAGGGCTATTTTCTTTAAAAGAAGAATAATTCGAGTTAGGTTATTGTAAAAAGAAAATTTTCAATTTGCCCCATTTTGTAAAAACAAATTCTTTTTGGGGTTAAAAATTGAATAAATAAATGTCCCGACCTTGTAAAATTATGAGGTCAGTTCCTTAATTCTCTAAATTGTTCATAGATTCAGGTTTTTAAAGTTTTGAGGTCCAGTTTTATAAAATTCTCACATTAGCCCCAAATTTGTTAAAATTGTCATTTCGGTCCCTAAGTTTAAAATAATTGGAACTCACAAACCGGAAGGGCTTTTAATGTGATTCCAGTTGTAAAATGTCACTAAGGTCAGTGGGATATTGGAACAAAAGCAGTTTTTAAAATAAGCAAGTATAGGTCCCTTAACTTTTGAAAATCTCATTTTTGTCCCATTTTCAAATAATTGTCTTTAAGGCTTCTAGGGGTCCAATTGTTATGAAATTTGAACCTTTGGTCCAAAATATCATTATGTTATAGTTATATTAGTATTTCCAGGTGCATGGACTGCATAAGTCCTGGATATTTCATTTTGGTCCTCCATTTTAATCTTTTACAATTTGGCCCCTCAAGATTTATAAAATTACTTTCCAAGCTCTAAACACTTGGATTTTTGGAATACACTTAAAATATGTGATTTTCAGTCCCTCAAGAGTTATAATTTAAAATTATAAAATTAGGGTCTGGTACAGTTTTGAAAATTGCAAAATAGCCCTTAAACTTCTAAAATTTTATAATCTAGTCCTTGGGCTTTTAAGGGTTGATTTTATTTACCTAAAAACTCTTAAAACTTTATTATAATGTCAAAACATAATTTTTGAACCTGAGTTCAGTCCCAAAAATCGAAAATTACAGAGGGGTCCCTTAAATTTTATTTTCTTGCAATTAAGTCCACCAACTTTCCATTTTTGCATTTAACTCCAAAAGTTGAAATTTAATCAATTATGCTCGACTTGTCCAGGTTATAAATCATTCAAAACACATATTTCAAGAGTCATACACATACATATCCTTCTCATACAAAATTTCATCAAGTATAACAATAAAGTGTACATGTATGCCCTATTTTTCGATAAATCGCATTTTTGAGCAACACTTGAGAATTTTTCCAACTTGATACAAGCAAATAGCATGCAACACATAATATATATCTCAAGTGCTCAAAATCAAAATACTACATGCATTTTAAGTAAAACACCTAGAAGTTGAAATGATTTTTCCACCCACCTTAAAGATTGATTTATTGGTGAAAAATGGAATAATTCACTCTTGATGAAGAAGTGACTTAGGTCAGCCCCTAAGTCAAGGAATATCAATAAATATAGGAGTTATAAAAATGAGGTAAAAAATTTAAGGAGAAGAAGAAGATGGTGAGAAATTGGAAGTACTACACTTACCTTGTGTAGTGAGTAAAGTGTGACTATTAATGGCCTCAAAATGTACGATTTTGGTCACCCTTAATAAAAACCTTCAAGGTCAGCCCCTAAAACTCAAAAAATGAAAATGGAGTATCAAAATTTGGAAAATAGAAAGAGAAGGGGAAAATGTAACAAAAATTCCATTTCTTACCTTATAGTCCAACTTCTTCACAATTTCTCCTTCAAGATGACCTCAAATCTCTTAATATCTTCAAATGGTCTTCTAAGTATACCTCAAAATCAAAAATCAAACTTAAATTAGAAGGTGAAAGAGATGAGTTAGGTGATATCAAAAATGGATTGAAAAAGAAATTTTTCTTACCTTAGTATAGTGATGGTTCGAATTTTTTGAAGGAGTAGGAAGATGAATTCTTGAAATTTTGGTTAAGTGTTTAAGAAGAAGAAGAAGAAATATGTAGAGAGAGGTAGGAGGATTTTTTTTTGTCCCAAATTTGATGATAATAGATGAATAATATCAATCTCCAAAATAATTAGTGATTTCCTTGATCACTTATAAGTCTCATAATCACTTATTCTAAATTGAATTCTTAACTCTATAAGGTATAAATCTCTAAAATAAATAGTCTCTTAAAATTCTAAGGTGACTAATAGATACACAAATAATAATAATGATGATCGATCAAGTGATCATTAATGCGAAATAGAATTAATAAATAATTATGATAACAAGTAATAAATAAAAAAAATTAAATGCAAAATATATTTATCATTAATATTTACCCGTCAAAGCGACATGGTAAAATAGTCAAATTAATACAAGGACGATACGTGAAACAAGTACATGTTCGAATGAAAATCGAGGGCTTCACAGTTTTAGCAATTGCCTTCTTTGGATAGTTGTGATATTTTTTAGTATAGTGCCTGATGATAGCTCTTTTGCCTTTGGATGACCTTTGCTGAATTCTAGGTCTTTGCCATTTAGGCTTGTATTCCATAGGTCTTCGCTGTTATTTCACATTGTTCCAATCAGCTTGACTTGGGTAATTTCTATGATTCCCATCATATGTGTTTCTTTGATAAAACTTCTGGGGTTTTTGGTAGCTCTGTTTGTTCTTTACAGAGTACTTTCTATTTGGAGTTTTTGAGGAACTCGATTTCTTCTCATTTGCCCTCTCAAAGATACTCAATCAATATTTTCCTTTTCCTTTATATCCAAGGCCAGTTTGTTTGTGATTGTGCTTTGGATTGAATGTGGGTGCAACATTTGGTGTCTTGGATTTTTGAGATGCTTCATTACTTGAAGATCATTTTTCCAAAATCACTCTGGGAGTTTGACTGTGTACAAAGGAGTTGAATCCTATGCATGTCTTATCTCCACATTCTTTTTGGCTCATAATAAGGTCATCCAATGATTTAGATGCCTTTGTAAATGAGGCAATCACATTTTTGAGGTCATTTTCCCTCTTTTCTATAGCAGCTATCTCTGCTATTAGTTTAGCATTCTCAGCCTTCAGCTCTTTGTTCTCATCAGCTATGTGACTCGAGTTCTCAACTCTTTAGTCAGCTGTGAGTTTTGGCTTTGAATTTGGGTGTTGTTTTCCTCATTTAATAGTGTATGTGAGGATTTAATGTGCTCAAAGTCTTTCATCATTTTGTCTAATGAATCATAAAGATCGAGTGGGTGATGAAGTGTGTGTGTCACAATCACTATCACTAGAAACGAGTGAGATGAGTTAGAGTGTACCTCATCTTCTTGGTCGAGTTGATCTTGTTCTTTAGCCATTAGACAGATCATTGCTTCTTCTTGAGTAATCACTTGAGTAGTCACTTCACTACTAATCGAGTCTGCCGCTTTTTAGACCTGTTGTCTCTCGGCGAGTCTCTGCGGACCAACATAGCCCTTTTCTTTTCCTGTCTTCTTTCTCTCAAGACTCTTCTTTCTTCTTCATTCCTGTATTTATTGACTCATCGGATATGGACGATCAATAGCAAAGTGTCCTGGTTATCTACAATTCCAACACAGGTTCTCAGCTCTTTGATCAGCTCTTTCCATTCTTGGGTTACCAGCTCTATGATATTCAACCTTTTGATGCTCAGCTTTCTTGGGTGGCCTATCTTCCCTTGACTTGGAGGGAGCTCAATGTCTCCTGGAGGATTCACCCTTGTTTCTTTTATAGTTCTTGTTCAAGAACTTGTTGAATCTTTTAACCATCAGGGCAATTTCCTCCTGGTCAATGACTTCCTTGACCTCAGCTCTCTTCCCATCCTTGACTATAAGTGCAGCTGTTTTGGGTACAACTGTCTCCTCTTGATCTTTTCTTCTCAGCTCAAACTCGTAGGCTTTGAGGTCTGAGAATAGCTCATGATTGGATGTTGTTGTGAGGTTCATTGAATGTCTCAGGGCCATAACCTTCATTTCCCATTCAGCTGGAAGGCTTCTGAGAATCTTCATACACATTTCTTTCTATGTATATTCTTTCCAAAGTGCTGATAGTCCATTTGTGATTTCAGTGAATCGAGCATCTAGCTGATCCAAGGTTTCACCTGCAAGCATTTTAAAATTTTCAAATTTTTGTACATCAATGGACGATTTGTTTTCTTTAATTTGCTCAGATCCTTCACAAATTAAAGTTAATTTATCCCAGATTTGTTTTGCAGTTTGGCAAGATTTGACTTTGTTGAACATTGCTTTGTCCAAGGTTTTGTAAAGTATGTCCTTGGCTACATTGTCCAAGTTGTTTCTTTTTCTGTCCTCGTTTGTCCATTCAGTCCTTGGTTTCTCAACCAGGGCTGGTCTTGCTTCATCAACAACTTCTTCTTCTTCAGTTGCGGCTGCTCTCCGTACAGCTGTGTTCATTTTCAGTATTTGCAGTGGCCCATCCTCTATCACTATCCACATTTCATCATGTAAAGCAGATAGATGAGCTTGCATGCAAATTTTCCAGTCATCAAATTCCTCAATAGTGAACATAGGAATGCGTGTCAAATTTGTTTTCATAATAATAACTTTGCTGAATAAAAATAGCTTTTGAAAGAGCAAGTGTTAAAAATTTCCTTGAAAGATTAGAGATCTAGTTCAGTAACCAGTGCGGAAGGCTCAATGAACCAACCGCTCTGATACCACTTGTAGGTCTCAAGGGGTGTGAGTAAGGTTTAGAAGGGGGGGTTGAATAAACCTTACCAACTTTTCGATTTTTAGTCCTTTTAAAATATTACAGAGTTAATTACACAGCTAAGTCCTTGAGGGACAACTAAGTTAGTTAATCAGCTTAGTTAGCCACTCAATAGACTCGATAGAGCTGTTGATAGAATAACTCAGCTGTTTAGACTAAACCTTAACTTGGCTGTGATGAGTTTTTCAGCAGAAGATTTAACACCCTTCAATTTGATTTAACTTTGTTTTAACACTTGGTTTTTGCACTTTGTTAATTATCAGTTGGATAGCAAATTATCAGCAGATATAAAGTATATGTGCAGGAATGTAAATATGCTGAAATGTAAATGACACAAGTAAATTTTATAGAGGTTCGAAGATGGGGTAATTCTTCTACTCCTCTCTTCTCCAACTCCTGGAGGAATCCACTAAGTAATGATCAGAGTACAAAGTGGTTATCAGTCTAGAGACAAGTATTGATCACGCAGCTGACTTGCTCCTTGGACTCAGTCTGGAGATGCCTTGGTGACACAGCTAGCTTCTCGTCCGACTCAGCTTCTTCACAGGGCGGCTGCCTTGATACTTCACCTCACTTTCTGAAGCTTCTTGGATTTGATCACGAAGCCCTCCAATAACTTGAGATTGGTTCGACCTTGAACCTTCCTACAATCCTCCTTGGAAAGTAAACCCCTTTTGATTCTTCAAAAGTTTCCTCTTCAACAGTTTGAAATTGTCTTTCCTTCACAGCTTGGTGTTGGATCGATTTCTTTCGAGATTTAGGCTTGAGAATTTTGCTTGAATAACTTGAGAATATTTTGCACGTTACAGTATGAATGTTGCTTGTTATCTCAGGTGTGCAAGGTTACCTTTTCTTAGAGTGATTCCTCAGCCTTTTATAGTGAACTTTCAAAAATCTGCTCGTTGACGAGATATGCTGATTTTCAAAAATCACTTGTGTTCGGTGGCTTGTCTTTTCTTGGTCTTCAATCTTGAGATGTAGACCTTTCCTCGTATTAAATGAATGTTCAACTTTTCAGGTTCTGACACGAGGTGCAATGCCTCCCATTGGTTTATTCCTTTTACACGCTTCTGGGACTGAGCACTTTAAGACATGGCAGCATAGAAGTATTACTTATTTAAGTAATATTCTTGACTTTTGTGCAATGGATTCTTTTCAGTTAACTCCTCTTTGTAGCTGCCTTTTCCCAGGTGACTTGAGTCTATTCTAATGATTGAAAGACTCATCTGTCACTTAAACTTGAGACATGGCTTCTTGAGTTGACTTGATTGACTCTTCATACAGCTGTATCACAGCTGATACTCCTTCAGACGAGTCCTTGATCTTCTTTCTTGGCCACACTCAGCTGTTTCTCAGTGGAGTCTTCACTTCAGTCTTCAGTTGACTTCTTATATTCCCAGGCATAGCTGACTTGACTCAGCTTGTTCAGCCCTATCTATTACAATACAAATTACAAGGAAAATAGGGTACCAACTTTCTAGTCTAGGTTTTACATGGCATTCATCAAAATCTAAACAATAAATTTCCAAACAGTAGACATGAACATTAATAATTTGTCTATGGATTATTTCTTTTCTATGTCTGGCTAAACACTTTGTGATTCTCGGGTTTGGGAGTAGGTTAATGGATACTTTTATTTGATGATTAATTACAATTGAAGTTAATGTTTTCCAACCCTCTTCAAGTACTTTGTTTTAATTCTTGTTTTATCAAAACGCGTTTGGTTTAACTTGTTTGATGTATTGATTCATAATTCTAACTGATGAGTTTCAATACTAGATCTATGAGTACTTGACATGAATATCTTGCATGATTGAGAAGTCTGTAAATATTCGTGAGGCTTTCTAATCTTTTGAACTTTTGGGAGTTGGATATCTCATGTTAATTAGAGATGCTAGCATAGATATTCCAATCAACACTTTTACATACATCTCAAGATAGAGGGTAAATTACTTTTGTGATCGGTCTATAGGGAAGAATAGGTTTAACTTTGGTTTGATTAATCTGAGAGTAAAAGGGTATATTAACTGAAACCATAACCCAGGAATCCATTCATCATCTTGATCTTTCAATCAATATTTACTTTGTTATTTTAGGATAAATTTCTAGTTTAGTTTATAAAACCAACTCACTCACTTTCGATCGTCTAGATAAAAATAAGGCTATTAAAATCCAGTACTTGGTACATTAATTTATTAGTCCCTATGGATTCGACCTTGCTAACCCTATTCTATAAACTGCACCGTACACTTGCGGTGAAGCTAAAAAAATAAGGCAAACAAGTTTTTGGCGCCGTTGCCGGGGACTAATTAAATTTTATGTACTAATATTGCGATAAATAGAATTATTTTTAATTTAGACATTTTTTTCTTTCTTTTGATTTTGTTGTTTAATTTTACTTCTACTTTGTTTGACTTGTTTTCTTTAGCTGGTTCAGGTAGTGCATGAACACTCGCTCGAAGCAAGGAGAATTAGCACCGTTCATACCAGAGGTTGAGGCTTTTGCTAGGCGAATTAGTGCGGCTACTAAACGGGCAGAAAGACAGCAAGAACAAGCTTTGGCAGACGTAGAAGATAACAACAGAGACAATAACGGGGTCGATAACAGAGTTAACAACCGGGCCAACAGGGTCAACGTCGAGTTACCAGTACCAGAGGTTTCGATAGTTCCGACAGTCCAGCAGCAAGCGATTCACGATTACTTTCACCCATAGACCAATCGTAACTATGGTGGAATTGCTAGTGTCCCAATCAATGCAAATAACTTTGAGCTGAAGCCAGCACTGATCTCGATGGTACAACAGAATCAGTTTGGGGGTTTCCCGTCTGAGGATCCCAACTCTCATCTTGCGAACTTCATACATATTTGCAATACCATCAAGATGAACGGGGTGACTGATGATGATATACATCTTCGCCTATTCCCTTTCTCTTTAAGGGATAAGGGTAGGAACTGGCTAGGCACCCTAACTCAGGGGAGTGTGAACATCTGGGATGAGTTGAGTCAGAGATTTTTGTTTAAATACTTCCCACCAAGTAAGACGCTACGGCTCAAAAGCGAGATCACTCAGTTCAGGCAGTTTGACTCTGAGCCCTTGTATGAGGCCTCGGAGAGATTCTGGGATTTATTAAGGAGGTGCCCGCAACACGGATTTCCTGAGGATCAGTAGCTCTGCTTCTTTTACAATGGGTTGATGGGACATACTAGATCGTTTGTGGATGCTCTAGCAGGAGGCGCTCTACTTGCACGATTTTCCGGAAGATACATTCAACTTGTTGGAAGAGATGGCCATGAATAGCTATCAATGGCCCTCCAAGAGGACTAATGTGAAAAGGGTGGCCGAAGTTACTGATTCAGACCCAATTAAGAAGTTGACGGCTCAGATGACTATGTTGACAAGCCAATTGAGTGCATTGACAAAGGCAAATGAGGGAAATGCGGGTGCAAGTAATGGGGGACTTCCTCTAGATCTGATAGAGGAAGCAAATTATGTTAATAACTGGAATTTCAACAATTTTCGGAACAATCAGACTCCCACTCATTACCATCCGGGTTTGAGGAACCACGAGAACTTCTCCTACGCGAACACGAAGAATGTGATGCAACCACCACGGGGTTTAATGTGACAAACGGTGTCATTACTTCGGAGCCAAAGCTAACTATGGAGGATATTTTCACCTCGTTTGTGAGTGAGATGAGGAACATATTCAATAAGGATGAGGCAAAACTGGATTTAATCAAAAACCATGTCACACAATTAGGGTCCCAAATTAAAAATATCGAAACCCAAATTGGTCAAATAGCAACGATTATTGGTGGGCAGCATCAGAAAGGCCAATTTCCGAGCAACACTGAGGTTAATCCAAAGGAGCAGTGTAAAGCCATTCGTCTGAAGAGTAGAACGGAATACGAGGGGCCGAAAATAACAAAAATTACTGAAAAGACACAGGGGAGCACGACCTGTGCACCACCGCACGGCCAGCCCGTGCGCCCTTCAGGGGCAGCGATCATTATGCCGGGAGAAACAAAAATTGAAGCAAATGACGATGTTGAGGCCGAGGAAGGAGTTGAAGATCATCTTGCTGAACAAAAAAGGGACTGAGAAGCTTAAATCTTCATCTAACCCTGATATTTCTAAACTTAATGTTCCCCTTCCTTTTCCCCAACGTTTTCAAAAGGAAAAGTTAGATGCGCAATTTGCTAAGTTTTTGGATATTTTTAAGAAACTGCATATTAACATTCCTTTTGTAGACGCATTGGAGCAAATGCCCAATTATGCTAAATTTTTGAAGGATGTTATGTCAAAGAAGAGAAAGATGTCTGGTTTTGAGACAGTCAATCTAACAGAAGAATGCAGTGCGATAATCCAGAGGAAACTACCATAGAAATTAAAAGATCCGGGGAGTTTCACTATTCCTTGTGCTATTGGTGATGTTTTCTTTAAGAAAGCACTTTACGATTTAGGAGCGAGTATTAACTTGATGCCCTTGTCCATTTTCAGGCAAGTTGGATTGGGGGAGGTGAAGCCATCTGCGGTCACCTTACAACTCGCTGACCGATCACTCACGTATCCAAAGGGAATCATCGAGGATGTGCTAGTCAAAGTAGATAAATTCATATTCTCTGTAGATTTTTTGGTGCTGGATATGGAGGAGGCCAAAGTCGTCCCTTTGATACTTGGGCGTCCATTCCTAGCTACTGGGAAGGTCTTGATAGATGTGCAAAAGGGAGAGCTCACATTACGGGTTAATGATGTGCATGTTTTATTTACTATCTATAAGGCACTTCAGTTTCATGATGGTGTTGAAAGTTGTAATTTCATAGACGTAGTCGAATCTTGCATTGATCAATATGCGGATGATACATTGTTTAAGGATGATTTAGAGTTTGGTTTGACACATTCGAGTTCAACATCAAACATGATGATTGATTATGATAACCAAGACTTGTATGATTGCGTTTGTGCCTTAGATAACATGCAGGAGCTACCGAGAAGCGCAAGAGGCACACACACGCAGAAAAACGTGCGGGAGTCTGTTCTACAGGGGCGCACGACCCATGCTACAGAGCACGCCCAGGTCGTGCGCATGGCCGAAGCAGATGATGGAAGACCTGAAGAGAGCACGGGCCGTGCGTCTGAGCACGGGTAGCCCGTGCCTAAGGTCGAAAGAAAAGGTGAGATACCTGAAGAGAGCACGGCCCGTGCCCCTGAGCACGGGCAGACCGTGCGTCCACTCGAGGAGACCATTTCGAACCCAGAACTCGAACCCTTGCCCGAGCATCTCAAATATGCATTCCTTGGAGCAAATAACACGAGTCCGGTAATCGTATCATCTCTTTTAATTTCAGTTCAACTCGATAAATTGCTTAGGGTGTTAAGAAAACATAAGTCGGCGATAGGTTGGTCAATCTCTGATTTAAAAGGCATCAATCCATCGATTATAATACATAAAATTAGAATGGAAGATGTCTATAAACCTTTGGTGCAAAATCAAAGAAGATTAAACCCTATAATGCAAGAGGTCGTTAGAAAAGAGGTTTTAAAATTGTTAGATGCTAGAAGCATATATGCTATTTCTGATAGTTCTTGGGTAAGTCCGGTACAAATGGTACCGAAGAAAGGGGGGATGACTGTTGTTAGAAACGAAAGTGATGAGCTTATTGTAACTAGAGTAGTTACTGGATGGCGTATTTGCATCGATTATAGAAAGTTGAATGATGCTACTCGCAAAGATCACTTTGCCCTTCCCTTTATTGATATGATGTTAGATCGCTTGGCGGGATATGCCTATTACTATTTTCTCGATGGTTATTCCGGGTATAATCAGATCATGATTGCCCCGGAAGACGAAGAGAAGACGACATTTACATGCCCCTATAGTATGTTTGCATTTCGCAGAATGCCATTCGGACTATGTAACGCACCCGCAACTTTTCAGCGATGCATGATGGTTATCTTTCATGACTTTATTAAGAAAATAATTGAGGTTTTTATGGATGATTTTTCTGTGTATGGAGATTCATTTGATCATTGCTTGGATAATCTTGCTCTAGTTTTGCAGAGATGCGAGGAGACTAACCTTGTTTTAAAATGGGAAAAGTGCCATTTTATGGTACGTGATGGTATTGTATTAGGCCACCGAGTCTCTTCTGCAGGTTTAGAAATTTATAGAGCAAAGATCGTCGCAATTGAGAAACTCCCACCTCCAATGAACGAGAAGGCCATTCGAAGCTTTTTGGGGCACGCCGGATTCTACAGAAGGTTTATTCGTGACTTTTCTAAAATCATTAAACCTTTGAGTCATTTACTAGAAAAAAATACTGCTTTTAATTTTTCCGATGATTGTTTGCAGGCTTTTGAGATTCTGAAGATGGCTTTGGTGACAACACCAATTGTTGTAGTTCCGGATTGGAGTCAGCCCTTCGAGCTGATGTGCGATGCCAGTGACTTTGCAGTTGGGGCTATTTTGGGCCAGAAAACAGACAAGTTGTTCAGAGCCATCTACTATACGAGCAGAACTTTAGACAACGCCCAACAAAACTACACCACCACAGAGAACGAAATGCGGGCAATTGTGTTTGCATTCGATAAGTTCCGATTTTATTTGATTTGAACTAAACGATAGTCCACACCGACCACGCGATAATCAAATATTTATTCGACAAGAAGGATGCCAAATCGAGACTGATTCAGTGGATCATTTTGTTGCAGGAGTTCAATGTGGAAATTCGGGATAGAAAGGGTTGCAAGAATATGGTAGCCGATCACTTGTCTAGGCTGGAATATAAGAAAGAGGAGAAAGAAGGCACAGAGGCAATTAAGGAGGAGTTCCCCGATGAGCAACTTATAATGTTACAGGCTAAATTCCCATGGTATGCGGATTTTGTTAATTATTTGGTTGCAGGGGTCATGCCTCAAGATTTATCGTCCTATCAAAAGAAGAAATTCCTCCATGATGTCAAGTTCTACATGTGGGACGACCCCTTGCTCTTTAAGAGGTGCGCAGACACTATCATACGATGTTGTGTGCCTCAAGAAGAGTGGGAGAGAGTTCTACAACAGTGCCATTCTTCACCTTCCGGGGGACACTTCAGTCCAACACGTACGGCGGCAAAGGTATTGCAAAGTGGTTTATATTGGCCTACGTTATCTAATGATTGCTATCTATATGTGCAGCAGTGTGATAGGTGCCAGCGGATGGGGAACATCTCGAGACGACATGAGATGCCCATGACCAATGTGATGGAAGTCAAGCTCTTTGACATATGGGGGATTGACTTTATGGGGCCCTTTCCATCTTCATCGTGTTATCAGTACATTCTACTTGCAGTGGAGTACGTACCTCGATGGGTTGAGCCGATTCTGGCACAAACCAATGATGCGCGAGTAGTGCTCAAATTCCTAAAGAAAAATATATCCACTCGGTATGGAACCCCTAGAGCTTTGATTAGCGACAGGGGGTCACACTTTATGAATAAATTGATGAGCACTTTACTTGCGAAATATGGGGTCAAGCACAAGGTGGCATTAGCATACCATCCGCAAGCAAACGGGCAAGCAGAGGTAGCCAATCGCGAGATTAAGCAAATCTTGGAGAAAACAGTGAAATATAAATCGCAAGGATTGGGTGATGAAGTTAGATGATGCGTTCTGGGCATATAATCGTGTCACTTGCCCGTAGAATTGGAGCATAAGGCGTTTTGGGCTGTGAAGAAGTTAAATTTTGACTTCCAGGAGCGGGTGAGAAGAGGCTCTTGCACTTGAATGAGATGGAGGAGTTCTGGGATGAAGCTTATGAAAATTCCCGGATCTACAAGGAGCGAACCAAAAGATGGCACGATCGAATGATAAAGAAGAGAGAGTTTTTACCGGGTGAACAAGTCCTTTTGTTTAACTCGCGTCTTAAACTCTTTCCCAGAAAACTTAAGTCTAGATGGTCGGGGCTGTTTGTGATAAAGAAGGTGATAAATCCTCCGGGAATAGTGGAATTGTTGAGCCGAGATGGGGAGATGTTCATGGTAAATGGCCAGAGGATCAAGCATTACCTTAATCGAGATCAAAAGAAAGAGTTGACACGCCTCACTTTGCTAGAGCCATGATCGAGTAAACAGGCGTCAAGTTATAGACGTTAAATTTAGCGCTTCTTGGAAGGTAACCCAACGGTTTGCTGTTTTATTTCTTCCCATGTTTTCTTGGTTTGTTTTCCATTTTCTAAGTTAGGATTTTTATGCTTTCATAGGTTAGGATTTTCTTGCTTTCTCTACTAAAAAAAAATGAAAAATACGAGCTGAAGTGTGGTACCCAGCACGGGCAGCCCGTGCGCTTGGCGCACGGCCCGTGCAGGAACCAACACCTGGGAGTAAAATTTTGGCACCCCGCACGGGCAGCCTGTGTGCCATGTGCACGGCCCGTGCGGTCCCCAGGTCAATGTTTCAAAAGTTTGGTACCCAGCATGGGCGGCCCGTGCGTGGGTGCCCTGAACAGATATTAAGTCGGGCAGAGGTCACTTTTTCTTCACAAAACCTCTACCTTTCTCGCGCGGATATACCAAAATCGAAGCCCTCTCAATTGTTTTCGCAAATTTCACCTACATTATCACCACAAATCACTTCCCACACTACTCTCACAAGATTTACACTTTTAAAATTGCTTTGAAGTGAAGATTTGAGTGGAAGAGCACCTAGGGTTTTGAACTTTCAACTCTTTCCGAATTTTCGAGATTTAAGGTACGAATTGCATTTTTGTTTCGAATTTCTTGAGGATTATGGATTAGAGTTATTATATGGTGCATGTTTGATGATTTTGCCATGATTTTGATTGATTTTTTCTATTGGGCATTTGTCGAACACCTTGTGGGTTGTTGAATTAGGATGTTTGTGGTTGATTATTTGATGAATTGTACATGAGCTCGATTATTTTAGGGTATTAGTGATTAGGATTCTCTGCAATTACATTGTTATTTGGGTTTGGAAGCTTCATTGTGGATTAAATTGTAGATATGAGACACTATGCCGTATTTGGATTGTTGTATGTAATTTATCGCTCTCTTGTTATACTTGGCACGTACGTACTCTCACAATTGTTTTGCTAGGTACTCATTCGAACATATGGCTGAACCAAGAAACCGACAAAATTGAAGTAGACGAGGATGGGGGGCCACCGCCGCTCGCCAACCACCACACCCCGATAGCCCCGAGGCTTATAGGCTCACTTTGACAGAGAATGATGAACTGGATAGGTGGAATCGATTGATCACTCGTGCTTTCACGCCAACACGATATGCCAACGGTGATTGCACTCGAGCCCCTGGGATACATGAGGAGGTTTGGCAGATGTTTGAACGGGTGGGGTGGACCGCCATCATGCAAGGGCGGTGGCCAGCATATAAGACTTTAGCACTCGAGTTCCTGAGCACAGTGGAGGTTACGGAGACGCGAGTACACACTGAGCCTCAGAAAATCCGTTTTAGATTGTGCAACGTGTGGAGGCACGTCACTATCGCCCAACTTAACGAGATTTTTGGGGTACCGTCTAATGCCCCTTTCCGGACCGCAGCGAATTATAGCCAGTATGATTTCTGGCGATTGTTGGTTGAGACACTAGAGACTAGCCCGATGCTCTATGCGGTATACACGTCAAAGGCATCATCAATCCGAAACCCCGTCTTCCTCTACATCCAAAAAGTAACGGCTTACTCAGTGTACGCTCGACACAATAATGGGGGTGTGCAAGCTCGGGAGCTATACCTACTTTGGTGTATGCTCACCCGCACCTCTAACAACATGGCAGCTCACTTTGTGGAACACGCCATCTATATTTCTAAGCAGGACGTGGGGACAATACTAATTGGGGGAATGATAACCCCCATTGCTCAACATTTTGGGGTTGATATGCGCCAAATGGGACTGATAGCGGGTAATCGGAGCATCAACATGAATGCCCTCCGCACCATGAAGATCATAACAGATGAGAAGAACATTTACTATTTTCAACAAAAAGTCGGGCCTTCCCTTCCCCTCCCTAACCCACAACTCACAGCTATGGTGGACAACCAAAGTAACTGGCTCATGTACTCTAAGGCACATATCATAGTCATGGACGGTCTGACTGCAAGAAAAAGAAGGAGGGTAGCAGGGTTACCCGATTAAGAAGATTTGGTGATGGAGGCAAGGGAATATGATCGGCAAGAGAGGGGCTTTGAGCAAGGCTTCCAGCAGGGAGGATTCGAGCACGGCTTCCCACAGGAAAGGCCCGACATTCCAGAGAGCTCCCACCAAGGTGAGGAGCGTGGGGGACATGATTATCATGATAGGCTCTATGTTCTTGAGGAGAGCGTGCGACAGCATAGGGACGATTTTCGGCCTCACTAGGATATTTCCGGCAGCACCGGGATGATTTCATGTATCACCAGGAGGAGTTCCGTGCTTTCCGAATAGAGCAGGAGCAGCGGTACCAAGCCCAGGAGCGAAGGTACCAGGCCCAGGAGCAGCGGGAGTTGGAGATATTGCAGACGATGCATCAGATACAAATGTGGCATATCTCCCAGGGCCACTTTCCGCCGCCACCCCCACAGTGATCCAAGTCCTTTCCACACTTTTCTTTGAAATTCTATCTTCTCTTCTATGCGCTATAATTTCATTCAAGTTTGGGGGGAGAGGTAGTAATTTTGTTGAATGGTATGGCGTTTTTTTGCATTCATGGCATTTTTTTTGCATTCATGTAGTTGCATTCATGTAGTTGCATTAGATGTTTATTTTTGATTTTTAGCACGTTTATTGCTTTAGCACGTTTATTGATTTCTTAGTTGTTTAGGGAGTGAGTTGACCGCTTTTGTGTGCTTGTTAATCTTGGGAGCATCTGATTGAACAATTTGTGTTGTTTTGAATTGGGTGTTGAACGTGAGTTGACCGGGTTGAGAATAATTAATATGGAGCATGTGAATATTGAAATCATGGTTGATATGCTCTGAATTTTGCACTTACAAGCCTGTGAGCTTTTTGAGCCTTTACTGTTTTCATATCATGCAGTCTTGTTTGTTGATTGAGTGTGTCATTTATGTTGCTTTGAATTCTAGAACTTGCTTTGGTATCTCCATCAAAGTCACATGTTGTATGTGTAAGTCCAAGCGGCTACGATAATCTAGAGGGGGGTGAATAGATTATCTCCATCTTTTCGATTTCGCCCTCTTTTTTCGAACCGAAAGCTCAAACACAATAATAAAGGTGCGGAATGTAAACAATACGCATTGATTTATAGTAGTTTAACCCACTTAGGGCCTAATCTACTACCACCCCAGTATATCCGGGATGGATTTCAAAAAGAAAAAGAATTTTATTAATTACCAAAATTAATACAAATTCAACTTACAACACCTTGAAGAGCACCACACTCTTCTTCAACACCACCTTTGGAGATTACCACAATCTCCCTTTGAAGATTACCACAATCTTCCTTCAACGGTACCTTGTGAAGATTACCACAATCTTCAACCTTGAAGAATACCAAATTCTTCAACACCTCAATAAGAAGATCACCACAATCTTCTTGCACCTATCACCTAGATCATCCAAGTGTGTTCTTACCACAAGAACACTCACAAGGATATCTTGTGTTTGAATGATAATCAAAAATCAAGATTACAACTCATTAATGAATATTACAATTTGAGTGCAAAGTGTAATCAAGAATAGCCTAGACCTCAAGGATGTGAAAGTGATCAGCTAGGCAAATTTACAACAAGAATAATAACAAAGAAGAACAAGTGTTTGCTTGAAGTGTATCTTGTTGTGTTGTATCTCAAAATGTCCTCTTGGTTGCTCCAAAACTTCCTCTATTTATAGAAGATGGTTGATCAAGCATAGGCTCCTCTTGGAGATTGAAAATCTACAGAAAAATACAATTAAAATCAAGAATATAGTTGTTAGAAATCAATTCCACATTTTAAGGAAATTTGTCTGCTGTCAAACGGTCATATTTTTGTTGTCAAAGCACAGGGCGACCGGTCGCACAGAAATTGAAGTTTGAAACGAAGCACAGTAAATTTACACAGGGCGACCGGTCGACGTAGGGTTCGACCGGTCGACCCTGACTCCAACCGGTCCCCCTCATGGGTTTGGAAGAAAGAAAACGATCTGTTTCAAGATGAACGTTCAGGTCGGCCGACAGGGGGTCGGCCGACGCTCGGTCGATCGGCCGACCGACCGACTTTTTCACTTCTGTCTTATTTTTTGTTCCAAAATCATCTTCAGGTACGGGTTGCCCTATACGATGACCGGTTGACCTTGAGACAGAAAAGTTGTCCAATTTTAGTCGAAAATAAAACCCAAGAAATACTCCGAAAATTTAGTAAAAATATTTTAAACCAATCGGAAGTATTTAGACAACATTTAGAGACTTTGTTTTGAAGTAAATACATATAAACATAAAATCATTAGAAGTGTTGTCCAATTTTATCTAAAGTAAAACTTGAAGAAATACTCGGAAAATATTAAAACCATTTTAAATCATTTAGGAGTATTTGGACAACAATTAAAAACATTGTTTTGGTGTAAAAATAAATCATCAAAATTTAAGATAAAAACATGTATCAAACAATCTCCCCCTTTTTGATGATTACAAACCAAAACAATTTTTACATAAAGTAGGAGAACAATTTTAGAAATGATTTTCCGGTAAAAACATTTAACCGTTTAGAAGCAACCAAAATTTCCAAAATATAAAAGCAACCAAGTAGGGGAGTAAATATATTCAATAATAAGTACAAGCTCCCCCTATCAACAAGCACATCAAAAATAATGTAAAAGCAATTATCCATAAGCTAAAAGCTTAGCTTTTACATTTTGTTCAAGAGCTTATAAGCTCCCCCTGTCACAAAACATCATTAGACAAGTATATAAGTCCATCAAGCAACAATAGGACTAAAAATAAATCACAACTTATGGCTTTTATGAGCCATAGCTTATAGCTTTTATAACAAGCTTTTATTAGCTTTTTTTTGAGCTAATGAGCCAATTTCCTGTTTCTCCCCCTTTGGAATCATAAAAAAGAATGTTAGGATGATAAAAACATCATTCAAGTTTATCAAAGTGCGCCAACAATACGATTTATCAACCATTGAAGAAATCCATAAGCTCATTAGTTAGCCAAAAACATGATCTCAAAAAGATTTTAAGACATTGAAAATAAGAGATTCATGTATGTGATGAGATTTTTATTGAAGCATTTTAACGAACACTTGGCGGGCGTCAAAGATTTGAAAAAGATATATATAACCCTTGTAAATGAAATCTAGCCAAGTTTTTCATACCATCACTAAAGACATTTTTCAACATATTCCCAACAAATAATAGGCATAAACAAAGTAAATTCTCAAGGGTTCAACCCAATTTAGCCAGAGAGAGATCAAGGCATTACCAATGCCATCAAGCAAAAATTAAAGATCCATCAAGTAATACATGTTGAGCATCAAACAATGCATTTTAGACATTACAAGTGTCCCAAATAATCCATCTAAACAAAATGAGCAAGACATGTCAAATGCATTTAAGCACAAATTAAAAGAAGCACTTTTACCATCAAGTACTTCATACCAACAACAAATTATGCCAAACTAGAGTATTTTTATCATCAAATACTCCATCAATATCATGATCACCCTCAAGTCATTATCAATTGCAATATTAACCCTTTCAAGAAAACAAGCAAATATCATTAGTGCAAAAGAGTTTTACAAAGTTCATAGAAGTACAAAGCAACATGAAAGAAAATGCTAAAAAGTGAAGGGGTGGGGAACATCATTCCTCGTCCGAGGAGAAGCAAGATCCGGGAATAAAGTCTTTGATGAATTTCTTCAACTTGCCGATTGATTTTTGCATTTTGGAGGTCTTTTGCTCCAAAGCCTCATACCTCGCCTCATGAAAAGCCCTTAAATCATCAAACTCGTCTTGGGTGTACCTCCTAGGCGGTTGAGCACCGGTATTACCCTCCGGATTGCTCGGTTCGCCTTCCTCCGCCAATCTCGCGGCCTCGGCGTCATCAAAGAAGTCGTTAGGATCGGGGGAATCTTGACATCTTCCTCTAGCCATTTTAGTTGGTCGGATGTCCATATTCTTGCAAGATAGTGACCATTTGGGAGATGTTATCAATGTCAAAGTCATTTTGAAATACCTCCGAGTTACACTCCGACGAAGTTAGTCCCGATTGTATAAGAAGTTTACAAATCCAATTTCCCATAACCAACTTCTTATTACCTTGAGTGATGGACTCGATTAGACATTGAATAAGTATGGCGCCAAAATTAAGCGGTTCCCTCCTAGCAATCTTATACGTCAAAAAGTAATCCATGTTGCTAGGCATTTTACCCGCCTTTCCACAAATACAGTAGGCGACAATAACAGATAAAATACGGTGCTCAAGTGTCATCGCCAACAGAGAATATTTTGGCCATACGCCCAAATACGTCTTAACTTCTTTCATAGACACCCCCAACATTTCATCATACCAAGTACCACAAGAGAAATAGTCCCAACCACCTTCTCTAACATGTAAAAGCCGACAAATATCATTAGGAGTCCACCTAAAATGACGACCCCTTACAAACGAATTAACGGCAATTGGCTTCCTTTGATCATCATATTGCACCCACATATTAGCATAAAAGCGTTGGATAATATCATCATCATATAAGACATAAGCATGCTCCCATAAAAACATCCAACCTTGCTCCTCAAAGAATCCTCTAATAGTAGGATATTCATTTGTAAATGTATTAAAACGACACATTTTAGTCCGAGCAATCGATTTTCTTCCCATTCCCGAATCTTCATAGTACCATTCCACATATTTATTGATGAAATTAAGGACATTATGGGAATGAGGAGCTTGAGTAATAAAAGATTTCTTACTTTTCGCCCAACGGCAATTTTGGAGCGAAATTGTTCCGCGGAGCTCGGTAATTTGGGCCCGAGAGAGTACGGGATTTTGAACGTCATCACCTTCTTGAGCCACGTTTCTCTGGGCAGCTCGAATATCCCTTTGTTCGGCTTCTTCTTGCCGATTTCTCGAAGAACTCTCTCCGCCCCTTTTACGCTTGGAGATGGGATTTCGACCGGTAGAATTTCTTGGAGGTGCCATATATGTGAAATTCTTGCAAAAATAGAGGGATTAGCAACAAGAATCGTGAAAAATGATGAAGAATTGAAGAACTTATGAAAAAGGGGATAATTTTCGCGTTTAAGGGTTTTGAAGGATTTTCTCTCGTCTGTTTCAACCTGAAAGAACAGAACGTTTTTAACTAGGAAAATTGCCCTGGGCGACCGGTCGAGGTGGGGTGCGACCGGTCGCCCCTGCTTTGACCGTCCCAGTGCAATTTTTCTTACTTCAGAATTTTCCAAAATTCGATTTTTCACCCCAAAAGTTTTTAAAACTTTGCAAAAAGATAATTTTGGACCAAGTCCAACAAATACGGGTTTCGGGGAAACATATATTCGAGAAAATCGAGACTTAACGAGTAGTGCCCTTTTAAGAAAAATTTGCAAAATCATTTAGGGCCACTTTAAGGGGTTGAAATAAAATATCTTGAAAGATATGTGCATAAGCATAAAATAAGTTCTAGTAAAAATACGAGTGAACATACCTCGATAGTTTAAGAAACTTGATGACGAAATAGCCAATGAATATGAGAAATATATCCTACACAATTCTTAAACAAAATTTGCACAAAAGCACAAGTGTAGTCAAGTAATAGGAGATATCAAGAAAAATACTTATGCTATAAAAATACATAAGAGATAATAAACCACATAAGTCTAATTGAATGCACAAGAGTTTTAGAAATATCATGCAAGGTCTTCTTTTTTAAAAAAATTTTTGAAACTCACAAATATATTGAAGACCTAAAATAATGAAAACTCATTTGCAATATAGGCACAAATAAAAGCATGCATAATAACAAAATAAAATGCATATTTAAATAGGGAGATACGGGTTACCAATTACGCCATTTCCATGGGTTGTGTCGTTCCCATTGTTGATGATATCTTCCTCTTGAGAAGTCATTTTGTTGATGATGGCTTCTTTGATTGCTCCATTTCCAAGGTTTGTTACCTTCCCATTTTTGATAGTCTTTTCTTCTTTGAAAGTCATCTTGATGATGTCTTTGCCATTTCCAAGGATTATGTTCTTCCCATTTTTGATTATATCTTCTTCTTGGAAGTTGGCTTAGAAAATGTTTTCTCCTTTGATCAAATGAAATGGTCATTTGATGTCTTCTTGGCGATATAACTTTTCTCCGATCATTATTTCGCCGGGTACCTAATACAACATTAATTTGTGGTACCCTCAAGTGCTTGGGTCCTTTAGGATTAGCTTTGAGACTTTTAGGTCTCCAAAAATGATTAGAGTTATTTCTAGCCCGACAAGTATTAGCCGTATGACCCTTTTTACCGCAATAAAAACAAGTAATAATTCTAGGAGCATAATGACCAATATGCATAGTGACTTGATCCTTTTTCACAGTTATGAATATCAACAATATTGGACATTTTATTGGTATTCAAGTTTGATTTTGATAAATTATTTTTCATGAAATTCATATTCTCAACAAGAGTACTATTTTGTTTTTCAAGGTTTCTAACCTTGTCAAGTGTGGTGGTGTGAGCACATGATAGTGATTCATAGGAAGTAATTAAACTATCCTTATCATTTTTCAAAACAATGAATTCTTTTTTCAAATTTTTGTAGTTAACAAATAAGTCTTGGAATTCATTTTGAAGATCATCAAAATCATTTTGCAAATCACTATAATCATTTTGAATAACAATATCATAGGAAGTAGAGGGTTTAAGACATACATCGTTTTCTTCTTCGATGCCCATAAAGCAATATTCAACTTCTTCATAGTTGGAAGTTGTAGGAGGCTTGTTCCTTAGATTTGAACTTGTATCCCTTTGAGAAGTAGATTTTTTGTTTGACTCCTTTCATTTGAAAATACTCCATAGAAGGCTTCTAATGTTTGCCATACTTCATGTGCCGATCGAATTCCTACAATATGTTCATATTCCAAATTAGTAAGTGAACAATACAAAATATTGAGAGCTTTACCGTTTAAGGAGCTCTTTGAAGCCTTTAGAGGTGTGTGGTGTGTCTTTCATAGGAATGGATTCTCCATTGATGATGATGTTCCATAAATCGAACCCGCAACCTTGTAGATAACATTCCATTCTTTCTTTCCAAAATATAAAATTTTTGGAATCAAATAGTGGTGGCTTGGTGGTGGAGGTGCCGGATAGATGAGCTTCGTTCGTAGCCGACGATCGTTTCTCTTCACTCGCGATGTGAAACGAGCTTGCCAAAGAGTTTGGCTTTAATACCACTTGTAAGTCCAAGCGGCTACGATAATCTAGAGGGGGGGTGAATAGATTATCTCCATCTTTTCGATTTCGCCCTCTTTTTTCGAACCGAAAGCTCAAACACAATAATAAAGGTGCGGAATGTAAACAACACGCGTTGATTTATAGTAGTTCAACCCACCTAGGGCCTAATCTACTACCACCCTAGTATATCCGGGATGGATTTCAAAAAGAAAAAAAAAATTATTAATTACCAAAATTAATACAAATTCAACTTACAACACCTTGAAGAGCACCACACTCTTCTTCAACACCACCTTTGGAGATTACCACAATCTCCCTTTGAAGATTACCACAATCTTCCTTCAACGGCACCTTGTGAAGATTACCACAATCTTCAACCTTGAAGAATACCAAATTTTTCAACACCTCAATAAGAAGATCACCACAATCTTCTTGCACCTATCACCTAGATCATCCAAGTGTGTTCTTACCATAAGAACACTCACAAGGATATCTTGTGTTTGAATGATAACCAAAAATCAAGATTACAACTCAATAATGAATATTACAATTTGAGTGCAAAGCGTAATCAAGAATAGCCTAGACCTCAAGGATGTGAAAGTGATAAGTTAGGCAAATTTACAACAAGAATAATAACAATGAAGAACAAGTGTTTGCTTGAAGTGTATCTTGTTGTGTTGTATCTTAAAATGTTCTCTTGGTTGCTCCAAAACTTCCTCTATTTATAGGAGATGATTGATCAAGCATAGGCTCCTCTTGGGGATTGAAAATCTCTGAGAAAAATACAATTAAAATCAAGAATATAGCTGTTAGAAATCAATCCCACATTTTAAGGAAATTTATCGCTCTCAAACGGTCATATTTTTTTTGTCAAGCACGCAGGCGACGGTCGCACGTAAATAGAAGTTTGAAACGAAGCACGATAAATTTACGGGGTGACCGGTCGACGAGGGCTCGGGACGGTCGACCCGACTCCAACCGGTCCCCCTCATGGATTTGGAAGAAAGAAAACGATCTGTTTCAAGATGAACGTTCATGTACCGGTCGACAGGGGGTCGACCGGTTGACGCCACCGGTCGACGCCCTGGTCGACCGGTCGACCTGACCGTTTTTCACTTCCGTCTCATTTTTTGTTCCAAAATCATCTTCGTGCACGGGTTGCCTATACTGGCGTTGGTTGACCCTTGAGACAGAAAAGTTGTCCAATTTTAGTCGAAAATAAAACCCAAGAAATACTCAGAAAATTTAGTAAAAACATTTTAAACCAATCGGAAGTATTTAGACAACATTTAGAAACCTTGTTTTGAAGTAAATACATATAAACATAAAATCATTAGAAGTGTTGTCCAATTTTATCTAAAGTAAAACTTGAAGAAATACTCCGGAAAATATTAAAACCATTTAAATCATTTAGGAGTATTTGGACAACAATTAAAAACATTGTTTTGGTGTAAAAATAAAATCATCAAAATTTAAGATAAAAACATGTATCAAACAATATGCAGTTTATTAAAATAATTTTAGGCCATTTTTGTTAAGCCTTTCAAGCCTTTTTACCTACCTTATGATATTTGATTTCCCTAGTTAGCCAATTTGAGCCTATTGTCTGATTTTAGATAGCCACGTTTCAAGCCTTAAGCCTTAACTTGATATATTTGTTACCCTAAGCTTGAGCGTATAGCATTGAGTAAAGGGATTGAATAAAGGGTTGAATGAAAGGGTATCGAGAAGTTAGAAAAGGGTGTATATGTTGGGTGATTGGGAAGAAAGGAAGAAAATGAGGAGAAGGAAGAATACTCACAAAGAGTCCAAAAAAATGAAAAAAAAAGACTGCAAAAGTGAGTCGGTCGTAAGTAACATATAGGCTGGAAATTGTGATGTAAAGCGAAGGAGAATGAATTGTATGAAAAAGAAGGGAGAAATAGATATGTGATAGAATAAAGGTGATTGGGGGTGCATAGTTGATTTAATTAAGAATAAGTGTTTGAGAAAAACAATGCACTTACCAATCTATACGCTTGAGTTTGAGTCACTTTATCCATATTTCCCTACCTTAACCAAAGAGCCTTCACTACAACCATAAGCAAAGTCCTTTCTGATTTGTGAATTGCATACAATCGAGTGGCGGAGATGTGAGACGATTTGCAAGCATATGGTAATTCTTCAACATTGATATGACTTGAGCGAATACACGTCCCTTATTATCCTAGTGAGTTGAGTATACACTTTATCCATGAGAGGCGTGATTTGAAGTGTTTGCCATGATTTTGATAGACTTGTACTCCATGTTAGATATTTGATACTTGGTTGATTTGTGCTTGATGTCTATGGATAAACGACATGAATTGTGATGCGGTGCTCTTGAGTTGCTCTTCTTTACCCCATTTTGTGTTATCTTGTTTGTAAAGTGTTGACCGGGACTGTCAACAGTTTAAGTTTGGGGGTTTGATTGACATGTATTTTGCATGTATTTTGGGCTTAATTTTGGCTAGAATGTGTTGCTATGCATGCATTACATGAGTAAATGGGGCTTTATTCCTGTTTTGTGGAAAAGGTATTACGCTTTGCTCGTTTTGTAGGAATTTATTGATAATTGCAGCATTTTGGCAACAATTCGGAGCATTGCGATAAAGACCGCCAATGTTTGAAGCAATATACGAAGTTTGGAGTTGAATCGGGAAGAAGTCGATTTAATCAATAGAAACGGCAAAACGAGCTGATATCAAGCTTAGCAGGTGCACACGGGCAGGGCGTGCGTCCCTAGCACGGCCCGTGCGCCTACTCAAGATCAGTTTTCAAGGTTCAACTACAAGCACGGGCTGGTGGTGCTCTAGAAGACGGCCCGTGCGCCTTTCAGTTGTTTGACAATTTCTGCGGCACCCAGCACGGGCTATTCGAACTAGGTTTTCGACCCAAACGAAGTACAAATAGAGACGGGGCGGCCACATACAAGGATACGCTGATTTTTTGCCCTAGAAAGCAGAGAAACGAGCAATCTTCCACCGGAGATTGGGAGAGATCGATCAAGACCACAACCATACCTTCGAGGATTGAAGATAGATCGAGAGATCGTCATCATCCCCGAGTTCACTCATTCCATAGTATCGTTATTTTCAATTAATAGACATGAACATTAATAATTTGTCTATGAATTATTTCTTTTCTATGTCTGGCTCAACACTTTGTGATTTCCGGGTTTGGGAGTAGGTTAATGGATACTTTTATTCGATGATTAATTACAATTGAAGTTAATGTTTTCCAACCCCATTCAAGTACTTTGTTATAATTCTTGTTTTATCAAAACACATTTGGTTTAACTTGTTTGATGTATTGATTCATAATTCTAACCGATGAGTTTCAATACTAGATCTATGAGTACTTGACATGATTATCTTGCATGATTGATAAGTCTGTAAATATTCGTGAGGCTTTCTAATCTTTTGGACTTTTGGGAGTTGGATATCTCATGTTAAGTAAAGATGCTAGCATAGATATTCCAATCAACACTTTTACATACATCTCGAGATAGAGGGTAAATTACTTTTGTTATCGGTCTATAAGGAAGAATATGTTTAACTTTGGTTTGATTAATCTAAGAGTAAAAGCGGATATTAACTGAAACCATAACCCAGGAATCCATTCATCATCTTGATCTTTCAATCATTCTTTACTTTGTTATTTTAGGATAAATTTCTGCTTTAGTTTATAAAACCAACTCACTAACTTTCGATCGTCTAGATAAAAATAAGGCTATTACAATCCAGTACTTATTACATTAATTTATTAGTCCCTGTGGATTCGACCTTGCTAACCCTATTATATAAACTGCACTGTACACTTGCGGTGAAGCTAAAAAAATAAGGCGAACACTAGCTGGCTTTGGGGTGTATTATAGGTTCAACCATTGTTGCAGAAGTTGTAGCCGTAAAAGGAGAATAAAACAAAAAAAGGCTATAAAGATGGACCAGAGACAGGTCTTAACCCGCTCTGATACCATAAAAGAAAAGGACATTGTACTCCATTAATGATAGGAGCAAATGTAGAGGGAAAATTGACGAAAGCATTACCTAGAAATATAGATGGAAATGTATTCTTAATTCATTGAAATTCAATGGAATAGTACAACAGATATATAAATCATTCAGTATCTATCTAGACCTTACACTTGTCACAATCCCTTACACTTTTACATAATAAACTCTGCAGAATTAGTTTCATACTATACTAATAATCGTGTGGTTCTTCATATAAAATGGAATCTATAAAATCAACTCTCAGATTAAGGTTTGTTTGGATTGTTTGGTTTAGGCTTGATTGCTTTCACTATTAATTAATTGTGTCATATACATGTGATTTTGATTAATAAGTTTGAACGGACATTGAGTCGGGCTCAATTGTGGTGGAAAATTTTCATATTATATAACAGGTCGTCTACGATCTATCACTACAAGAAAACAAGGAAATTCTAATGGAAAAAATCAATTCGAATTTGATCAATTACCGTTAGAATTATCTATTCCAACAGAAATTCTAATAGAAAATGCATCGTTGGTAAAATGATAGTTGGAATGGCAAAATTCCAATTGAACAATATTAAGACGGTATTTCTAACGATATTTGTTAGGAAATTTATTGTTTAGATTTTGATGAATGCCATGTAAAACTTAGACTAGAAAGTTGGCACCCCATTTTCTTTGTAATTCGTATTGAAATAGATAGGGCTGAACAAGCTGAGTCAAGTCAGCTATGCCTGCGAATACAAGAAGTCAACTGAAAATTAAGTGAAGACTCCGCTAAGAAACAGCTGAGTGTGGCCAAGAAAAAAGATCAAGGACTCGACTGAAGGAGTATCAGCTGTGATACAGCTGTATGAAGAGTCAGTCAAGTCAACTCAAGAAACCTTGTCTCAAGTTGAAGTGACAGATGAGTCTTTCAATCATTAGAATAGACTCAAGTCACCTGGGGAAAAGGCAGCTGCAAAGAGGAATTAACTGAAAAGAATCCATTGCACAAAAGTCAAGAATATTACTTAAATAAGTAATACTTCCATGCTGCCATGTCTTAAAGTGCTCAGTCCCAGAAGCGTGCAAAAGGAATAAACCAATGGGAAGCACTGCACCTCATGTTAGAACCTGAAAAGCTGAACATTCATTTAATACGAGGAAAGGTTTAGATCTCAAGATTGAAGACCAAGAAAAGACAAGCTAACGAACACAAGTGATTTTTGAAAATCAGCCTATCTCTTCAACGGGCAGATTTTTGAAAGTTCACTATAAAAGGCTGATGAATCACTTTGAGAAAAGGTTACCTTGCACACCTGAGATAACAAGCAACATTCATACAGTAACCTGCAAAATATTCTCAAGTTATTCAAGCAAAATCCTCAAGCCTAAATCTCGAAGTAAATCGATCCAACACCAAGCTGTGAAGGAAAGATAACTTCAAACTGTTGAAGAGGAAACTTTTGAAGAATCAAAAGGGGTCTACTTTCCAAGAAGGATTGTAGGAAGGTTCAAGGTCGAACCAACCTCAAGTTATTGGAGGGCTTCCTGATCAAATCCAAGAAGCTTGAGAAAGTGAGCTGAAGTAGCAAGGCAGCCGCCCTGTGAAGAAGGTGAGTCGGACGTGAAGCCATTTTGTGTGACCAAGGCATCTCCGGATTGAGTCCAAGGAGCAAGTCAGCTGCGTGATCAAGACTTGTCTCTAGACTGATAACCACTTTGTACTCTGATCATTACTTAGTGGATTCCTCCAGGAGTTGGAGAAGAGAGGAGTAGAAGAATTACCCAATCTTCGAACCTCTATAAAATTTACTTGTGTTATTTACAATTCAGCATATTTACATTCCTGCACACATACTTTATATCTGCTGATAATTTGCTATCCAACTGATAAATAACAAAGTGGTAAAACGAAGTGTTTAAAATAAAGTTAAATCAAATTCAAGGGTGTTAAGTCTTCCGCTAAAAAACTCATCACAGCCAAGTTAAGGTTTAGTCTAAACAATTTGAGTTATTCTATGAACGACTCTATCGAGTCATTGAGTGGCTAACTCGCCGATTAACTAACTTAGTGTCCCTCAAGGACTTAACTGTGTAATTAACTCTGTAATATTTTAAAAGGACTAAAAACCGAAAAGTTGGTAAGGTTTGTTCAACCCCCCTCCCTTCTAAACCTTACTCACACCCCTTGGGACCTATAATATTTATCCACTGGAATATACAAACGTTGGAAAAAAACTCCGACAATTTTTCCAACACTAATCCCAATAGAGTTATACCATTGAAATTTAGCCCAACGGTACATCCATTGGAATATATATAATTGTTGGAATAAACCTCCAACGGAGTTATACCATTGGAATTTAGTCCAATGGTATATATCCGTTAGAATATTCAATATCTTATCTCATTATCTAATATCTTTAGCTTCCCAGTAGGCCACCATCATAAATTTTTCTCAAGTCAAGCACATTTAATTGTGTAGTTTCAATATGATTGACTCCAGAAGAGAAGATATATTTTATCGATATGGATAATACTGTCAAATTTTTTAACCCCTAGGTATTGAGATTTCCCAACAAACGGTTGTACCATTGAAATTTATGTTTGAATTTTAAAAACTCCAACAAAAATTCCAATAATTAATTCCAACATATTGTTTACCGTTGGAATTTTTGTTGGAATTTTCCAGTGGTATGTTTTAGCGATGGAATTCCTGTTGAAATTTTTAAAATTCCAATACTATTTCCAATGGTTTATTCCAATGATTTTATTACTGTGGAATTACTGTTGGAATTTTCCAATGGTTTGTTGTAGTATTGGAATTTCCTTGAAATTTTAAATTCCAATGGGAATTTCAATAATTTATACCAACGATTTTGTATCATTGGAATTTTCATTGGAAGTTTTTAACGGTATACGTATTGGAATTTCCATTGGAATTGAAAAATTCTAACAACTTTCTATTTCATTGGAATTATTTGGTTGGAATTTGATTATTTTTTGGTAGTGTATATATGCACTTCCAGATCCTAATTCCACCACTGAAGGACGGATGGATCAGTGTCTAACGGGTGAAGTATATCGTAGGATGTATATATTCTGAAATGTGATGATTTATGGGTTTAGCCCACAACTAGAGAGACATCGAGCCTAGTTGGGAAGGCATAAGGTAGTTTGTGGCTTCGACCAGTATTGAAATTGGGTATTAATAAGATAGAATGGTATAGATATTGGTTGTAGGCGTGACAAGTTTGCCCCGACCTACCCTCATGATGTGTTTGGGTCGATCCATAGCATGACAGGGGAGGTATGCATATCACTCCTACCTCATGGGTTTCCACCACCTCCAACTAATATTTTTATTTTTAAATATATTTGAAATATATATTTTACATATATAATAGATGATAATGTCAAATTCTTATGAACTTTGTATTATATTTAACATATATACTTTGATAATGATTTTTTATATAAATAATATGCTCTAATTATAAAATAAAATACAAGGTAAGAAAACTTAAAAATATGCTTTTAAATATATTACAAGTTTATAATAATTTTTTTTTCGTATTTCATGTTCCCTTTTATTTTGTTTTTATTTGAATTACTATGTATTTTATGATACACACGCACATATATATATATATATATATATATTACACGGGTCGACCTGTCTTATCCTACAAATATTAAAATGTTGGGCCATTTTGGTTATCTTTATAAATTGTGATATTCATATATTTTAGTTATAATGAAAATTACTTACCTGGACGGGGTCCATAGGTGATCTAAAAGGCCCATTGCCTAGGTTGGTGACCTCCATTGCACTAAGGAGGGGTGCCCGCTTAGGGTTCGCGCGGCCCCTGCCCAATTCTTAGTTTAAACTTTTACGGTTTTACCATCAATTTTTTGTTTTGGGATTGATTTGAATTCGAATTCCAAACTCAAAAATATTAATTTGATTAAAATTTTACTCAAATTCAATTGAACTATGATATAGTTTAATTGGGATCAACTTTGTGCTCTAGTGGTTGAGATATATGTTGTAAGGGTGAAAGACCCGGATTCGATCTCATGCAAGTGCGTATGTCCCCTCCCCAAGTTCCCCCATTGTACTAAAAAAAAAGGATAGAGTATTGATTTAGTATTGAATTTTGAATTAGGGTTTTAAAATATTTATGATATTCCTGTATTTCCTCGTTATAATACTTTAGTATTTCCATTTACGCACACATTTTTATTGATTTACTAGAATAACACCCGTGTGTTACACGAGATTGGTTCAAATATAAAATTTTAGTGTCACAAAAGATACTATAGATAGAATCCTTGATTTTTTGATTATTTGTTATCTTATAAATTCAAAAATATATATTGTGAACTAATAGTGTATTTATAAGTAAAAATATCTTGGGATAGATTTGATCAACATCGACTTTTTCAAATTAATTGTGAGTAAATCCTTTATTTTTGGATTATATTTTATCTTTTAAAATCTTGAATAAATTTGTTATCTTTTATTTTTTTACACATGATTGCCACATAGATAAATATGAAGCCGACATGTGGAATTGAGAAGATGAGAAGTTGACCAATGTCCAAGATTAATGAGGTGAGGACATGTGTCAACTTTGTTTTCTCTTTTAGTATATAGGGTAGATTTATATGCTCATTATCTTAATTGTACATCGCATTAGGTTATTGATTTAAGCGCCTTTATTTTATTGCGGTTTAAGATACGATAACACTACTTAAAGACTTCATTACTTTGAGTCTTGTTTAGCAATTGTTTTTGAAATTCAAAATATTATTAAAAATGAAAATGTAGCGCACTGCTTACAAGCCAAACAACTAGCTTCAAAATAAGGGTCTTCTTAAAATCTATCAAAGTATAACCCAGTGGGAAAAACTTTTGATAGGAAAAAGAATACCCCCATTAAAAAAACAACAAAATTAACTTAAAATCGCAATCTAAATGATGTGCGCCTATTTCTAGATTTGTTTTTTAGGTTTAGCAAATTGATAACTATCAATATTTTAGCAAACAACAGAAAAGGGTCGTGTGAAAATTTTGGGCAGGGGCAAAAAAACGTGAAGATGGATAAATGAATTTAGTAATTTAATTATAACATGTATGTGACAACATAAATGCCGCCGCTAATACTTACACTAATCAAATGATTGACCAAATCTTGAGGAACGAATTTTTTTTGGGCAACAATATTGTTGCGATTGTTCAACTATAATTAGTGACTACATATTTACATTTTCGTATATAGTATTAATGACCAATTATTTTTGTGATTTAATTATCAGATTTAAAATGATTTTTGGTGATGACATGTTGTTGTCACTAATGCCTTCGTCACAAAACCCTTATTTCCCTATTTTTTTTAAAAATCGATATTTTATATCAAGACGTTTTCTTCAAACCATTTATTTCATAAAAGGTCAGTTCGACTTCTATTATATGATTTTCGATAAACTTAGAAGTATTATTCAAGGGTTATTATGTATAGTATAATCAAAAGTTACTTATTAATTCCATCAAAAAAAAAAAGTTACTTATTAATCTTTCAAAACTTTGATATAACAAAAATAGTAATTGTAAACTATTTCATTAAAGATTAAGTTATTATAATTATGTGGCTGCGTATTTGTTTCTTGATTTTATTAAATAACGAATTACTTGATTCTTTTTTGATCGGTTTATTTGATTCAATATTACTAGATGTTGCTGTGAGTTATTTTATTGAAATATTTTACTACTACAACAAGAAAACATTGAAATTCCAACGACAAATATCCTTCGGAATTTGACCAATTTCTGTTGGAATTATCGATTCCAACGAAAATTTCAACGGAAAGTGAGCCGTTGGTAAAATGGTCGTTGGAATGCCAAAATTCCAGCGGAAGTTACAATGGAAAAATATCCCAACTCTTCCTTTTCATCCTTCACTTCTTTATCAGATGAATCATCCACGTCTTCCTCCTAGACTTCTTTCCCAGATGAATCATCAGCATCCCAAACAAACACAGAATAAATCAATATATAAATGTAACACCATAAAAGAGGATATAGAGTACTAGCCAAAACAGGAAATCCAAAGAAGGAACATACTTGTTCATCTTCAGCCTCATTAGACTCCAATGCCTTTTCATATTCTGCTTTAAGCTCAGCAACTCTTTCAATATATACCTTATTCTCCTGACAATCAAGTCCAGAACAAATACTTATGAAAAATGAATTCCCATTGGTCTGCTATAACATTACAATAATTAACATTGATTTGATACTTACTTTATCAGTCATGGATCTTCATCCAATTTTTTTTCTAAGAAAAACCAAATATCGTCCCATAATGTCAAGTATAGATATCGAGTTTAGTCAAGATAAGCAACATATTTATGGTAATTGGACGAACAGTAAACAAATAAGAAGGAACATGAACATACATGAGTATTAAGCAGTTAAAAGTGCTTACTTTCACCAGGAAAAACTCCGATAGTATACAAGACAATGAACGCGTAGTACCTAGCAAAACGAAGCGATAATGCAATATTTAAGTAATCAGATGATTTAGGAGAGTATTTCTTTCCCCAAGTGCATGTGTTTAGTAGAAATCATACCTGATAAAAGTGATCCAATTTGGAGGCCTGCCCAAGCAATTCAGCGCATAATGTGAATACCTAATCACCTGCATCATTTCCAAGAAAAATTACCACAAGTATACAACATTAAAGAAATGGTTCTTTTCTGAAAATAAAGGAGTTGCACCACTTAATGCATATGCTCATATTCTTTTGTAATTAGCATATTATTGATAATTTGAATAATTTATACCAAACCTCTTATGCACAAACAACAATATGAAATTTACAGCACAAAATCTCATGAATTCGATGAACAATAGCTAGCAAAAAGTGTGTCCTTTCCACCCCATTGCATCAGAGGAAGCAGAAAACCACTTGGAACAATTCCTTCAAATCCATAGCAGAAAAACCACATGGAACATGGTAAAAAAAAAAAGCAATCTGGGGCTCAAATACGATGTTAAAACCCAATAAAAATGTATACCTGTAAAAAGTAGTGTTAGGACGATTTTATCGTCTAAAAATATTTTTCGAGAAAAAGATAAAGATTGGTTTTGATTTGTTTTGCCTTTCTAGACTTGTGATATTATTAGGACTTTTTAGATAAGGGAAGAAATCATATTGATATGGTATTGATATATTAGGATTCTTGATAGTTATCTTGTTTCCTAACATAAGTGATTTACTTGTCATATATTTGTATATATCTTCTTTCCTTGTGTATTAGGTCTCTTGAAGGGTGTTGAACGGCTATTTAAAGGGAAGAGGACGTCCATAATGGACACACAAGAAATACACCAGAGTTACAAGAGTCTTGAGAGAGTTAGAGTCATTCAAGCACAAGTAATCAATCGCTTCTGAATGCGACCTCGAATGTGACTACATCCGAGATCACATTCACCGCACTTGTGTTTGTTAGTTTTTCATCCATTGTGTTTGTATTGTGATTAACGAAGTCCATACATATCTATTGTTGGATGAGTTGAATTACATAGATTAGATATACTCAAGATAGGAGTTTTTCGTTGAATTTCTACTAGTTGGATTTTAGTATTTTTGTATACGGAATCAAACTGATTTTACTAGTGGAAAGTTTTGCCATATTGGCACGTCTACAAGCTTGTTATCTTGTAGACAATTTTTACTTCGTGTGTCTCTTTATTGTTTTCAAATTTCCGTTGCATGTGATTGTGAATGTGATCACATCTGCAATCACATCCTTACTCTGCAAAACTTTTGGTAAATATCCGTGCTATAATTCTTTCAATTGGCATCTAGAGCCTACACTTGACGACACTAAGTGTTGATCCTGAGTGTTTGTTAGCATGGATACTCAAAATAACCCCACTTTTCGTCCCCCCATTCTTGATGGCTCCAATTATTCTATTTGGAAAGTCAAAGTTCGGGCCTACATCAAATCAATTGATGAAAGGGCCTGGCGTACAATCCTTACTAGGTGGTCACCTCCAAAACTCATCGATATTGATGGTGACTACAAGGACAAAGGAGAAATTGATTGGACTAATGATGAATTAATTTTGTCCAATTACAATTCTAAGGCCTTGATGGCAATCTTTGGCACTGTGGATCAAAATATGTTTAAAATCATTGCTAATTTTACTGTGGTAAAAGATGCTTGGGATACTCTGCAAAGTCATTGTGAGGGTTCAGCAAGTGTGCGAAAAACCAAACTTAGGTTGCTCACAAATAGGTTTGAAAACCTGAGGATGCGTGAGGATGAGAATATCACTACTTACAATGCCAAACTGTGCGATATAGCCAATGAAGCTCAAGCCTTAGGTGAACCCATATCCAACGAGAATCTTGTGAGCAAAATGTTGAGATCTCTTCCTATTAGGTATAATATCAAAGTTTCATCCATAGAAGAAGCCCATGATGTGGCCACTTTAAGTCTAGAAAGACTTGCTGGCATTCTTCAAACCTATGAGATGAACATGGCTCAACAGATGGAGAGTTTGGGTCACAAAGTTGCTTTTCAAATTGAGTCTCCCTTTCAGCTCGAGTCCCAAGTTACCAATGATTTTACTGACCTTACCAATGAGATTGAAAAATCTGATCTAGGAGATGATTCTATGGCCACGTACTCGAAAAAGTTTGATAAAATTCTTAAGCTCAAAAGTCAGAAAAAGTCTCAAAATTTCACCAAGCCTTTTAAGTCTGAGTCAAGCAAGTTTCCTCAAAAGCACACCTTTGATAAAAGTCAAGAGCGTTTTTCTGGTGATAAATCAAACAAGTCTGACACAAAAACTCTTGACTCCATTAGGTGTAGGGCTTGTACTGGGTATGGTCATTATCTTCGCCCAATGTGCTAACACTCTTATGAAAAAGGGGATGAGCCTGTTGTGACCTTGAGTGATAACGAATCGGACGGTGAGAAGAATGATCGGGGAAGAAAACAAGGTTCGACTACCTTGGTGAAAAATCGAAAGTCCCTCCAAATTAATCCTTCGGTGTTGCCAAGGGTGTGGCCCGAGATGTGATCACACCTTTCTCGATCACATCTCAAGTCACATCGATGAAAGGATCTCTCATCTATCTCTAATCATTTCTGTTTCAATCTACTACTGTGCACTGATAATAATGAACAGGATGATGAATCTGATGATGAAAGTCTGGAGGACACATACGCGAACCTTTACAAGGATTGGTTGAAAAGGATAAAAGTGAACGAGATGCTGAAAAAGGAGAATGACCGACTTACAAAGGAGAATGATGAGCAAAGGGAAGTGGTTACCAGGTTAGAAGCTTCTCTTACAAAGAAAGAACTTGAGTTCGAAAAGGTAAAGTCTAAACTTGAAGAGTCTCTTGAAAGCATAAAAAGGTTTAATTCTGGGAAAGCAAAACTAGATGATATTCTTTCTATGGGCAAAGTGATGATAAACGGCCTTGGTTATAAAACTCCGGTTTTTGTGAAAGCTAAAGAACAAGGAGAATCCTCGATTCCTCCAATAATAAAATGATTTTTTCCCGTAAATCTAAACCACGGAAACGTCACTTTATCGTCATTATTGTCATGCTCCCGACACATAAAACCATTCTGTTATAAGTGAAATCGGATTTAGGTCCGGACGCGATGTCATCGCAGATGTTACGACATCCTCGTAATCATTTTTCAAAATCATGCTGGGTAAAGAAATATGAGGTTAAATGTCATGTTATCTATACTTCCTTGAGATCTAACGCGCAGGATCTTGGTACTTTGATAGTGGATGCTCACGACACATGACAGTACCTTGGAGTATTTGACCGACTATGAAGTGTACAATGGAGGCAATGTTACCTATGGAGGTGGAGCCAAAGGAAAGATAATTGGGAAAGGAACGTTGAACGTTGAAGGACTACCCAAGCTTCAGAATATGCTTCATGTAGTTGGTCTTAATGCTAATCTCATCAAGATAAGTCAACTATGTGATGATGATCTCTATGTCAAGTTTAACAAAAACTCATGTGAAGTGTTCGATGAGAATGATACTTGTATCCTTACTTGCTTGAGATCTTCGACAATCGTTATCAATTTTGTAATGATCAACTCATCACAGGGCACACACAAATGACATCGATCTATGGCACCAAAAGTTAGGGCATGTTAGCCATAAAAAGCTAATGGAACTTGTGAAATATGAAGTTTGTCATTGGTTTGCCTAAGTTGTCCGTGAAAAGTGTCGAGTGTTTGTGAAAGTTGTCAAAGGGGTAAACAAAAGAGAGTGTCGCATCAAATGACATCACATTTCCATACCACTAGATGTCTGGAGTTAGTTCATATGGATCTCATGGGTCCTATTGAGATTGAAAGTGTGGGTGGTAGGAAGTACTCTTATGTGATTGTCGATGATTTTTCACGTTACACGTGGACTTATTTTCTACGTGAGAAATCAAACTTTTGATTTCTTTAGAAGTTGGCATAAAAAGGTCTCAGAATTTGTATAATTTGATTTATTTAATTAGATCGGACCATGGTAAAGAATTTGAAAATTCTTCTTTTCGACCTTCCGTGATAGAAAGGGGATTTCTCATGAATTTTCCGCACCTAAAACTCCACAACAAAATGGGGTGGCAGAAAGGAAAAATCGTACATTGCAAGAGATAGCCCGTGTCATGCTTAGTTCAAAAACTTTCTAAAAGGTTTTGGGTCAAGCTCTTAATCTTGCTTGCCATATAGCTAATCGTGTGTATTTGAGGCCCTGGATGTTCTATGACCCCGTATGAAATACTTATGGGAAAGAAACCTAACCTCAAATATTTTCATGTTTTTGGGTGTGTGTGCTATGTCCTTAATGATCGTGATATTCTTGGTAAATTCGATTCCAAAAGTGACAAGTGTCTTTTTCTAGGCTACACTTCGAATAGTCATGCCTATCGAGTTTATAATCTTCGCACTAAGACGATCATGGAATCAGAAATATTGTCTTCGATGATCTCTCGGATATTGCGAGGAAAAAGTGAAGAAGATCATGTAGATCTACTCGAATTTGTTGAGACGCTGCCAAAGAAAGGATGTTGGTACGCAGATGTTATGGAGAATGTGATCAAGCTCCATCCACGGTGACTCAAATGCGAACCAAATGTGACGGCATCCGAGCCCACATCCGTGTTCTGCTGCAACCGAGCCGACTCGACTCGACTTTGAACTGTTGAAGAAACTAATAATCCAATTGTAGATCGTGGCGTTGACATACCTACAAGGATTCAGAGAAATCACCCTTCGTCTAAGATCATTGGTAACACTAATGATGGTATTAAGACAAGAGGGAAAGGTAGAGTGAACTATCGTGATATGGTAAGAATGGTTTGCTTGTCAACTGATTGTACGAATGTGAGAACATGTTGTTTTGTGTCCAATTTTGAACCTAAGAATGTTGTTGAAGCTCTTAAAGATGAATTTTGGATACATGCTATGCAAGAGGAACTAGATCAATTTGTCAAAAATGATGTGTGGTTTTTAGTCCCTAGGCCAGAGGATGTTAATGTCATTGGAACAAAATGGATTTTTAAAAATAAAACAGATGAATCTGGCAAAATTGTTCGCAACAAAGCTCGATTAGTTGCTCAAGGGTACACGCAGGTTGAGTGGATGGATTTCGATGAAACCTTCGCTCCTGTAGCCCGTATTGAGTCCATACACTTGTTGCTTGCAATTGCATGTTACTTAGGATTAACTCTTCACCAAATGGATGTCAAAAGTGCTTTCTTAAACGGATTTCTAGATGAAGAAGCTTTTGTTGAACAACCTAAAGGCTTTGAGGACCCTTTTAAGCCTAACCACGTGTATAAGCTTAAAAAGGCTCTCTATGGTCTCAAACAAGCCCCTAGAGCTTGGTATGGTAGGCTAACTGAGTATCTTCTTCAAATTGGCTTTAAACGTGGTGAAGTGGATAAAACCTTGTTCATTCAAAGAAAAAACCACGACATCATGATTGCTCAAATCTATGTCGACGACATTGTTTTTGGTTCCTCCTCTGATAAATTGTTAAAGGAATTCATTGCTTGCATGTCCTCTACTTTTGAAATGAGTATGGTAGGTGAGTTAAGTTACTTCCTGGGCTTGCAAATAAAACAATTAAAGGAAGGAATTTTTATCTCACAAAGCAAGTATGCTAAGAATCTTGTGAAGAAGTTTGATCTTGAAAATGCCTCTCACTTGAAGACTCCCATGGGGTCGAGTCAAAAGTTGAGCAAAGAAGATGTGGTGAAAGTGTTGACCACACCTTGTATAGAAGCATGATAGGAAGTTTGTTGTACTTAATCGCTAGTCATCCCGATATTATGTTCGGTGTTTGTCTATGTGCTCGATATCAATCTCGATCCCAAAGTTACTCATTTAAAAGCCTTAAAACGTATTATTCGACACGTAGGAGGCACAACGATTTGGGAATTTGGTACACCAAAGATACTAACACTAATCTTGTGGGATTTAGTGATTCTGACAATGGAGATGTTGTTGATCGTAAAAGTACAACTGGTGGATGTTTTTATTTAGGAAATAATTTGGTCTCATGGTATAGCAAAAAGCAAAATTGTGTATCTCTTTTTCGATCGCTGAATCGGAATATGTAGAGTTGGGAGTTGTTGCACACAACTTTTATGGATGAACCAAATGATTGAAGACTATGGTTTGCAAAGTGAAACCCGATTGTCTATTGTGATAATATGAGTGCGATTGATATTTGAAAAATCCTGTCCCACACACTCGTACTAAACACATAGATATTAGACATCACTTTATTCGAGATTTAGTTGAGAAAAATATTATTCTAATTGAGTATATTTTCATCAAAATCGCCTTGTCGACATCTTCACCAAGGCTTTGGATTTTGAGAGATTCTCCAATCTAAGGAAGTCTCTCGGTTTGTGTCTTTTTATTTGAGATGTTACACGAGATGTCACAACATTGCACATCACATCCATTGTGACATCCAAAAAATGCATCCCTTCTCTTCTCCTCTATTTCTTTTTTCATTTTTTTGGCATCCCCGCATTATAAGCTTTCATGCATTTCTCGCAAAAAGTGGATTGATGGTTCGAACTAGTCACATATATTGTCTCCTTGGAAAAGCGGTGTGAGTCGATCTCTCCAATTCAAAAATTGATGATTTTTTCCCGATGCATTGAGTTGAAAATAAAGTCTTGATCATGCTTGAGGCCTTCCAGAAAAAGCTACCAACCCATTGTGTGCAGCTATTCCTTGTGACCTATTTCATCAAGCTCCTACTGTTTAACAAAGGCATGATCATGTGAAAAAGAGCTACCTTTGGCACTTGAGTGAAAGCTCCCTGTTTGGTTAACTCTCTCATGAGACTCGGAAAAAGTGAAGAAAACTCGAAAATTTTGATAAGTGGGATTTTGATTGCGATTCATTGAAATCGAGTCACAGTGTGACTCAAAATGGGGCGACATTTGAACCTACATCCATTCTGCAAAGACTTTTCACCTTGTGTGTGCGTTTTTTATTTTTGCTTTGCATTAGGCATATTAGGTTTGCATGTCCTGGTGATCTTGGATTCTTTGATGAGATTTGGTTTCCATATATAATTTGAGGATAATATTTTTCTCTTCCCAAATCTTGAAAATCTTGATGGATATATTTTGTGGGTTGAACCGATTTGGAGGATCAAGGTAAATTTTTTTTTTGATTTTATCACAAGTTGACATAATGTGGACACTTTGAGAACCAGAGTTTGATATTAATTGGGGTCTTGATTCTCTTTCTTTTTTCGATTATTACCATGAGAAATTCTTTCCTAATCAAACTCTTCCCCTTGTACTTTGATTATCGTGCCCAATAATGACTCTTTGCTTTCACTATTTACTTGCAGGCACTTGAGTGTTGTACACCCTCTTTTCTCTCACAATTTTCGAAGCTTGTGTGTGGTTGAGATTTTTTTCAGGTTATTCGGTCATCTTCCTCACCATGGCAAGATTTGTTTCATCAATCAAGAACCTTTTTGGCAGCCCCAAAGAAATCTTCTTCTTCCTCGCACAACCCGAAAGCCCCAAGTCCGAGAAATCCATAGAAGAAGAAATCTTTGCGAGATGTCGAGAGATGGAACCCCATCTGACACTGCATCTCCATATGCTCAGAATCCTCCTTCTTCTCCGCATAAGGAGAGCACTTTTATCGCAGAGGGCGCCGCCACGCCTTCCTCTACTCCCACAGAGGTCCTCGCAGTAAAACCATCACTCCTCCATCGCCAAAAATTGCCGCTCCCGACTGCATTCACGATGCCCCCGCATCTTTCTTTCCTCAAGATGTCCCTCGCATCGGGATCGCATCTCCCACTCGCTTCAACCAAAGATCCGGTTTGGATTCTTCTCTCCCTGAGCACTCATCCCCTCCAAGTTCCACTCCAACGGCTATCATCCCTGTTCCATTTCAAGACGAGGTCCTTGCCTCTGTTCTTCCTGGTGAGAGAAATAATGAAATTGATGTCGACAATCCTCCGGATTTTGAGGTCATTCGCACAGTTCATGGGCCTTTGGGAAACCCTAATGTGCGCCGTTCGAAAAGACTTCGTGGTTACTCTCCAGAGGACTTCGAAGATTCAGACTCTACTCCTGAAATTTCTCCAAAGAAGCAAAAGACTGCTGTTGAGGGTATTTCGCAGACAGGGGGAGATGATTTGCCTATTCCTTTTGTCCCTTTTAGTGATTCAGAGGACAATGCAAACCAGTTTGTTGTTCTGCCCAGAAAACGAGTGCAACCCGAGTCCACCGATAATGATGAGGATGTGCCTTTGGCACAAATGCTTGCGCAGGTCAGAAAGGGCAAAGGTGTGGCCAAGGATGTGACCACATCTAGGCCAACACCTATTGCAGCTGAGTCAAGTTCCGAATTCGATGACTCAAGTGATGAAGATTTTGATGCTTCAAAAGAACCAGACCCTGAGATTGATCTTGATGCCATGGTCGAGGAAGTGGGTGATGAAATATTGCTGAAGAATTAAAGGAGGCTGCTGCTGCAGATGTTGAGGAAGATGTCATGTCATCCGACGACACATCCGATTCTCGAGTTTGATATTGCAAAAGCCCTCTGAGCAATTTTACACATTTCTTTGCCCGCTTCCAGGTTTCATGCTATCCTTTCCGTTCCTTTATTGATGAGAAAAATCGAGATTATGAGCACTTTGAGAAGTATAACTTGAATCGATTTTTTGAAGAACGCAATTTGTTAACCACAATTGATCGCATTGCCTTATATTGATTCGTGGTGTGAGTTTTATGCTAATATGTCTACTCATATTTTTTCGATCTCCCAAGTTTGGAAAAGTGTTTGTTCGAAATAAGATATATGAGTTCAGTCCCTCGATCATTAACCGGTTCTTTGACATGCCTGATTTTGAGGAAAGTGAGGTGCCCTCCGATTACAATGACATGGCTCACTTTCTATCTAGTGGGCGTATGCAAGATTGGCCTGCCCATCCCAAAAAGCTTGTCTCCTCCCGCCTTACGTCCTTCTATGGGTTTTTGCACAAAATATGTTGTGCAAATTGGTCTCCTTCGAAGAATAATTCCATCGTTACACGGACACATGCTCGAGTTCTATATCAAATTGGGAAAGGACTGCCGTTCAATTTTGGGAAATTGGCCTTCGAGGAGGTCACGTTCTTTGCTACGGTGAATCTAAAGCTTGGTCCTCGCCATTTCCAAGCCACGATCTATAAGATCCTGGTGTCACAAGGTTTTCAGCCCAAGAAGGATGATCATTTTACCAACCCACCTGGGGTCTTTCATGTATCCAAACCACTGCTCAGCCCTCAAAATCGCATTGTTGATTTGCCTCTCGTCTATCCAGGAGATGCTCCGCCTGCTCCTACGACTCCAACCTCTGCTGCTTCTCCAGATGTTGCTACCCCTGCCCCTGGGACTGTCCAGGATGTGGCCGCGGATGCGGTTCCGGATGTTGGCCACATTCCTGATCCCATTTTCTCTCACATTTCATCCGACTGCTTTCTACCGCTTTTTACATGTCCGGTGGCTTTTTCTTTGAGCAATGCTCATTGCTCACTTCATCGCTTCTCCGATCTCGGTTGCAACAAATACTTGGCTCATTTCTCGCCAAAAAGGGGAGAACATACCGCAGGTGGCCCAAGCACTGCTACAGGGGAGCTATGGAGACTGAGACTCCTAGAACTGATGCTCACATGTCGAACAGTGCCGCAGATGCCGGTGTCTTTCCGCACCACCGACTCGATGAGAATGAAGGCGTGACGAAGGCCTTGGTTTGATTTTGAAGGACAATTGTACACGAATGTGTCTCTCGATAAATTTTATGATATTTGATTGGGGATGTACTAAGACTACTATTCTACTAGGTTTACTTATTTTGTCTTTTGATAACTTGATGAACTCGTTTTTTTATTTGTCATAGATTATAAATGTGACCGAAATGTGATCGATCTGTTTGGTATTTTTTAAATCAAAGATGATATTTAGGGGGAGTTGTCACACTCAGGGGGAGTTTGCTTGATTTGTGCTTATTATGTGTTTTGTCCAGAAAGGCAAAAAGGGGGAGATTGTTAGGACAATTTTATCGTCTAAAAATATTTTTCGAGAAAAAGATAAAGATTGGTTTTGATTTGTTTTGCCTTTCTAGACTTGTGATATTATTAGGACTTTTTAGATAAGGGAATAAATCATATTGATATGGTATTGATATATTAGGATTCTTGATAGTTATCTTGTTTCCTAACATAAGTGATTTACTTGTCATATATTTGTATATATCTTCTTTCCTTGTGTATTAGGTCTCTTGAAGGGTGTTGAACGGCTATTTAAAGGGGAGAGGACGTCCATAATGGACACACAAGAAATACACCAGAGTTACAAGAGTCTTGAGAGAGTTAGAGTCATTCAAGCACAAGGAATCTGAACTGCCCTGAATGCGACCTCAAATGTGACTACATCTGAGATCACATTCACCATGACTTGTGTTTGTTAGTTTTTCATCCATTGTGTTTGTATTGTGATTAACGAAGTCCATACATATCTATTGTTGGATGAGTTGAATTACATAGATTAGATATACTCAAGATAGGAGTTTTTCGTTGAATTTCTACTAGTTGGATTTTAGTATTTTTGTATACAGAATCAAACTGATTTTACTAGTGGAAAGTTTTGCCATATTGGCACGTTTAGAAGCTTGTTAGCTTGTAGACAATTTTTACTTCGTGTGTCTCTTTATTGTTTTCAAATTTCCGCTGCATGTGATTGTGAATGTGATCACATCTGCAATCACATCCTTACTCTGCAAAACTTTTGGTAAATATCCGTGCTATAATTCTTTCAAGTAGTTAGTACCTGTAGTTACAAATAAGCAGTTGTTCCTCCAGTTTGGTGAAGCATTGCATCTATCTCATCACTATCCTCCATTTCCAGCTGTAAAAAGTAACATTCCAGATTAATCCAGTGATATTTGCTGAGATAAGTGTATACCTGTAGTTACAAATAAGAGAGATACAGAGAAAGTGAAAGAGGAGACCTCATCTGGAGTTTACTCCCCTCGAAGGCGACGTTCGTCAAATAGAAAAAAAAAGGATAAACTATACATTTCTCGACTTAAACCCAATATATGGTGCCATTCAACTCGTATTCCCACGCTCATGCATAAAACAAGCACATGATCCCCAATTCCATAAGACAAATTTCTTGTTTTATGATTACATAAGTAATGCTGAAGAAAGAAACAATGTAACGGAAGGAGCATTCTTCATTTTCTGGTTGACTCTTCATCTTCGTCATGAAAAATCCTACACTCATCCACTTTTTTTGGTGACCATCCAATATTAGCATCCATCCTATGGAAAGAAAAAAAATAGTTGTTATGCATTGCAAATGAATTTATTCTGGATAGCAATTTCTAGGATGAATTTAGTAAGCAGTCAATCTACTAGAAACACAAAATTATCACCCCCATCTTTTTAACCACATCAGCCATGTTTTAAAAATCATTTAAAGGAGTGTAGTATGTACATGCCTAGAGGCAATCTTTTGTAAAATGGTCTCTCATTTGAGTGCTAAAGAGCAGACTCTAATCATGTCCACCTGCAAAGTAAAATTTTAATTTAGCAAAAATGAAAGGAGATGAAAGCTTTATTAATAAACAAACCAAGACTTGAAATCATAGGAAAGGGCAAGAAAATAGAGAAGAAGGGCTCTACAAGAGAAGAACGGAACCTAAATAGATTAATTCATCATTTAGTGCTAATACAAGGAACAAAAAATTCCTGTGCACCATTTTTCACCCCTTCAACTCTGAAAGTAATAGACATGAATGTACCAGTTACACTACGAGCGCCACCACTTGCTGCATTAAGAGCAAACCAGTAAATGAACCAGATAAATTCCCATATTACATACAGTTCTTACTAATAGCTAATCGATTTCACACTAGAGTTTTCAAAAGTTAATGAACTAGATAAATTCCCATATTACATACGGTTGTAGCTTTACAAAATTCATTGAAAATGAACTAAACAAACCAACCTAACATTCAACTTAAAAAATAGCCCATGCTTAACAGATAAAAGATACAAGAACAAGGAACTCTCCAACATAATCTTGATTCTGTGAATTCAAAGACGAACTCTAGAACAAAACTCAAAGGAAGCAAGTGAAACTTTAAAATTAGTTATTTAATTGCATACAAACTCACACTACCATCCTACCAAGACAAAGGCGTGAATACACAATCCAATACAAAAAGAATAATTTACAACTCAAAATCCATGAATTTGATCTTCAAGTCATCAGACCAAAAACTTTAACCAACTTAAACAAGGGCAAAAGATTGAAATATCAATTGCTCAATACACAACTAAAATTAGGGGTGGGCATTCAGATCGAAATTCTCGGATTTAGTTAATTCCATTTCCAGGAAGGTGCTTGGGTGTGACAAAGTCTAGGGCATCTTAACATATCAGATCGATTCCTTAACCTACTTCATAGTTTCAACTAGAGATCTCACACCATAGACACAAAAAGCTTAGCAAGATGTTGCAAATGTAAACCAAAACACACGCAAATACCGAAACTGACACTATGAGCAGCATTTTCATTATCGTCGGAGCTTCCAAAATGCCGCCGGCATGAAGCGATAGGTTACCTGGAAGATCTTGGGGATTACAAAACACAATTACGACCCTCCATCAGGTGAGCTAGTCGGTGGTGCCGGAGGAGACAGAAAAGGAGATGGAGCCGCAGCAGATTCCAGAGCCGGAGCCTCAGCCGCAGGAGCCGGCGACGGAGATGGTTGTATTTGGGAGCATGGGGAAGATGATGATGTTTGGATTTTGAATGTGCGACGGAGGAGACGGGGACGGACGTACACTTTAAGTTCAGTTAAGCGTTCATTTTTTTGAGGAAAAGTTCAGCTAGCATGAAATAAGATGGAAAAATTGAAAAAATTAAAAAATTAAAAGACTTTTAAGTATCGTCTTTTATTAAGGAACCGATACCTAAAGTTTTTTCAGACATCTGTTTTTAAAGAGAACCGATACCCAAAGTTATTAATTTAATTAAAAAAATAAAAAATATTATATGCATCGCCTCTTTATTAAGAACCGATACCTAAAGTTTTTGTTTTATTTTTAAAATTGCCCCCGGCACACTTTAGGCATCGCTTGTCATTGGAACCGATGCATATTGGGTGGTTTATATAATATTTTTTGTACTAGTGTAAAAAAAAACCCCATAAAATTAGTATTAAAAAAATATGACAGTAAATTCACGATGAGATGCAAAATTAAGAATTCGACTTGAACTATTGATTTTAGGAATTAGTAATGATTTACATTGTAATTAAAGGAAAAAAGATTAGAAATCACCTTTTTCTTGTTGTCGTCCAAGGTTTAATCATTTTTGTGTGCTGCGATTTTGACATCGACCCGCTGGTATCCGGATGTTCAGCTCTGTTTTTCTGAGGCATGTTGCGATTGAACTGAAAAAATTAAAATATTGATTGAAGTGAAATTAGGGTTCCCAATTTAAATGGAATCGTATGTATCGTACGGTAATTACGAGAGTGCAAGAGCTACTAGTTGGAGCAAGGATCCTCTGCGGAAAGGTAACTACGAGAGTGCAAGAGACGGTGGGCGGGTGCTTGCGAGGCTAGATTGGAACGACAGCGGGAGGCGGCTTCCTAACAGTCGGCGAGCGGGTGTGCTTGGTCACGAAGGTTCAGATTAAAAATGAAAATTATTTAAACAATTTAAAAAAAGAAATATGTAAATAGACACCGGTTTTGTAGACCGGTGTAACACGATATGATTAGACACTATTTTAGAACGTGTCTAAAAATCTGGTTTGTAAATAATTAAAGACACCGGTTTTAGAACGGTGTCAAAACAACTGCAGTCAAATCTAAATAAATAGACACCGGTTCCAAAGTCCGATGCCAAAACCGCTGTTGATTTGGGAATTCTTTTTAACAATAGACACCGGTTCTGGGAAACCGCTGTTTATTATCAAAAGACAGCACTAGTTAGACACCGGTTTCTTTAAACACCGCTGTTATACGAGAAAGACAGCAGAAAAGTCATAAAACCGTTGTCTTTGTAGTGGTACCAGTTTTCTTGTTGTGTCCATTTATAAAAGCAGGCCAACAGATTTAAGTAATAGCATAGATGTGACATAAGAATCTGCCAATTTTAACTAAGGCTTCAATCAATGTAGTGTTCCAACCTTAGGAAAAATAGGGCATCTCCGGAGAACAACTTCTTCTTATTGACAAACACACTCCAACCAGTAGTCAGCAAATGCCTTCGAGGCTAGCTTTCACCAGAAAAAAGGTAAAAAAGAAAAAAAAAGAATCGAATTAAGTTAATCAAGTTATGGAAGCAAAAAACAAAATAAGCTTCAATACTCATGTAGTAAACGGAACCTGAATATAGATTAAAATTCTACCTCTATAGATATGCCAAAATTTCCATTCAGTTCCATGCAAATCCTTAGCAACAAGCTCCTGTGAAGATCTCTGTTGTTTATAATTATAAAACCATAACAGACATTTACTACAGTAAACCATGAGACATAAGCAAATATTTCGCTGTGATTTTAAATTAAGATAGATTTATACTGGGGAAAAAGGAAAAAAAAAAGAAAGAAAGAAAGAGATCTCCATGATTTTAGCTACCAGAGGAGGAAAGCAATCGTTAGCCGCACGACAGGGAACTGAGAAGCCACCATGAGTGCTAGTATCAGAGGCTGCGAGAGTTTTATAGAACATGTGGGTGCAGACTTCCCTACGCCTTCAAGATCTTCATCTTCAGCCTATGCTTTTGTCATGCCATCCATCCATTTTTTGTCAATCTGTCAAAAATGAGTTACTTGCTAGGATGAACAATAAAGATTTTTCCTTCTAAGATGTTAATCAGGAGAGCAAAAATAGTCGCATTACATAAGAATTTTTCACTACTAATAATTTCAAGGAAATAACTTTTTTCCCTGAATAGATGGGCGCATACGATACTATTTAGATCATATGAGGGAGAATCTTAATAATCTCAATTTTCCAAATACCTCATAAACTTAAAGAGCAAAAAGAGCAAAAAGAATCGTCTGCAGCAATTCTCATATATCAGAGATTAACCCATCAAATATGTAGCAACCTCCATAATTTAACTTGTTACCATAGAAACCAATTCATCCAACGCATAATGTAACATATATGACCTCGTATCTGTAAACTAATATGAGAATCTGAAAACTCAAATTAATTATGTTGTCTTTAACTAGGTCTTAAACTAATCTAGACAAGCAAAAAAAGTTAGAATTCGAGCATATCATTAAGTATAGCCTTCTTCGCACACTTAACATCCAACTGCAATTTCATTTAAAAATATTAATGAGAAAAATCTCAAAGAAAAAGCGAAATAGAAAATTTTGCAATTTCAAAGCACTCAAATTCAAATAATCCACTAAATGCTTAGACAAACAGACCAACTCACTTGGTAAGCCCGCCGAAAGAACATGCTTGTCCAAATGCTTCTACGCATAAATGAAACTATTTTTGATTTTGATGATTTCACCTTAAACTATTTTCGATTATTCAAATAAATATTTTCGGGCAATATAAAAATCGATTTTCTTGTTTCAAAGTATTTTTAACAGTTACCGAATACCATCAAGGTAAACAGCGCCCAAAAAATATAGTCGGAATTTTTTTACGGATCGAACAACCCCTAGATTAGATGGACCGGTCGACCAGGGGGTCAACTGGTGCGGTCGACCGGTCGACCTGGTGTCTGAGTGTTTTGCAACATTGTCATATGTCGAGAATTGTCCAACAGGTCGACGATCGATCCCCTGGTCGACCGGTCGACCACATCGGTTGACTCCAAGGTTCGAGCCTCCCCTGCCTCTATGTCCTTCGTGCTTCCTTGTTTTAATTTTGATAGGTACAGGTCGAGCAAGTGGTCGACCGGTTGACCCCTCAATCAACCTGTGTGGGTTCAAATGCAACTTCTTTATATTGAATTATTTTCAATTGGTCGACCAGTTCAAAATCAGATGATTTTGAACCCTTAGGAGACAACAAGATTTACTTTAATCACTTTATCATTTTTATATATTATTTGTGCATCTTGTAATCCTTCTTTTGTAGAAAAAAGTGGGGATGGAGGAGCCTATGTTGGAATTCAAATTTTGAAGCTCTCCTATAAATAGAGGAAGGATTTGGAGGATCAAGACACAATACTTACAACAATACAAGCAAATTATACACAAAGCTCTTGTTCTTCATTTTCATAATATTGTTGTAATAGCCTAAGTCTTTCACTTTCACATCTTGAGGTCTAGGCTTTTATTCTTGATTACACTTGCACTTTTGAGTTATAATATTTTTCAAAGTATAATTTGTATTGTAATTCAATCATCCAAAACAATACATCCTTATTAGTATTCTTGTGATAAGAATGCACTTGGGTGATCTAGGTGTTGAAGAGTGTGGTACTCTTCATAGGTGAAGGAAGATTGTGGTAATCTTCAAGGAAGATTGTGGTAATCTTCAAAGAAGTGTTGTAAGAAGAGTGTGGTACTCATCAAAGGTGAAGGTGTAATAATTTTGATAATTATTAATAAAATTCTTTTTCTTTTTTCCAATATCGGATATACTCGGATATACTGGGATGGTAGAGCACGTAGTCCCTAGGTGGGGTGAAGCTCTTTAAATTAACGTGTGTTGTTTTATTTCCGCATCTTTATTCTTCTTGTGTTTTTACATTCGAAAAAGAGGGCAAAATCTGGAAAATTGGGATAATCTATTCACCCCCCTCTAGATTATCGTAGCCACTTGGACAAAAGTGGTATCAGAGCCAAACTCTTTGGCTAGCTCGTTCCACATTGCGAGTAAGAGAAAATATCCATGGCTACGAACGAAAGCTATCTTACCATCGGCGCCTCCACCAACAAGCCGCCACTATTCGACGCCAACAACTATGCCTTTTGGAAGGACCGAATGGAGTGCTTCTTGCAAGGTTGTGGATTTGATATATGGAATGCGGTCATTGAAGACATAGCTAAACCAACAAAGAAATTAGAGGATGGCTCCTTGGCCCCCAAGAGTTTTAAAGAATTCGATGATACCGACAAGAAGGCTTTCTCCCTAAATGGTAAGGCCTCGAATATTTTACATTGTTCACTCACCGCCACTGAGTACAACCGTATTAGAGGAATAAGGTCCACACATGATGTATGGGAAAAATTGGAAACCATATATGAGGGCACAAAGAAAATAAAGCAAGCAATAAAAATCATGCTTGTTAAAGATTTCGAAATTTCAATACGCATAATGGTGAAAGTATATAAAAATAGTGGAAAGGTTTGACAACATAGTCAATCCTCTTTTGACACTCGGGAAAGTTATATACAAAGAAGATAAGGTCACTAAGGCCCTAAATGCTCTTCCCGGCTCATGGTCAGAAAAAGTGATGGCAATCATGGAAGCTCAAAATCTCGAAACTCTCAAGTTCGATGAGCTCATTGGAAACATCCTCATCTATGAAGTGTATCTTAAGGAGAGAAAAAATTCGCAATCATCCACCTCTAAATTGGGTATGCAAATTATTCCTAAAGGTTTAACATCTTCTTCTAATATTTCATATTATACTAGCGATAAGGATGATGAGGAGACGGCCGCTCTTGTTCGGAAATATGCCAAATTTGTGAACAAAAATAAGACAAGAAAATCAAGAGACAACTCTTATTTCAAATGCGGAAAATCCGGGCACTACATTGGCGATTGCCCGAAGTTAGCGGAAGAGGAGCAAAAGAAGAAAAAGCCTTTTTCGAAAAAGAAGACTCTAAATGCGAATGTCAAAACTTGGGATGAGCTACTTGCCACAGCCGACGAGGAAGAAGAAGCCGAACAAGGTCTTATGGCCATAGATGATGAAAACAATGAGGTACGCTCTAACTCTTCATAATATTATTTAGTTAATGAATTGCAATGTGATTATGATGATTGCAAAATAAATTTCAAAATATGATTGTTAAATACAAGGCTTTGAAAAAGGAGTATAAATAACTAAAATTAGAAAAGGATAAATTATTTACTTCTTATGAATCACTTGATCTTGCACATGCTATTACTATCACTAAAATGCATGCTCTTGATTCTGAAAGATAAATGCTCACAAAAGAGATTGAAAATTTGAAAAAGGATGTGCATCGATTTAATTTAAGCACGAATAAAGTTACAAAAATTCTAGATGCACAAAGAGGTGAGCATTCAAAATTAGGATTTGTGTATAAACCTTTTCAAAATACTTCCAAGAAAAATAACCAAGGTCCGACTTTTGTACGTGCTAGTAGTTACCTTAATCTTATTTGCTTTTATTGTGGTAAAATTGGACATTAGGCCACTCATTGTAAATTGAAAAATAACTTTAGCTATTTTTGGAGACCTAAAGGTCTCAAGACTAACCCCCATGGACCCCAAAATTATAGGGTACCTAAAAATAATTCATTTGTAGGTGCTAGGGACTATAACAACAATGGAAGACTCAAAATGGCTAATTGACATCGGATGTTCACAGCACATGACCGGCAAGAGAGAACGTTTTACCAATCTCAAGCTCCAATAAGAAGGAATGGTTATGTTCGGGAATGGCAAGGGAAGAAATTGGTAAGTATTATTTCTCTCTTAGTAATGTTTTATTAGTTGAAGGGCTTAAGTTCAATTTGATAAGTATTATCCAACTTTATGACTCAAACTACAATGTTGTTTTTAATAAAGACAAATGCCTTGTTCTTAAAAATGTAAAAATTATTTGTGAAGCAAATAGAAGAGGCAATCTTTACAAAATTTGTACAAGTGGTTTGGTTAGTCAAAATGTTTCTTGTCTTGTCGCTAATAATGATTTAACTAGTTATGGCATAGGCGACTTGGACCTGTTGGATACAAAAATTTGCAAAATATTTACAAAAACCAACATGTAAAAGGACTACCCAAATTAAGTTTTGAAAATGTTGGCTTATGTGATACTAGTCAAAAGAACAAATTAGTTGAAAGTAGCTTTAAGCCCAAAAATGAAATTTCCACAACCAAGCCTCTACAATTACTTCATCTTGATTTATTTGGGGATATTGGTACGGCTATTTTAAGTGGAAAACATTATGCATTCGTTATAGTCGATGATTATTCTAGATATACTTGGGCTATTTTTCTTGCTAATAAAAGCGATGCCGTTAATGAGTTTGCTAAGTTGTGTAGACTTGTTGACAATGAAAAGGAAGATACCATTAAGTCTATTCGAAGTGATTGAGGTGGAGAATTTGATGGTGAATTTAGAGTTTTATGTGAAACCAAGGGATATGCTCACAGTTTTTCGGCTCCTAAAACACCACAACAAAATGGAGTAGCCGAAAGGAAGAATCGGACTCTTCAAGAAATGAATCAATCAATGCTCAATGAATTCCCTCTTACAAAATATTTTTGGGCCGAAGCCGTAAGTACCACTTGCTATGTTATTAACCGAGTCTATCTTCGTCCCAAATTGAATAAAACTCCATATGAGCTTTGGAAAGGAAGAACTCCAAATATTAGTTACTTCAAAATATTTGGATGTAAATGTTTTATTTTGAACACCAAGGATCAATTGGATAAACTTGATCCTAAAGCCGATGAAGGGATTTTCATGGGATATTCAACTAAGAGCAAAGCATACCGGGTTTACAATAAGACTAGCATGGTAGTTGAAGAATCCATTCACGTCAAATTCAATGAAGCTTCGGGTATTGAAAGGATACCCAATGATGATAGTGATGAAGAAGACAATATTGAACCAATCTCTCAAAATAATGCTCCAAGTTATCAACCTTCAACATCAAATGATCAATCTACAACCTCAAATGCTCCACAAGAAAGACAACGGTGATAATTTGGATCTTCCCGTCGCTCTAAAATTCAAAGGGGATCATCCTAAATATCTCATTATTGGGGATCCTCTAGACAATGTAATGACTAGAAGGAAATATGCCGAAAAAGCTCTTATCTATACTACTTATAAAAGTGTGAATCACTTAAAAGGGTTCTTGAAACTTTTGATGTACCTATTATAACCCTAATGAATATATGTGTTTAATAGTATGAGAAGAGGGTATAATTGAACTTGTCTTTTATATAAATAATTTAAATATAATTTCTACCAAATTCTTTTTTCAAATACTAGAAGTCTATTTTTTCTGTCACAACTTTTTGTGTAATAAGAGTATTTAAATAAAATTAAATTCATATTAAAATACATTTCAATAGCTTTTCAAACATACCTTATAAGCATATATATGAAATTTATATGATAATATTATAACCATTCAAAGATGAATAAAATACACAATTGTATATTAATTTATAATAGTTTATGAACAAATGATTTATCTCCATTGTATTTTTAGAGAAAACAATAAAATGAATTTACATTAGAAAAAAAAAACAAAAAGAAGTTAACTCCAAGTGCTTTGATTGTAGAAAAATAGTACTTGGTTTTAAGACAAACCAACTAAAAATCAGAACATAAGACATTTGGTATCTAAATTTTGCATTAATCCTTTAACTTTTTACATCTTAAATTGGATCCAGGAATCAGTTTTGTTATTTTTCTGATATATTCTACTAATCAAATAAATAAAAAAAATATGATAATATAAATTCTTATTAATAATAAACAAATTAAAAAGTATATAAATGCTTATATCATATGAAAAAATAAAATATATGATAGCTATATTTTTTTATTTAATGAAAATAAAATAAAAAAATTAATTTTTAATGTGAAAGTTTAAGAATAGGAATAGAGATGATTAATTTATCTATTAAAGTATTTTCCTAGCATTTGTACTAACTAGAAAAAAAATCTCACATTTTGTACTAACTAGCTCACACACATATATATATATATATATGTATATATATATATAAGAAAATATTTGGATGTTTAAATCATACATGGTTCATAAACTTATAATTGTCAAATTTTTATATTCATATGTATTTGTTAGAAATAAATAATAATTTATATCTTCTCTTCATAGTTATAATTCATTAATATTAAAGATGACTACTCTTAGTGTTGTTGTATATATTTCAAACATATAATTGATTAAACTTTTTTCCTTATATGCTTGAACTTATTTTGATTTTCCAATTAAGTGCTAAAAAGTTAAAAAGGAAAGGTATAATTTAAATTTAATTATTATTATTTATAATATCACTTGAATATAAATTTGAGTGACATTCTATATCCAAAATTCTTTTGAAGAATTGGCAGTCTTTGTTGGAAAAATTTATATATAGATTTTGATGATACACTGTAAAACTTAGATAGGAAGTTGGCATCCTATTTTCTATGTAATTTAACTTGTAATAGATAGGGATGTATAAGTTGAGTTGGAGTCAGCTAAGATGAAAATTACAAGACTCGACTGAATTTATATAAGAAATTAATAATGTTATAATCTTTAAAATTTAAGCAACATGAATAACCGTATTAATGTAATATATTTTTTGAGTAAACAAAATTAGACTTCAGGGGGAAGAATGAGTGAATTTATAGAAAAATAGACAGTACTAATAATTTAATTATAGAAGCTTTGATTCTAAATTAAAAGTAGGTTTTGTGATAAGCAATCTAATTATATGTTATCAACATATATAGAGAACTCTGCCTTAGATGAATTTAGTCGTTTAAAATTAAGTATTATGCATTGTGAACCTATAGTTTTATTTTTCATATTTATTTTCATTATTGATATAATTCTATACTAAATTGAGAGAAGAAACAAGACGGTTTTCAAACAAAAATAAAAAATACAAATATTTTAAGTGCATTTATGCTAACTCCAAACTGATTAGTTTTAATAATAGTATAAAATAACCAAATTATTGGTCATTAATATTAATAAACAAAAATCCTATGAAGATAGATATACCTATAACCTTCCACATTCAAATTTATTTAACTAAAATAAAATATTTTCAGATGATAGAGTTTTAAACATATTTTAATTCATATTAGTTTAAGTATGCTACCATATATATTTACTTACAAGACCATCTATTATTTAAGTAAAATTATTAAGTTATATTATATTTCACTAAACTCATAATGGATACAAAATGATTTCATAGAATAACTTTTTTTAGTTGTATTTCTTTTAAGTTATTTTAATGTCCATTGTATTTAGTTTAATTATAATACCTTTTAAGATATAGTTCATGCAATATATAAGTTCAATTTTAATCTTGTAGGTTTTATGTCAAGATTTAAGATACATGAACAACATTCACAATAAATATAAAATAATTTATTCAATATTAATTGCAACTTTCACCAAAAAAAATTATTAATTGCAACTAATTAAGTTTATATTTTTAATTAGAAATTACTTAAAATTATTTGGATCACGTGCAATGCACGTTCACCTTACTAGTCTCTCAAAAGAGCCTAAAAATGCAAAGGAAGCAATTGAAGATGAAGATTGGTTTATAGAAATACAAGAGGAGCTAAATCAATTCGAAAGAAATGATGTTTGGGAATTGGTACCGAGTCTTCCATCACAAACAATTATAGGTACTAAATGGGTATTCTGGAACAAACTCGATAACCAAGGCAACATAATTCGAAATAAGGCAAGGTTAGTATCTCAAGGTTATTGTCAAGAACAAGGTATCGATTATGATGAAATTTTCTAAGTTAATGCAAGGTGAGTTCGAAATGAGTATGATGGGGGAGCTCAACTTCTTCTTGGACTCCAAATTAAGCAAAGTCAAGAAAGCATCTACATATCACAATCCAAGTACACAAAGGAACTACTAAAGAAGTTTGGCATCGAAGAGGGAAGAACCGTTACTACACCAATGGCAACCAACATCAAAATTGATAAGGATGAAAAAGGCAAGTCGGTTGACCAAACCAAATATCGAGGTATGATTGGTTGTTTACTTTATTTAACTACAAGTAGACCCGATATTCTTTATGCCGTATGCTTATGTGCTCGTTTTCAAAGTAATCCCAAAGAATCTCATATGAGTGTCGTTAAAAGAATTTTTCGATAATTGAAAGGCACCATTCAATATGGTTTGTTCAAAGAATAAAATTTTTTCTTTAAAAGGATATAGTGATTCGGATTATGCGGGTAATATTGATGATAACAAAAGCACATCCGGATCATGTCAATTTTTAGGCAATTGCCTTGTTTCATGGTTTTCGAAAAAGCAAAATTGTGTTTCATTATCAACGGCCGAAGCCGAATACATTTCCGCGGCTTTTTGTTGTACTAAATTACTTTGGATGAAACAAACATTTGCGGATTACAAATGTGTTTTTCAAAATGTTCCGATCTTTTGTGATAACACATCCGCTATAAACATTGCTTAAAACCCGGTTCATCATAACCCTACTAAACATATTGAGGTTCGCCATCATTTCTTAAGGGACTGTGTCTCAAAACAAAAAGATTGAGATGTGTTTTGTTCCATCTCAAGATCAACTAGCGGATATTTTTACAAAACCGTTATCCTCCGAGACTTTTGCTTTAATACGATCTCGTTTAGGCATAATGCATATCGAATAAGATCTATGTTTGCATTTTGTGCATTTTTAAAACTTAGGGGTGAAAAATCGGATTTTTGGTTTTAAAAATTGAATAGAAACGGGACTGGGTTCAGACACCAATCGACCAAGTGGTCGACTGGTCGACCAGACCGGTCGCACACCTGGTCGACCAGGACCAGAGCAGAGATAAAATTGGTTCTGTCCTTATTTCGGTACTTTTGATATTTTTCTCCAAAATCGAACCCCTTTGCAAATTTCACACATATTTTCACTCAAAATGATTTCTTTCTTGTAAAATCTATATTTGTGAGTGTATATTATTTGTGTATCATCATTCATACCCGACATCTCCACTCGATTGGTAAGTTTAAAGTCTTTTAACCTCTATTTGATTGAACCCTTGAGAGGTTCCTTATATGTTGATATTTTGATGCCATTCATGTAAATTTGTGTTGAGCATGTTGATTATTTTTGAATGTTTGTAGTATATGTGCATTTGCTGATGAAAATTTTGGGCTTGATTATTTTACAAAGGTTATATTTCATCTTATGTTTTTATCTAACACCCGCCAAATGCTCGATCAAATATTTCAATGACAAATTTATTTATACATGATTCTCTTGATTTCAAATGTCCTATACACTTATAGGGATCATGTTTTGTCATTCATTTATGCTCTTAAAATCGTGCTCTTAAAAATCGTTTTGATAATTTTCCTATCCTTTGATTTTTTAAGTTTCATGGAAAATAGCTCGATAATTCGATTACGATACGCACTTTGATACATTTTTCTTATCATGGTAACATTATTTTTGATAATTTCAAAGGGAGAGAAAAATAAGCAATGTGTTAAGCAAAGAAAAAGCACACAAGTGCAAAGATAAGCAGAAAAAGCACACAAGTGCAAAGATGAGCAAAGAAAAAGCACACAAGTAATGTGCTTAACAAAGATGATTGATATGGCTTTGCTATGGCTATATGTTTACTAGCTTAGATCGAATGTGTAAAGTACTTGATGGTAAAAGTACTTCTTGAATTTTTGCATGATAGCATAAGTGGTTTTGTTAAATTTTGCTTTATGACTTGTATGATTCTATTTGGTAAAAATGAGAAATTGGTTAAGTTTTCAAATCTTGTTGTCCCTATAAAAATGTTTTACTTGAGTCATTATTGATAGGGGGAGTATAATTGATAGGGGGAGTCTTTGTTTCAGAACTGTTTATAAAATCCCTTTCAAAATTGCTTTAGGTTGAAATCATAAAAAATGGGGAGTTTGTTAGAATGAAACTATTTTTTATTTTGATGTTTTCACCTTAAACCATTTTCGATTATTCAAATAAATATTTCTGGGCGATATAAAAATCGATTTTCTTGTTTCAAAGTGTTTTTAACAATTACCAAATACCATCAAGGTAAAACGGCGCCGGAAAAATATAGTTGAAATTTTTTAACGGATCAAACAACCCCTGGATTAGCTGGACCGGTCGACCAGGGGGTCAATCACGCTTGATCGGCCAAATTCGACCCCCAAGTCGATCCGGTCCCGAGTGTTTTGCAACATTGTCATCTTTCAAAAATTGTCCAGGGAAGGGTCGACCACATGGGTTGACCCCAAGGTTTGAGCCTTCTCTGCCTCTCTGTCCTTCGTCCTTCCTTGTTTTAATTTTGGTAGGTACACTTGGTCGACCGGTCGACCCCCCTGGTCTACCGATTGACCCCCTAATCGACCTGTGTGGGTTCAAATACAACGCCTTTAATTTCAAATATTTTCTATTGGTCGACCAGTTCAAAATCAGATGATTTTGAATCCTTAGGAGACAACAAGATTTACTTTAATCACTTTATCATTTTATATATTATTTGTGCATCTTGTAATCCTTCTTTTGTGGACAAATGTGGAGATGGAGGAGCCTATGTTGGAATTCAAATTTTGAAGCTCTCGTATAAATAGAAGAAGGATTTGGAGGATCAAGACACAATACTTACAACAATACAAGCAAATTATACACAAAACTCTTGTTCTTCATTTTCATAATATTGTTGTAATAGTCTAAGTCTTTCACTTTCACATCTTGAGGTCTAGGCTTTCATTCTTTATTACACTTGCACTTTTAAGTTGTAATATTTTTCAAAGTGTAATCTTGATTGTAATTCAATCATCCAAAACAAGACATCCTTGTTAGTATTCTTGTGATAAGAATACACTTGGGTGATCTAGGTGTTGAAGAGTGTGGAACTCTTCATAGGTGAAGGAAGATTGTGGTAGTCTTCAAGGAAGATTGTGGTAATCTTCAAAGAGGTGATGTAAGAAGAGTGTGGTACTCTTCAAAGGTGAAGGTGTAATAATTTTGGTAATTATTAATAAAATTCTTTTTTTTTTCGAAACCCTTCACGGATATACTGGGGCTGTGCGTTAGATTCTCTGTTGGACAATGCCGGCAGTGGTGGGGGCAGATGCTGGTGCGAGGATCGGTGGTGGGATAGAGGTTCGACGGAGGAGTGCGAGACACGATGTTAGAAACTTAGAAGGCTGAGTGGCATGCACAAACTAAAAATAATGAAGTTGTTGAAGCCTGAATGACATAAATGAAAGCAACGTAATCGGCAAAAAGAAATGGGGCATTTCTAAATTTATGAACTTTCTGGAAATTCTAATTTACTCATACATACATAACTATTTTCTTTTAAGTTTTCCTAATGGTATATTGTATAAAATTCTAATGAAGATCCAACCATTTTGTTATTTTTTCATTGGAATATTAGAATTTCCATCGGAATTTTTAGTATTTCTGATGGTTATTTTATTTTAAAGGTTTTGTTTATTATTGGAATTAGTGTTGCAAATTTTCCAAGGATTTATTGTGATGTTGGAATTTCTATTGGAATTTAATATTCCAACAAAAATTCCAACAATTTACAATAGTCTTATCTAATGTTGGAATTTATATTGGAATTTCCAATGCTATACTGCAGCGTCGGAATCTCCTATGAAATTGTAAAAATTCCAATAGTATTTCCATTGGTTCATTCCAACTATTTTGTCTACTATTGGAATTACTATTAAAATTTTCCAACAATTCATTTTAGAGTTGGAATTTTCGCTGGAATTTTAATTCCAACAAACATTCCAATAGTTTATTCCAATGGTTTTATTTACCATCGGAATTACTACTGGAATTTTCCAACAGTTTGTTGTGGTGTTGGAGTTTTCATTGGAATTTCTAAAATTCCAAGAATTTTTTATTTCGTTGGAATTATTTCATTGGAATTTGATTGTTTTCTTTGTTAGTAAATTGTCGGACATTTAAATTATCAATTTACTTGCAACTTGAATTTGTTAGAGTAATTTAATGTTTTGTTTTAATTGTTAATTTGTATTGTTAAGGGTAGTTTAATATTTTTATCTTTCTTGTAACCCTAACTATATTTAGGAGCCTTCATTCTAATTTTGTAATTGTTGTCTTTTCCTTTAATAGTAAGAAACATATTTTCTCTCTCAATTGCAATGAATACACCAATTAGTCTATCATGGCATCAGAGCTAAATTTAATCCCATACACAATGTTGAGAGTAGTTACAGTAGATCGAAGCAGTTCGTTTAGTATATCAGAGCAAATCAGAGTAGATCAGAGCAGTTCATTCAGTAAATTGGAGCAGATTCATAGTTTTGATGTTTGTGTAATCATCCTTACTACTATTTTTCTTGTCAAATATTTCGGGTTTGATCAATTTGTTTTGTTTGGTTGGGTTTCTCTTTTGTTGGTTTTGTTTGTGCTTGTTTGTTGGTCATTCATTGTGGCTGAAAAGGATGACTCGTTGCAATCTGTTGGTGTTCGATTGGATGGAGAAAATTACGTATTGGAGTTATGTGATAAAAAAAATTGAGGGGGAAACAGATGTGGAGTTTTCTAAATGAGACTCAATCTAAACCTAACAGTGAGAGAAATGACAAATATACTAAACAACTTAAGGCTTGAGATGTTAATAATCTAATATTATTACATGGATTAACAATTCAGTTGAGAGTTCGATTAGTATGCAATTGGCAAATATGACAAGACAAGAGAAGTTTGGGAGTACTTAGAACGACTGTACACCCAGTCAAATTTTGCTAAACAATATATCAGTTAGAAATGGACATTCGAACTCTTCAACAAAAAGAAATGAGTATTTAGGAATTATATTGGGCAATGACTAATCTGTGGAACCATTTAGCTTCGACAGAATCCGCAGAGCATAATGCTTTTGCTCCTTATATTGCCGATGTAATGAACAATTGCTGGTTCCGTTTCTTATGGCTCTTCGTAATGATTTTGATGTAATGAATAATGGCTGGTTCAGTTTCTTATGGCTCTTCATGATAATTTTGAGTATTTGCGTGGAAATATTTACATCGTAGTCCTCTTACAATGGTTGATTCTATGGCCAATGAATTAATCGCTAATAAAACACGTCAGAATTTGCATCAATAAAACTCCAAGTAGCTACGGAAATCTAGAGGGGGGTTAAGATTTTCCCAATTTCCCAATTAGCGCCCTCTTTCTTGAATATGAAGATGACAAACTAATAAAAGTGCAGAAATATAAAATACACGATGATTTATAGAGGTTCACCCCACCTAGGGATTTCGTGCTCTACCACCCGGTATGTTCGAATGGATTTCAAAAAGAAAATTTTTTATTGATACTAAACAAATACAACCTTTACCTTGAAGAGTACCACTCTCTTCTTATAACATCACCTATGATGATTACCACTATCTTCTTTAACAATGAAGAGCATCAAACTCTTCAACACCTAGAATCAACCCATATATGTGTGTTCTTAATTACCACAAGAACACTAACAAGGATTTCTTGTTTTGGATTATTTGAGAATTATAATCGAGATTACACTTTGTTTGAAAATATTACAACTCAAAAGTGCAAGTGTAATCAAGAAGGAAGCCTAATACTCAAGATGTGCAAGTAAAAAACTTAGGCTAAAAATACAACATGAATATAGATAAGTAAGAACAAGAAATTCGCTGATTTTTCTTGTTGTTTTGAATACGTGTGTTGTGTATTTGATCCTTCAAATCCTTCATCTACTCATAGGAGAGTCTTCAAGATTGGATCTCCAACATAGGCTCATCCATCTTCACTTTTGTCTACAAAAGAAGTATCAAAAGATCTACAAAAATGGTTAAGAATTGTAAAGTAGCACTACAAGAAATCTGCTGAATAGCGACAGAATTTAGCGACGGACAACATCCGTCGCTATTAGCGACGGTTTTACGACGGAATAACGACAGATTTCTTCCCAAAATAATCAAAAAAATATTATAATATATAGCAACCGAATAGCGACGGAGTAACGACGGAATTACCTACGAATACGTATCCGTCGTTAATCTGTCGCTAACATAATGAATTACAGACGGATTAGCAACAGATTTTAAATCCGTCGCTAACAAGGTGTTTAAAATTTGAAAAATTGGAAAAAATAATTTGCGACGGATAAAATCCGTCGCTAAACGGTTAAGATGTTCAATTTAGCGACGGATAGTATCCGTCGTTAATATATAAATGAATTTTAATATAACAAACTGGAAAAACTTTTGGCGACGGATATAATCCGTTGCTATTTAATTAACATATTCACTTTAGCTACGGATTAGATCCATTGCTAAAAAATATCATATAATTTGAATATAAGAAAGTTAGAAACTGGGAAAAACATTTAGCGACGGCTACATTCCGTTGCTAAACTATAAATGAATTTTAATTTAAAAAGTTGGGAAAATAATTTGCGACGGAAAATTCCGTTGCTAAATGCTAACATTCACGTTAGCGACGGATTCGATCCATCGCTAAACTATAAATAAATTTTATTTTTTGAAATTAATGTTTAAAGAAGAGAAACGAGGCCGTCTCTTTATTTGAGTTTTTTTAATAAAGTAATATATTAGCAACGGATTAAATTCGTCGCTATTGTCTCAAATAGAAACGCCATCGTATTGACTTATTCAACTATGGAGTAGCGACGGATTATAATCCGTCGCTAAATTAAAACTATGAATAATCATCTCTTTCCGCATTCTGTATTAGTTCTAGCGACCTTCAACCTTATCCCCAAAAACTCCCACCAGGCTTTGCTGCCCCACCTCGCACCCCGTCGTCACCGTCGCCTCTCCCACAGCCGCCTGTGCCCGTCTGCCCAACCCACCGCCCCGCTGCCCCGTCGCACCTCGTGAAAAGGAAATTTTATCATACCTTTTTGTGCTTTTTGGTAAGATCTGCGCTCCTCTCTTGTACAATTGAGACCTAATTTGGTTTTTTGTGCTTTTATTTTAGTCTATTGATTATTTATCATGTTTGAGTTTTGGAATATCTTTTTGTAGTGAGATATTTGATCTTTCGTTTTTCTCCAATCTTGCGATATACTTGAGCAAGTAATTGTTTTATTCTGATTGTAGCAATCTTGAGATATTTAAGATTTTCTTTTTGGGTGGGGTTGATATGGTGTATTTGCAGAATTAGATTTAATTTCGAGTGAGGTCGTCTTCCTATTTGCGGAAATAGTTAGATTTAATTCTGATTTTGTTGTGAAATAATTATATTTAATTCTAATTTAGATTTGTTTATGGATGGAAACACGCTATTTAATTTATGAATTCTCTGTGCTTTAAATGAATGCCTTCTTAAAACATTCAAAGTTTACCCATTTACATTTACTTGAAAAAAATTTGACAAAGAGCACTTTGGTTTTTACATTTGGTCTAAACTACAGATGGATGGTTTGACTAAGACAGATGAACTCGTTTTTGTTCTGGCAGCTACTAACCTCCCCTGGGAACTAGATGCAGCCATGCTTAGGCGTCTTGAAAAGCTGGTATGATTTCAGATGGCTTGGTGCATATTTTTTTCTAGTATAAAAGCAACGTAATCAGCAACTTAATGACATTTCCTGAGGAGAAACAAGAACTGGTGCCTGAGGATGGCATGCCTTCACTAATTTATGATTATTGCTGTTCTTAGGCTGGTTGGTTAGGATTAAATAATGGAATTTAAGAAAGAATGCAAAGAAAAGACGAATAAAGAAAACTCATAACATGCAAATCCAGAGCTTGATACTTTGCAGTTTTAATTTGAGCTATATTATATTGCTTATTTGCTTCTTAAAAATACGCTGATATGTCTTGAACTCACATGTTCATCTTTTCAGCAAATGGAGTTCGAAATATTTAAGCTGGACTTTGATGTTATGTGAAGTTTTGAGGAGTGATTAATCCTAGAAAGTAATGCATTGTAATCCTTTGCAGTAGTTACAATCTGGTCAATATTTGGTTATTTAAATATAAAGGAACAAGGTCAGCACTCAGCATGATTTTGAGAACTCAAAGCTGGAGTATAAGTTTTTCTACTAGAATGAACTGACATTTTATCTTGGTTATGCACTTTTGAGTTATGAACGTCTCGTTAGTGGTATGCTTGTGATTCACAAGTATTCAGTTGTCTAGTACATAATAATTTAAATTCATGTCGTATACACTCGGATAAAAGTAGTTTTGCATCCCATCCTCTGCTTTTTCTTGTTTGTAATATGTCTCAAGGGTAGCTTAAATGTGAATGAAGCACAACCATGCCATCTCAAATAGTACTGATGGTGGAATCTAAAAATTATATTATCTGCCACTGAAATCACTTAATCAAGAAGACACTGGTATGATCTTGGCCTAATGAAAGTTAAAAACTTCGATTCACCTCATGTGAGTTGGTAGATCAGAAGTGTGATTCTTCAACACTTACAGGATTCTGCAGATTGCAACATCTTTAGTTGGTACAAATGATAATTTGTGCTCTAATAATGTCTCTGCATGCAGATATGCCTTTTTGTGTTTGTTTCATATTATACCTTGACATTGTTGATTTTTAGGAAAATTATTGTCGAATTTTACTTAGTATATATTATTTTGATATACTGTGCATGAAAATTAAATATATATTTTTGTTTGCAGAAGCACTATTGGTGTGATTCGACCATTGATAGACATATTCATGACATGTTCATGCAATCATGCCTCAGAGTTGGTACGTGTGATGATGAAGATGCCCCTAGGGACATATTCCTCTTCCGTGACAGCTATTCACAAATTAGACAAATTTTAGAAATATTTGTATTTTATGTTTTCTATTATATACGGATGTATTGCGTTTTCTATGACTATAAATGTTTAGCTCGAATTTTTTGTAATACATATTTTATATTGGCTATTATTGATATTTGTTATAGTTTATATAAATGTATTTTTCTAATTTAAACTGAATTGGTTTTGTAGGTTTTTATTATAAAAAAAAATTATGCAATTAGCGACCTATTTCGCTTACCAAAACATATAAATTGGCGACGGATTTGTCCGTTGCTATATGTAACGACGGACAAATCCGTCGCTATTATTAACAATGAGAAAACATTAGCGGGATTCTTCCGTCCGCTAAATTTAGCGATACATGTCCGCCGCTAGTTAAATAAGTAATGTGTCGCTATTTTGTTATTTCAAAGTGAATAATTGGCGGATTGTTATTTATTAGCGACGGATTTTGCCGTTGCTAATTTAGCGACGGATTTTATAATGCGTCGCTAAGAAATTAACGACGAGCTAAATAGAGACGGAAATAATCCGTCGCTAAATAAATTGGCGACGGATTTTATGGGTTTTGCGACGGAAATTTCCGTCGCTATTTTGCGATTTTCTTGTAGTGTAGATCTTATCAGATAATGGCTCAACAACGGATTGAATCTTGCTATCAAAAATCATAGGTCGGCCGGTCGCTCTGTTGAAAATTTGAACGTTTAAAAAATTAATCTGAGATTAGACACGTTAATCAGGGGGATCGGATCACTCCAATGGAGGTTGGACAGGTCGACCAAGCCTTCGACTGGTTGCCCTCATCCTGGACCGGCCCCCAAGAGTATTTCTGAGATAGAGGGGAAATGCTCAATTCCAGGCACCAATTAACATTGTGGTCGACCGATTGGCCTAACTCGTTTTTTCTTCTGTTTGGTTTCTATTTCGACTGTCAATATTCCATTTACGACTGTCACATTAAGTTTTAAATAATGGTATATATCACAACAAGATTCACAACAATTAATTTTAATTAACACAGGAACTCAATTAATATTTGAAAATAATAAAAGGAAATTAACCTCGGTATATCAGGTTGTCTTCTTCAACTAGATTGTCATTTTTAGTACAATCGTCAAGGAATGTTATTTTAATTCAGTAATATTATCGAATTATAAGTAGAACTAGTGCTACACCCGTGCAATGCACGGTGAGTGTTATGTTGGATCTTTTGAATTGTGTTGCATTGAACTATATGGAATTTGTTGTGTCGGACCACATAAATTAGATGGATATAAAATATTAATATTAATAAAATAAAAACTATAAAACTGATTTCAAACAAATTAATCAAATTAGAGCACTGTATTTAAAAATTACAAATTTTGGAAGACTTATTTGTACACCACATTCATTGTTTGCTTGTTTTTTGATTCGTCGTCACCACATATAATATTTTCAAAGTAAATATATTACTGAAAATACCATAAGTGGTGTCGCTGAATGGGGTGTTGGACAATAGATAAAGTTTTTCTCTAGATGAACCGTGCAATTCTAATCTTGCAGACGTACTTACATTCTCTACAAAAAAAAAAAAAATGGATTGAAAAAGATTCGAAAAATGAGATTTTTATAAACAACATATTTGAATTAAATAAAATAAGACAAATATTAAAGTTGGAGTGTGATATTTTTATTACTAAATGTCTCATTTTATATGTTAAAATTAATAAAATTACATTTGTAACGTGTTTTTTTATTTATTTATTTAAATACGAGGGCCCCCAATTTTATTTTGCTCCAGGCCCCTCGAAACCCAGGACCGGCTCTGTGTTAGGGCAACAACCTTCCATTTCATCTAACCCTGTAGTTTCTCTAAAACACTTATGGCCGCTATTTTTGTTTTTTGGATTAATAACACCCTATCCATGGTATCTTCTTATCATTTCATCTCATATATAATACTTTCAAAAAATATTTCAGATTTTGATTTCGGGTCGCCATGGTATGTGTTGAGTTTTACGGCGATGAAGAACAATATGGAGCCGATTATTGTTAATGATGGTCCATAACCTCAGATCTGAAACATTTAAGTGGAAATTACTTCCGACAAAAATAAGTCCCCACATATCTTCTTCAATATTTTTCTTATTTTCTTATTAATTATTTTATTTTAATTTTTTTTCTGATCCAGGTTAGATCAGTTCATTTTTTAACTAAGGCACCAAGAACACATCCCCATCACAGATCGAAAAATATAAAGGAAAAAAAGATAAGGCCTAAATCTTATTCTTTCTGTTTTTCATGATTTTCTTTGTTTTTTTAATATTCAGGAGTTTTTCATGTTTAAATCATATTATTATGTATTATGATATAAATTTAATCGACTCATGCATAACATTTTCTGTTTATAGAAACAATAGATCATGTAGATAAAATCTTAAAATTTCGAAAATTTCAAACCTAATTTATTTCAGATGATAGATCTGGTATATGTATTATTAAATTTCTCATGAATTTGTTTTTGGTAATTTACTATTTTGAAAATAAGCAATTGCGTTTTTGAATGAAATCACAATTTTTTTCTTCTCGAAAAAAAATCACAATTTTTTCCAGAATTTCTTAGAAACCAGATTATCCATTTTTAATATAGAATAAGGATTTTTTTTTTCTGTATTGTGCATTTTCATTTGAACTATAAAAAAAATGTTTGAAGTTAACTCCATTTTTAACTTTGTCTAGACTTGGTATATCATCAATTAATTGGAATTGTAATAGTATTTATTTTTTATAATTGTTAAACTTGTTGTTGGGTCAATTTTTATCAATTTATTACATTGTATTTTTCAAAAATTATTTGTACATAAATTATGTATAGATAAATATGAAACAGACTAATTTTTTTTAAAAATAAAGTAAAAATAACATATATATTTCAAAATTATAAATCACCATTCTTATTTGTTTCTATTTATTCATCATTATTATCGTCCTGTTTGATTACATTTTTCAACCTTTCGCAAGTCATTGAAGATGATAATTCCTCAAGTAAAACACGATTAGAACCAAATGATTGAACACCTTTGTATGATCTCTTGAGAATCTTGTTTGGCATGTTACCGACTGAAAAACATATATCATACCTCGATATCACGAAAGATGAATTCAATGCTTTGTATCTGTGTAGTTTTTCATACATTTGCATGAGTCTAAGCTTTGCGACCCATTGGGTCTTAGATCACATAGTAATGTAATCATGGTACCATATTGATAGATTAATTTTATAATCTTTGTATGATGGAGCTATTTTTTGTTGTTTTTTATTTGAATATGTAAATTACCAATGAACTCGTTCTACATATTTGTTTGCAATCAAGAAGATTAATTTTGGTAATATGGGAAAACATTTATATGGATTTTTTTTTCGTATTTGTTTATGGTCTGTAAATTAGGTATAAGTATTTTTTTCCTATTGCAGACTATGTAACTTGTTGTATTCTCAATATTTTCTTTGCTATTGTATTCTGTGAATATTAAAACATTTATTATGGTTTGTAATTATATTGGACATGTCACGTCCTAGACGGGACGCGACGACGATCAACCACTTAAATAAAAATAAACCCAACAGCCTAGACAAATGATACAACAATCCCAAGTGAAACAGAGTGTAAAGCAGCGGAAATAAAATAAGTAGAGTACGAATTACATCTTAAGGTCCAATCAACATCCAAATGCATCCGACATAATAACTTGAATAAATTTACAGGCCAAAACTAAAACATAAGGTAAAGTACAATGTCCAAATCTTAAACGTCAAAGGGTCCTACGCCCTTCAGTTACAGACCGAAATGAAAAGAGAATAAAAGAGTCCAACAACAATAAAAGAAACAAGTCTAACAACATCAACAACAGAAGATAATAAGTCCAACAAGCGGAGTACGGAAGCTTAGTCCGTGGTCGGTTCAACATCCTCGACAAAGTCCTCATCTAAAGGTTAGAAAACAGGAGGGGATGAGACATAAATCTCAGTGGATGGGGTGATCGTGTGCAAGTGTGGCGATATATAATTAATGCGAGAAAATAGTTCTATGAAAACGCGTGAGATATGATGCGTGAATCCACACACAGTCCACAAGCGTCGTGATAAAATATTTAAGTAATATACTTATACAGTTTAAGCAAACAATTCGTGGTCACACACATTTTATGTGATTCGGGCAAGACAGTAGGATTGCGTATGGAATGTAACGCCAATCCTATGCAAGACAATTAATGGTTGCGTACGGATTTGTAGCGCCAACCAATGCAATACAAGTAGCGGTTACGTAAGGATTTGTAGTGCCAACCAATGCAATACAAGTAGCGGTTGCGTACGGATTTTTAGCGCCAACCAAGCGGGTCCGATTAACTCCGGAATCGTGTGGATCATACAAAATGGCCGATTCCTTCGTTCTTCCTTTTAACTCCCGAGCAAGATGGTCAAGAGACTGTCACCTTATCGCTCCATAGGCAAAGACAAAATCCACAGTGGAGCTTGCAAGGCTCGGATTTGTCATAATCATGATTATACCTCAAATCTATGACCCGCTTCCCTTGGACAAACTCCGTCCCTCGATTTGGGATTAGGGCGATGGGGCGGAAGAGTGGAATAGCGGCCGAGCTGCCGGTTCCATCCCCCGATGTATCCATTCCGATTGTGAGCTCGACACACCAAGTTGACTTCAGGCAGAAAGTAAAAACAAGTTCGTAGTAGTCAAGCAATGAGTATTATTGATTCAGGGAAGTACATTCAGAAAATTTTTGAAAATCGCGAGTGGCAATTATGGCGTTGGTGGAGTTATTGGATGAAGATGATTATTAGGAGGATAAGAAATCTTCAATATCTTGAAAGATTAGGTGGAACATAAGTCCCGTTATTGATTCAAAATCGCAAGACGAGGAAGTCGCCCCGCGATCGGGTATTAATCGGTCAAGACGATCCGATAAGTCAAGGGGTTTTTGAGAAAATAAAATATTTTAAATAATAATTAATGTAAGAGGGTCCAGGGCTGTTTTAGTAAAAGGAAAATAATTTGAGTTAGATCCTTGACAAAAGAAAATTTACAATTAGCCTCGTTTTGTAAAAACCAATACTTTTGGGGTTAAAAATTGAATAAATAACTATCCCGACCTTGAACAATTATGAGGTCAGTTCCTAAAATCTCTAAATTATTCAGAGATTCAGGTTTTCAAAGTTTTGAGGTCGAGTTTTTATAAAATTCTCACATTGGCCCCAAATTTGTAAAAATTGTCATTTCGCGCCCTTAGTTTAAAATAATCGGAACTCACAAACCGGAAGAGATTTTAATGTTATTCCAGTTTGAAAATGTCATTAAGGTTAGTAGGATATTGGGACAACAGCAGTTTTTAAAAAAAATAAGTGTAGGTCCTTTAACTTTTGAAAATCTCATTTTTGTCCCATTTTGGAATAATTGCCTTTAAGGCTTTTAGGGGTCCAATTGTTATGAAATTTGAACCTTGGGTCCAAAATATAAGTAAGTTATAGTTAAATTAGTAATTCCAGGTACATGGGCTGTATAAGTCCTGTAAATTTCATTTGGGTCCTCAAGAATCTTTTATAATTTAGTCATTCAATTTTAGTAAAATTACTTTCCAAGCTCTAAACACTTGGATTTTTGGAATACATTTAAAATATGTTATTTACAGTCCCTTAAGAGTTAAAATTTTAAATTTTAAAATTAGGGTCTGGTACAATTTCAAAATTATAATGTAGCCCTTAAACTTCTCAAATTTTACAATCTAGTCCTTGGGCTTTTAAAGGTTGATTTTATTTATCTTAAAACTCTTAAAACTTTATTAAAATGTCCAAAAGTCATTTTTAAACCTGAGTACAGTCCCGGAATTCGAAATTTGCAGAGGGGTCCCTTAAGTTTTATTTTCTTGCAATTAAGTCCACCAACTTTCTATTTTTGCATTTTAAGTCCAAAAATTGAAATTAAATTAATTATGCTCGACTTGTCCAGGTTATAAGTCATACAAAACATGGATTTCAAGGATCATACACATGCATGTTTATTTCATACAAGAATTCATCAAATAGAATATTAAATTGTACATGCATGCACCTAAATTTCCATAATTAGCATTTTTGAGCAACACTTGAGAAATTTCACAACTTGATACATGAAATTAACATGCAATACATAAATATACATATCTCAAGTGCTCATGATCAAAACACTACATGCATTTAACAAAAATCCCTAGACGTGGAAGCATTTTTCCACCCACCTTAAATTTGGAGAGTTGTGAAATAAAAAGGATAATTTCACAACTTTGTATGAGGTCACTTAGGTCAGCCCCTAAGTCAAGAAATATCAAGAATTTGGAGTTAGAAAAATGAATGAAAAATTAAGAAGAAAATAGAAGATAAGAAAATTAGAAATACTACACTTTACCTTGTGTAGTAGGTGATTTGAAACTAGTTGAAGCTTCAAGTTTGAGATATTTTGGTTCAACTCCAAAATCACTTAAAGTCAGCCCCTATTTCTCAAAAATGAAAAAGGGGTGTTAAAATTTGAAGAAAATAGGGAGAAGAAGAAAGAAGGGCTCTAGTGTCCAAATCTTACCTTGTAGTCCAATTTCTCTACTAATTACTCTTCAAGTCTTCTAAATTCACCACCATGCATGCATGTCTTCAAGTAGTGTTCTATGTGTACCTCCAAAAATCAAAATTTAACTTTAGTTAAGAATGGAAGATGAAGAGCTAGAGGATATCAAGTTGAATTGAAGAACAAAATTTCTTACATTTGGGAGTGTTGATTTCGAATTTCTGAAGAAAATGGGAAGGAGTTCTTGAATTTTTTTTTTGTTAAGTATGAAGAAGAAGAAGAATAAATGAAGAAAATAGGTAGAGAGATGTAGGAGGATTTTTAGAGAGATGTGAGAGGATTTTTGCAAGACTTAGAATATGAGTTGGTGAAATGAAGTGAAAATTTGGTGTAGGAAATGGCCATATGGCCGTGTGATTGAGGGGAGAGAGGAAGATAAATTTTTCCAAGTCTTGAACTTGGTCTCTTGCATGGAGACAACTTGGTAGTCAAATGTATGGGTCAAAAATGAAGAATGGAATATTGATAGGAATAAGGAGAATGTTGGGAGGAATAGAATATGTTGGGAATTTAATGATATAAAATTGTAGTATAAGATGATGTGTATAAGGTTTGTAATATGGTGTAATTATACACAAGATGTATAATATAAGGTGTGTGTGCACAAGAGTTGGATGGTATCTCTACACCAAAATCATCACTATTGCCGTCCACCTTGGGGCATTATGGTAATCCCATATATTTTTTTTTTGTCCCAAATTTGATGATAATAGGTGAATAATATCAATCTCCAAAATAATTAGTGATTTCCTTGATCACTTATAAGTCTCATGATCACTTATTCTAAATCAAATTCTTAATTCTATAAGGTAAAAGTCTCTAAAATAAATAGTCTCTTAAAATTCTAAGGTGACTAATAAATACAAAAATAGTAATAATGATCAATCAAATCATAAATGTGAATAGAATTAGTAAATGATCATGATCACAAGTAATAAAATAAAATTTAAATATGAAATATATTTATTATTAATATTTACCCATCAAAGTGACACGGCAAAATAGTCAAGATAGTACAAGCCAAAAATACCAATCAAGCAGTTAATTAAATTATAAAATTATTTTGAAATATATAAATTTTAAATTTCGAAATTTTTAAAATAAAAATAAATATATTATGCTAAAAGAGTTTTATTAGCAAGTCGCTCAAGAACAAGTTGAACCGATTGAAAGCCCGCGTTAAAAGTCCAAAGAAATCGACAATGGTTAAAGAAGTGAAAATAAGTGTTATTAACAAACACCATAAAATAAAAATAATTTCAAGTATAAATTAGTTAAATCAAGTAATAAGTAAGTTGATAAAATCAAGTATGAGACACTTGCTATTTCAATATAAAAGTTGTATTTTTGTATAAGGTAAATCTCAAGTACTATTGTTTCGAAAATATAATGTTTACTAAATGATCTTTCAAGACAAATGTATTGTATTTTTAAAATACTAATTTAGTAGTAGATAGTTTTCGAAGATCATTAAGATGAAATAGATAACCGATGCTAAATCCATTATCATAATATGAATCGCAAAATAAATAGTAAATATAAAAATAAATTATCAGAATATTTAATACTGTGTCGGAAAAAATAAGACGAACAAGGTTTTGGCGCCGTTGCCGTGTACTAATTAAATTTTTACTACTAATATTGCGATAAATAGAATTATTTTTAATTTAGACATTTTTTTTATTTGTTGTTTAATTTTATTCCTACTGTGTTTGACTTGTTTTCTTTAGTTGGTTCAGGTAGTGCATGAACACTCGTTCCAAGCAAGGATACTTAGCACCGTTCATACCGGAGGTTGAGGCTTTTGCTAGGTCAATTAGTCCGAAGCTAAACGGGCGAAAGACAACAAGAACAGGCTATGGAGGACGTGGAAGATAACAACGGAGGCAATAACGAGTCGACGAAAGGTAACAACGGGGCAACGGGGTCAACAATTAGTTACCGCACAGAGGTTCCGTGATCCAGTGACAAGCGATTCGCAATTACTTCCGCCCACGGACAAATCGCAACTATGGTGTGTTGGGAAATTTATTATTTAGATTTTGATGAATGCCATGTAAAACTTAGACTAGAAAGTTGGCACCCCATTTTCCTTGTAATTTGTATTGTAATAGATAAGGTTGTACGAGCTGAGTCAAGTCAGCTATGCCTGGATATACAAGAAGTCAACTGAAGACTAGGATGAAGACTCCACTGTGAAGCAGCTAAGTATGGCAAGGAAGATATGTCAAGGACTCGACTGAAGGAGTATCAGCTGAGACACAACTGTATGAAGAGTCAATCAAGTCAACTCAAGAAGCCAAGTCTCATGTTGAAGTGACAGACGAGTCATCCATTTATTGGAAGCTAACTCAAAGTCACCTGGGGAATAAAGGACTGCAGTCAAGTCAAGACAACTGAAAAGAATCCATTGCCCAGAAGTCAAGAAGTTTACTTAAATAAGTAATACTTCCATGCTGCCATGTCTTAAAGTGCTCAGTCCCAGAAGCATGCAAAAAGGAATATACCAATGGGAAGCACTGCACCTCGTGTCAGATTCTGAAAAGTTGAACGTTCATTAATACGAGTAAATGTCAACATCAAGGACTGCAACAAGACAAGCCTACGAACACAAGTGATTTTCAAAAAATCAGCCTATCTCTTCAACGAGCAGATTTTTGAAAGTTCACTATAAAAAGCTGAGGAATTTCATTGAGAGAAGGTTACCTGAACCACGAACATTTAAGCTATTATTCAAACTGTAACCTGCAATATATTCTCAAGTTATTCAAGCAAATCCTCAAGCCTAAATCTCGAAGGAAATCGATCCAACACTAAGCGGTGAATGAAAGACAACTTCAAACTGTTGAAGAAGAAACATTTGAAGAATCAAAAGGGGTCTACATTCCTAGGAGGATTGTAGAAAGGTTCAAGGTCGAACCAGTCTCAAGTTATTGGAGGGCTTCGTGATCAAATCCAAGAATCTTGAGCAAGTCAGCTGAAGTAGCAAGGCAACCACCCTGTGAAGAAGCTGAGTCGGACGAGAAGCCAGCTGTGTGACCAAGGCATCTCCGGACCGAGTCCCAAAGGAGTAAGTGTTTGTGTGATCAAGACTTGTATCCGGGTGATAACCACTTTATACCGATCAATACTTAGTGGATTCCTCCGGGAGTTGGAGAAAGAGAGGAGTAGAAGAATTACCCCATCTTCAAACCTCTATAAAATTATTGTGTCATTTACATTTCAGCATTTTTTTTTCTGCATATCATTTTATATCTGCTGATAATTTGCTATCCAACTGATAATTAACAAAGTGCTAAAATCAAGTGTTTAAAACAAAGTTAAACCTAATTCAAGGGTGTAAAGTCTTCCGCTGAAAATCTTATCACAGCCACGTTAAGGTTTAGACTAAACAACTGAGTTATTCTATCAACAGCTCAATCAAGTCTGTTGAGTGGCTAACTCTGCTGGTTAACTAACTTAGCTGTCCCCCAAGGACTTAGCTGTGTATTTAACTCTGTAATATTTTAAAAGGACTAAATCGAAAAATTGGTAAGATTTATTCAACCCTCCCTTCTAAACCTTACTCTCACCCCTTGGGACCTACAAGTGGTATCAGAGCGGTTGGTTCATTGAACCTTCCGCACTAGTTCTGAACTAGATATCCAATCTTTCAAAGAAGTTTTTAACACTTGCTCTTTCAAAAGCTATTTCTTGTCAGCAAAGTTATTATCATGGAAGCAAATTTGACACGCATTCCAATGTTCACTATTGAGGAATTTGATGACTGGAAAATTCACATGCATGCTCATCTATCTGCTTTACATGACGAAATGTGGCTTGTGATAGAGGATGGGCCACCGCAAATATTGAAAGTGAACACAAGCGCAAGGGAGAGCGTAACTACGGTGAAGGAGAAGAAAGCTGTCATTTGAAGCAAGACCGACCTTTAGTTGAAAAACCAAGGATTTGAATGGACCAATGATGACAGAAAGAGATACAACTTGGACAATGTGGCCAAGTATATTCTCTACAAGACTCTGGACAAAGCAATGTTCAATAAAGTCAAATCATGCAAAACAACAAAAGAAATCTGGGATAAACTAACTTTAATCTGTGAAGGATCAGAGCAAATTAAAGAAAACAAATTATTTGTTGTTGTTTAAAAGTTTGAAAACATTAAAATGCTTGCAGGTGAGACAATGGATCAGCTGGATGCTAGATTCACTGAAATCACAAACGAGCTCTCAGCGCTTGGAAATGAATACACACAAAAGGAGATGTGTATGAAAATTTTAAGAAGCCTCCCAGCTGAGTGGGAAATGAAGACCATGGCTTTAAGGCACTTGATGGACTTGTCAAAAACATCCAATCATGAGCTATTCTCAGACCTCAAAGCTTATGAATTTGAGATGAGAAGAAAAGATCAAGAGGAGATTGTTGTACCCAAAACAGTTGCACTTATAGTCAAGGATGGGAAGAGAGCTGAAGTCAATGAAGCCTTTGACCAGGAGAAAATTGCCTTGATGGTTAAAAAGATTCAACAAGAACTACAAGAGAAACAAAGGTGAATTCTTCAGAAGACATTCAGCTCCCTCCAAGTCAAGGGAAGATAGGCCACCCAAGAGAGCTGAGCATCAAAAGGTTGAATATCAGAGAACTGATAACACAAGAATGGGAAAGAGCTGATCAAAGAATTGAGAACCTGTGTTGGAACTGTAGACAACCAGGACACTTTGCCATTGACCGTCCATATCCTGTTGTCAATAAATACATGAATCAAGAAGAAAGAAGAGTCTTCAGAGAAAGAAGACAGGAAAAGAAAAAGGCTATGTTGGCTGCAGAGACTGCTGAGACAGCTAAGTCGAAAGAAGCAGCAGACTCAGAGAGTAGTGAAGCTGACTACTCAAGTGATTCAGAAGAAGAAGCAATGATCTGTCTAATGGCTAAAGACAAGATCAACCTGACCAAGAAGATAAGGTACACTCTAACTCATCTCACTCAGATTCTAGTAATAGTGATTGTGACACACACACTTCATCACCCAATGATCTTTATGATTCATTAGGAAAAATGATAAAAGACTTTGAGCACATTAAATCCTCACACACACTATTAAACGAGGAAAATAGCCCACTCAAAGCCAAAACTCACGGTGACTAAGGAGCCGAGTACTCTAAGTCATATAGTGATGAGAACAAAGAGTCAAGGCCGAAAATGCAAAACTAATAAAAGAGATAGTCGCTTTATAGAAAAGAGGAAAAATGATCTAAAAAATGTGATTGCATCATTTACAAAGGCATCTAAATCATTGGATGACCTTATAATGAGCCAAAAAGAGTGTGGAGATAAAACTGGCATAGGATTCAATTCATTTGCACACAGTCAAACTCCCAGAGTGATCTTGGAAAAATTATCTTCAAGTAATGAAGCATCTAAAAAACCCAAGACACCAAATGTTGCACCCACATTCACTCCAAAGCACAATCACAAACAAACTAGCCATGGATGTTAGGAATTTTATTGTTTAGATTTTGATGAATGCCATGTAAAACTTAGAATAGAAAGTTGGCACCCCAATTCTTGTTGTAAAATGCATTGTAATGAATAGAGTGAGCCAAGCTGAGTCAAGACAACTACGCCCTAACATGCAAGAAGACAATCAAGATGGAAGGAAGACTCACTTTGTGAGACAATTGAGTATGGCAAAAAGAAGAGTAGACGGAACTCTATGAAGAAGCGGTGAGATGCAAAATTTGAGTGGAGCATCGATCAAGTCAACTCAAGAAAAGCCAAGTCTCAAGTTGAAGTGTGAGAAGAGTCATCCAATGATTGGAAGTCGACTCTAAGTCACCTGGGAAAGCAAGGAAATGCAGTCAAGTCGAGATAATCAGTAAAAGAACCGTTGCATTTAAATTAAGAGATTTACTTAAACAAGTAATATCTCCATACCACCTTTCTCGGAGTGCTCGATCCCCGAAGCGTGCAAATGGAATGAACCAATGGGAAGCACCAAACCGTGTCGAGAACTCGAAAAGGTGAAAGAACAATTCATACGAGGAAATGGCAATTCCAAGAAGCGCAAGCCAACGATCGCAAAGTGACTTTCAAAAATAAGCCTATCTCTTCAACGGGCAAATTTTTGAAAGTTCACTATAAAAGGCCGAGGAGTTTGCTTGAGAGAGGAGGATGCAAGGATGACACACACGTGAGATATACAAGCACATTAGAAAAACTGAAACAATCTCAATCCTCAAGCCTACATTACGAAGCACATCAATCCAACACTCACCTGTGAAGGAAAGAGAACTTCAATCGTTGAAGAGGAAAATATCGAAAACAAGGGGTCTACATTCCGGGAAGGATTGTAGAAAGGTTCAAGGTTGAACCAAGTCTTAAGCTTTTGGAGGGCTTCGTGATCAAATCCAAAGAGCTTGAGCAAGTGAGTCAGTAGTAGCAAGGCAACCGCCTGTGAAGAAGCCGAGTCGCACGAGAAGCCGGTTTGAGTGATCAAGGCGTCTCGATCGAGTCCCTAAGGATCAAGTCATTTGTTGTGATCAAGACTTGTATCCGGACTATTTACCACTTTGTAAATCGATCATTACTTAGTGGATTCCTCCAGGAGTTGGAGAAGAGAGGAGTAGAAGAATTACCCCATCTTGAACCTCTATAAAAACTTTCTTCGTGTCATTTACATTTCAAAGATTTAAATTCTCGCACTTTTAACTCGCTTATATCTCTTTGATAAATTTGCTATCCATTTGATAATTTACAAGTACTAAATCAAGTTCTAATATCTTGCTTAATCAAACTTAAGGGTGTTAAGTCTTCCAATTTGAAAATAAAACCACAATCGAGTTAAATTGTAGCCAACAATCGAGTTACTCCATCAAACTCGGTTTGAAAGTCTGTTGAGAGATTGACTCTCTTGAGTGACTAATTCGATTGTCCATCAAGGACACAGGTGTGTAGAATTAACTCTGAGATTTAAAAGGACTAAATCGAAAATTTGCAAGGTTTATTCAACCCCCTTCTAAACCTTACACTTACACCCCTTGGGACCTACAATGGATATAAAGGAAAAGGAAAACAGCCAGTTGAGTATGCTGAGAGGACAACTGAGAAGAAATCCAGCAGAGTTCCTCAACAAACTCCAAACAGAAAGTACTCTGTAAAGAACAAACAGAGCTACCAAAAACCCCAGAAGTTCTATCAAAGAAACACAAATGATGGGAGTGGTAGACATTACCCAAGCCAAGCTGATTGGAATAATGTGAAATATCAGCAAAGACCTATGGAATATAAGCCTAAGTGGCAAAGGCCTAGAACTAAGCAAAGGCCATTTCAAAGGCAAACGAGCTATCATCAGCACACATATGCACCCAAGCACTACACTCAGAAATATCACAACTACCCAAACAGAGCAATTGCTAAAACACACACACAGGCATACAGACAAAAGAGACAGTTGTATGAGCCCAAAGTTCCCAAGCAATTTGCCAAAGTGAATTATGATTATGGCACAGATAGATGACAACCTCTTAGAGTCAAGTCATTTGGCTATAGGTTGGTTGGATCATCTTACAAGACTAACCCCTCAGGACCCAGACAAGCATGGGTACCTAAAAACTAATTTCCTTGATTACACGTTCAAGGAAAAGCTGAGTGTCAAGGAACCTGGTACATGTATAGTGGCTTTTCTAGACACATGACAGGAAAAAAGAAAAATCTGTCAAAATTCAAGGAGATTAGAGGTGCAAAAGTCATATTTGGAGGAAATGAAGCTCCAGCGGAAATAAGAGGCACTGGATCCCTCAAGAAAAATGGATTAGAAATCACAGATGTTGCATATGTTGAAGGCCTCAACTTCAACCTGTTAAGCATTAGCCAACTCTGTGACAAGGGCTATAATGCTGGATTCAATATGGGAGTGTGCCAAATCAAGGACATCAATCAAATGAAGTAGTGTTGCAAGGATCCGACAAAAGAACATGTATGTGGTAGGTTGGTGAATGCCACACCAAGCACTTGTCAGCAAGCAAAAAGCATGGCCGAATCAAGTTGGGTGGGCACAAGAAAAGTCGAGTCATCCGAATTTTGAGACAATTAACAAGCTTGCAAGGAGTCATCTTGTGGAAGGACTGCCTGACTCAGTGTACAAGAAAGAAAGTGTTTGTGATGCATGTCAGATGGGAAAGCAGATCAAATCATCATTCAAAGAGAAATCTAATCCATCTTCAACAAGGATATTACATCTGTTGCATATGGATCTATTTGGTCCAGTTGAGCCAGCCAACATAAGTGGAATGAAATACACCTTAGTGGTGGTAGATGATTATTCTAGATACACCTGGACAATATTTATGTGCAAAAAGAAGGAAACTTTGCAAAAGTTACCTCAACTGATGAAAAGAGTTCAAAATGAGAAGAGTCAAACCATTATTAAGATAAGATTTGATAGAGGAACTGAATTTGTCAATGGAATAATAACTCAGTATTGTGTTGAAAATGGTATTTCTCATGAATTATCTCAGCAAGGACTCCGTGAGAATGGAGAGCGAAAGAAGGAACATAACTCTCAAGGAAGCTGCAAGAACCATGTTAGTGTCGGTAAAATTTTTAAAAGATTTTGGGTGAAGCCATCAACACCGCATGCTATACTCAAAATAGATGCATGATCAATAGACAACTAACAAAGACTCCCTATGAAATATGGACAGGGAGAAAGACAAATGTTGCATGTTTTAGAATATTTGGATGTAAATGCTTCATCCACAATAATGGCAAGGATAATTTAAATGCTTTTGATGCTAAAGCTGATGAAGGTATCTTTTTGGGATACTCAGCTGAAAGCAAAGCCTATAGAGTGCTGAACAAGAGGACTATGGTCACTGAAGAGTCTATCCATGTGGTTTTTGATGAACCTAATGTAAATGAAGAAGACATTGAAGAGTTAGCTAATAAGCTGAATCAGCCAACTATGCAGAAGAGTCCTTATGTTGAAGCCGAAGCTGGAGCAATTAATCAAGATGAAGATGAGACTGTTGAGTCTCAAAGATAGCTGGAAAATCTGCAGCTGAAAGAGAATGAAAGAGCTGCTCAAGAAAACATAGCTGCAAGACGAATGAACCCAATTGATTTACTCCAACCTGATGTGAGATGGCTGAGAGACCATCCACCAGAGCTAGTCATTGATGATGTAAGACATGGTGTAAGAACCAGATCCAGAGCTCAACAAGAAGCAATGTTCACTTGTTTTATTTCCCAAATAGAGCCAAAAGATGTGTCCCAAGCATTAGATGACACACATTGGATTCAAGCCATGCAAGAAGAGCTAAATCAGTTTGAAATGAACAAAGTAAGGGAACTGGTGTAGAGACCAACCCATCAAAATGTTATTGGCACAAAATGGGTTTTCAGAAATAAGATGAATGAAGAAGGTTCTGTGGTAAGAAACAAAGCAAGATTGGTAGCCAAAGGGTATTGGCAAGAAGAAGGAATAGATTTTGATAAAACATTTGCTCCTGTTGCAAGATTAGAAGCAATAAGGATGTTTCTTGCCTATGCTGCACACAAAAACTTCATTGTATATCAAATGGATGTGAAAAGTGCATTTTTAAATGGATTGTTGGAAGAAGAAGTTTATGTTGAGCAACCTCTAGGTTTTGAGCAGAAAACCATTGGAGATAAGGTGTACAAGCACAAGAAAGCTCTATATGGATTGAAACAAGCACCTAGAGCATGGTATGATACATTATCTCAATTTCTGACAGATAATGGATTCACCAAAGGCAAAATGGACATAACACTCTTCAGAATTCAAGATGGGGAGAGTATATTGCTTGTTCAAATATATGTGGATGACATCATTTTTGGATGCACAAACAAGGAGCTGTGTGATAAATTCTCAAACCTCATGCAAGGCAAATTTGAAATGAGCATGATGGGAGAGCTGATATTCTTCTTAGGACTATAAGTTAAACAGCTAAAGGATGGAACCTTTATAAGTCAAACAAAGTACACCAAAGACCTAATGAAGAAATTTGGTATGGAAGAGAAGTCTTCTGTGAAAATACCAATGAATACATCAGTCAAGATGAACATGGATGCAGATGGCAAGCCTGTGGATCAAACAAGACATAGAGCACTTATTGGATCATGCTTTATCTAATGCCAAAGAGCATGACATCACATGACTGCGACTAAGAGAATCCTAAGATATTTGAAGGGATGCCAAGAAGTTGGCTTATGGTATCCAAAAGAAGGTGGATTTAAGCTAATTGGTTACTCGGACTTCGACTATCCGGATGTAGAGTTGACGGAAGAGTACTTGGTACATGTCAAATGCTTGGAAACAGATTAGTTTCTGGTTTAGCAAGAAGCAAAACTCAATAGCCACATCCACGGTGAAGAAGAAATCGAGGCTATGCAGAAAATGACTATTGTGCCCAAGTCTTATGGATGAGACAAACGGTGAGAGATTATGAAATTGAAGAAAAAGAGATTCCAATTATGTGTGATAACACAAGTGCTATTGCAATCACTCAGAATCCTGTGTTGCATTCAAGAACAAAGCACATTGATGTCATATATCATTTTATAAGAGATCATGTTGAAAAGAAAGACATCACTTTGGAATACATCTCAACTGATAAACAGTTTGCTGACATATTCACAAAGTCATTATGTGAATCAAGATTTGAAGAACTTAAGCATGAGCTAGGGTTAATTGAGCTGAGTTGACACTCAAAAGACTCAATGAGAAGAGATGAAACAATGAAAAGATGAAAACATAGCAGATCTCGTGAATCAGCCAAGTGAATCAGCCGTATCGGAAAGTCAGCTGAATCGAGTTAGCTGACAGCTGAGTCACTATACGAATAGAGAGAAGAAGAGTTGAGTTAGTTAAGGAGTGAGCTGAGTCATTTATGAGCTAAGTGACAAAAACGCAGTCATTTTTAATGAGCGGGAATGTTTTTAAGGATGACGTCAGCGTAATAATGAGCGGTACGATCAAAAGTCGCACGATAAGCATATGATTGGATATAAATCTTTGCCGCATTAAATGTGAGAAATTAAATGCAATGTGACGTGCTAAATCAACGAGCTATTAAGGCAGTGAGGCTCGGTCGGTGGCCAACCCTCACACAAGGCCCACCAAACCGAGTCATCTGCGCAGGCTCCCAAAGCTGTAGCAGAGTCTACTCAACAAGGCACATCACAAGCTCGAACGACTGTACATTCCATACCTTACGTCCGTGATGATGCTTTCGAAGAAACTTTTCCTTTTTCCATTGAGGTGCCTGACCATGTAGAAGAAACAACTCGTGAGCGAAAACGGTACCACAAACCTGATCCAGTGATTCCCACTGACTCCATTGTCCCAGCAGAGTTCGATTTTGATGTTGCTTGGCAGCCAGCTGAGACTAAGGTAACAGCTGAGGTGCGTGAAGTTTTCAAGACTATCCTTGGAGAGATTGAGAAAATTGAAAGGCACCAGGCCTCGCTGGATATGCGACTGGACAACAGGGATGCCACTCTCACAGCCGACTTAAGAGGAATTGTGCTGAGGATCAGAGAATGGTGTCAACAACAGAGTACAATGCGAGTCGAACAAGTCAGATACTTCAAAGCATTGTACAACAAAATCTTTTTGATATGGAGCGATAATCTTTGACATGAGAAGAGGATGCAAGAAAATATTGAGAATGCATGCCTCCCATACCACCTGAAATGGGGCATTGCGAGAATTTCACAAGAAAGAACTGCGTGTAGAGGAGAGTATGAATGCCAAGTTCACCCTTCTTATGGTGAAATGGCGGTGGCGGCCAAATCCAAAGCCACCCGCTCATTATTTCGAACAAAGATACTCCACAATGCACAGACTCAAGCGAACTCAACTATAAGCCGCTTAGATTTCATGCTCACAGGGATGTTTGCAGGGGTTTCTCTCTCCTTTGATGATGCCAAAAAGGGGGAAGAGGAATACCTGAAGATGTTGAAAGGGTCAGCGGATGAGAAGAAGAAGGAAACAACTGAAGAACCGAAGAAGGAGAAGGGAAAAACTGTTGATGGGGAAGGATCAAAGGATGTTACCCTAATGTTTGCTGAAACCCCTCAACAAGGACATGTCACAGCTAGCATAATCAGCAAACTTCCGGTGACTCTGTCGCTCCAACACTCTACTGTGCCTATGTTTGAGAAGAGAAAAATCGTAGAAGCGAGGGATGAAGAAGGTTGAAAGGAAGACAAATGCACGTGTTCTAGAAGTGTTGAAACAATTCGGAGGCATTCCGATAGGAAAAGACTCTGATGCCATTCCAGATGACGAAAATGAGCCAAGATCCGTTGAAGAGTTTAAAACGCTCGAGTCCGAGGGATACTTCAAGGATATGTCCACAGCATAAGCCTAGGACTTGTACTGGGAGAAAGGTCTGAAGCTGTACGAAGAAGCTGACATGTAGCAGACTACTAGCAGTCACTCTGCTAGTCACCTTGCTGGAAAGAAGAAGACTCCAGCACAATACACGCCCAGATGAGGAGGAAGAAGTGGTGGAGATAGAGTCTTTCAACCTAGACCTCTACCCAAAAATATTTAATACTTAGATCCAGGCAAGAAGGGAAGGATCTACTGGGCTGGGTATGATGACGTAGCCAATCGGGAAGTGTCTAGGAAGAATGCTGAATATGCGAAAAGAATTGAAGAAGAGAACAAAAGATAAGATCAACTGTGGCAAGAAAGACAGGAAAGAAAAAGAAGAGATGAAGCTGCGAAGAGAGCTTACGAGAAGAAGATAGCAGCTGAAGATGAAAAGAAGAGAAAGAGAGCAGAGGACGACAAAGCTGAAGTAGAAAGAAGGAGGCAGCGAAGGCGATAAAGTGTTGCTGTCAACCCCTTCATGTATTTTACTATTGTAAATGCATATGTATGTAAGTCTTCTGTACGTTGTTGATTAAGAAATTTGTAATTTCTATATTTTTGCGTAGATATAGAATACTATGTTTGCTCTGATACACATTGTAAACAGCTGTGTAAAGGAAAATAATGTTATGATCAATAAAAAGATTGACTCTACGCATACATTCTCTGTCACATTCTTTGCATTGTCCTGTATGTATCTTTGATGCTTACATTTTGTATGTATATTTTAAGTTTTGGCATCATCAAAAAGGGGAAAATTGTTGGGAAATTTATTGTTTAGATTTTGAAGAATGCCATGTAAAACTTAGACTAGAAAGTTGGCACCCCATTTTCCTTGTAATTTGTATTGTAATAGATAAGGTTGTACGAGTTGAGTCAAGTCAGCTATGCTGGATATACAAGAAGTCAATCAAGACTAGGATGAAGACTCATTGTGAAGCAATTTGAGTATGGCAAGGAAGAGATGTCAAGGACTCAACTGAAGGAGTATCAGCTGAGACACAGCTGTATGAAGAGTCAATCAAGTCAACTCAAGAAGCCAAGTCTCAAGTTGAAGTGACAGATGAGTCATCTATTTATTGGAAGCTAACTTAAAGTCACCTGGGGAATAAAGGATTGCAGTCAAGTCAAGACAATCGAAAAAGAATCCGATTTACGTGAAGTCAAGAAGTTTACTTAAATAAGTAATACTTCCATGCTGCCATGTCTTAAACTGCTCAGTCCCAGAAGCATGCAAAAAGGAATAAACCAATGGGAAGCACTGCACCTTGTGTCAGATTCTGAAAAGTTGAACGTTCATTTAATACGAGGAAATGTCAACAAACACAGGTGATTTTCAAAAAATCAGCCTATCTCTTCTATGGGCATATTTTTGAAAGTTCACTATAAAAGGCTTAGGAATCTCATTGAGAGAAGGTTACCTGAACCACGAGAATTCAAGCTATTATTCAAACTGTAACCTACAACATATTCTCAAGTTATTCAACACTAAGCTGTGAAGGAAAGACAACTTCAAATTGTTGAAGAGGAAACTTTTGAAGAATCAAAAGGGGTCTACATTCCTATGAGGATTGTAGAAAGGTTCAAGGTCGAACCAGTCTCAAGTTATTGGAGGGCTTTGTGATCAAATCCAAGAAGCTTGAGCAAGTTAACTGAAGTAGCTTGAGCAAGTTAAGCTGAGTCGGACGAGAAGCCAGCTGTGTGACCAAGGCATCTCGGACCGAGTCCCAAGGAGCAAGTCGGTTGTGTGATCAAGACTTGTATACGGGTGATAACCACTTTGTACTACGATCAATACTTAGTGGATTCCTCCAGGAGTTGGAGAAGAGAGGAGTAGAAGAATTACTCCATCTTCGAACCTCTATAAAAATTATTGTGTCATTTATATTTCAACATTTGTTTTCTGCATATCATTTTATATCTGCTGATAATTTGCTATCCAACCGATAATTAACAAAGTGTTAAAATCAAGTGTTTAAAACAAAGTTAAACCTAATTCAAGGGTGTAAAGTCTTCATTGAAAATCTTATCACGGCCAAGTTAAGGTTTAGACTAAGCAATTTGAGTTATTCTATCAACGACTCAATCGAGTGCGTTGAGTGGCTAACTCTTTGATTAACTAACTTAGTTGTCCCCAAGGAATTAGTTGTGTATTTAACTCGTAATATTTTAAAAGGACTAAAATCGAAAAGTTGGTAAGGTTTATTCAACCCCCATTCTAAACCTTACTCTCACCCTCGGGGAGCTACATGGTCGAATTGCCAATGTCCCAATTAATGCAAATAATTTTGGTCAAGCCAAGACCGATCTCGATGGTGCAACAGAATTAATTTGGGGGTTTTTCGTCTGAGGATCCCAATTCTCATCTTGCGAACTTTATGCAGATTTGCAACACAATCAAGATGAATGGGGTGGTGATGATGTTATACTTTTGCGCCTATTCCCTTTCTCTTTAAGGGATAAGGTTAGAAACTGTCTAGGCACACTAACTCAGGGGAGTGTGAATACTTGGGACGAGTTGAGTCAGAAATTCTTGTTTAAATACTTCCCACCAAGTAAGACACTGACTCAAAAAGTGAGATCACGCGATTCGCGCAGTTTGATTACGAGCATTTTATGAAGCCTAGGAGAGATTGCAGGATTTATTGAGGAGGTGCCCGCAACACGGATTTCGGAGGAGGATCGACCCCTCGCTTCTTTTACAATGGGTTGATGGGATAGACTAGGTCGTTTGTAGATGCCGCAGCAGGAGGCGCTTTACTTGCAAGATTTCCAGAGGATGCATTCAACTTGCTTGAAAAGATGGCAATGAATAGCTATCAGTGGCCCTCCGAGAGAACTAATGTGAAAAGGGTAGCCGAAGTCTCTGATTCGGACCCAATCAAGGCATTGACGGCTCAGATGACTGCATTGACAAATCAATTGAGTGTATTAACGAATGGGACTGAAGGAAACGTGGGTGCAAGTAATGGGGGAGTTCCTCTAGATCCCATGGAGGAAGCAAATTATGTCAACAACCAGAATTTCAACAATTACTGGAACAATCAGATTCCTACTCATTACCACCCAGGTTTGAGGAATCACGAAAACTTCTCCTACGCAAATACAAAGAATGTGATGCAACCACCACCGGGGTTTGATGTGACAAATGGTGTCATTAATGCTGAGGCTAAGCCATCTATGGAGGACATCTTCACCTCGTTTATGAATGAGACGAGGAACCAATTCAATAAGGATGAGGCGAAGCTGGATAAAATCGAAAATCATGTCACGCAATTGGCCAACACTATGGGATCCCAAATGAAAAATCTTGAAACCCAAATTGGCCAATTAGCTACGATTGTTGGTGGGCAGCATCAGAAAGGCCAATTTTCGAGCAACACTGAGGTTAACCCAAAGGAGCATTGTAAAGCCATTCGTCTGAGGAGTGGAATGGAATACGAGGGGCCGAAAATACCTGAAATTACTGAACAGACGCAGGGGAGCATGACCCGTGCGCCACCGCATGGCCAGGTCGTGTGTCCTACAAGGACAGCGGCTGTTGTTCCGAGAGACGTGGAAACTGAAGCAAATGGCAATGTTGGGGCCGAGGAAGGAGTTGATGACCATATTGCTGAACAAAAAGGGGTTGAGAAGCTTAAATCTTCCTCTAACCCTGATCTTTCTAAACTTACTATTCCCCATCCTTTTCCCCAACGATTTCAAAAGAAAAAGTTATATTCGCAATTTGCAAAATTTTTGGATATATTTAAGAAACGGCATGTTAACATACTTTTTGCAGATGCCTTGGAGCAGATGCCCAATTACGCTAAATTTTTGAAGGATGTTATGTCAAAGAAAAGAAAGATGACTGGTTTCGAGACAGTCAATCTGACAGAGGAGTGCAATGCAATAATCGAGAGGAAACTACCACAGAAACTGAAAGATCCGGGGAGTTTCACTATCCCTTGTGCTATTGGTGATGTTTTCTTTAATAAAGCACTTTGTGATTTAGGAGCAAGTATTAACTTGATGCCCTTGTCCATTTTCAGGCAACTTGGATTGGGAGAGGTGAAGCCGTCTACGGTCACCTTACAACTTGCGGATCGATCACTCACCTATCCGAAGGGAATCATTGAGGGTGCGCTTGTCAAAGTCGACAAATTCGTATTCCTCGTGGATTTTTTGGTGCTGGATATGGAGGAGGACAAAGACATCATTTGATACTTGGGCATCCATTCCTGGCTACCGGGAAGGCCTTAATAGATGAGCAAAAGGGAGAACTCACATTATGGGTTAATGATGAGCATGTTTTATTTTCTATCTATAAGGCACTACAATTTCATAATGGTGTTGAGAACTGTAGTTTCATAGACGTAGTGGAGTCTTGGATTGATGAATACACAGATCATAAATTGTCTAAGGATAATTTAGAGTTTGGTTTGACACATTTGTGTTCGACGTCAAATATGATGATTGATTTCGATAATCAAGACTTGTATGACTGTGTTTGTGCTTTAGATAATATACAGGAGCTACCGAGAGGCGCGAGAGGCACGCACACGAAGCAAAACATGTGGGAGTCAGTTCTGCAGGGGCGCACGACCCGTGCGTGAGGCCGATGCGAAGGATGAAACACCTGAAGACCGCATGGCTCGTGCGTCTGAGCACGGGCAAGTCGTGCGTGAGGCCGAAGAGAAGGACACAACCACTGAATAACGCACGACCCTGTTAGTCCAAGTGGCTACGATAATCTTGAGGGGGGATGAATAGATTATCCCGATTTTTCAGATTTTGCCCTCTTTTTCTAATAATCAAGCAAGGATTAAAACTAAAGCGTGGAAAATAAACAACACACGTCGATTTAAAGAGCTTCACCCCACTTTGGGACTACGTGCTCTACCACCCCAGTATATCCGGGATGGGTTTGGAAAAAGAAAAAGATATTTTATTAATTACCAAAATTAATACAACACCACCTTGAGGATTACCACAATCCTCTTACAACACCTTCAAGGAGATTACCACAATCTTCCTTCAACACCTATTAAGAGTACCACACTGTTCAACACCTAAGATCACCCAAGTGTACTCTTACCACAAGAGCAACAACAAGGATATCTTGTTTTGGATGATTGACAAAATTCAAGATTACAACTCTATAATACCAATACAAAGATTGAGTGAAAGTGTAATCCAGAATCAAAAGCCTAGACCTCAAGAGTGTGCAAGTGAAAGTACTTAGGCTAAAATACAACAATATATGAAAGTGTTTGCTTGTATGCTCTTTGCTTGTATGATGTGTTGTATCTTGTTGCTTGAATGAAGCCTCTATTTATAGGAGAGGTCTTGGCTTGATTTCCAGACATAGGCTCCTCCTTGGGGAGTGATTTTCTGCAAAAGAAATAATTTAAAATCAAAATTATAGCTGTTAGAAATCAATCCCACAAATTAGGGAAAAACTGTCTGAAAATGCAACGGATAGTTAGTTGATACACAGGGGGTGCGACCGGTCACGCAAAGATAAGTTTGAAATGAGTTCTCTGCGAATTTTACACAGGGTGACCGGTCGACGGGGGGTCCGACCGGTCGACCCCTATGTTGAACGGTCAGGGGTTTTGGAAAATTGAAACAAAGAGTTCTGTAATTGAACCACACGTTCAGGTACCGGTCGCCCCTACCGTCCGTTTTCTATTTCAAAACTCAACTCAGGTACAGGTTGCCCTATAGGGCGACCGGTTGAGCTTGAAATATAAGTGTTGTCAAATTTTTTGTCGAAAATTAACTTTAAGAAATACTTCGAAAAATAGTAAAAATATTTTAAATCGATCAGAAGTATTTGGACAACATTTAGGGACATTGTTTCGGGGTAAAAACTCATTTGAACAAAATCATCAAAATCATGATAAAAACATTTATCTAACAAACTCTCCCTTTTTGATGATTACAAACCAAAATAATTTACAAGAGGACGATTTTGAAAATAAAATAATTTTCCGGTCTATGAGTAAACTATCCGTTTAAAAACATTTTACAAAAGCCTCCCCTATCAACAAGCACATTAATAAGAAATATTGCATAAGCTAGAAGCACAAGCTTTTACAAATAAAACAACAACATTATGAACTAAGAAGCTCCCCCTGTCACAAATACTCATTATCCATGCAAACAAGTCCATAATACAACCATTGGACTAAGTATTATTTACAACTTATGGCATTAGAAAACCATAGCTTATAGCTTTTATAGCGAGTTTTTTATTTACAACTTATGGCATTAGAAAACCATAGCTTCTTTGAACCAAGGGGGAGAAACCAATTTCCTGTTTCTCCCACTTTGGAATCATAAAAAAGAATGTTAGCATGATAAAAACATCATACATGTATATCAAAGTGCGCCAAAGAGCCAAGTTATCAATCGTTGAAAAAATAGACGTAGAATCCGAATGTCAATGGGAGAAATTGATCATTTGATATCAATAAGCTCGTTTTGTTTGTCAAGACATGATTTTAATGAGTATGTAAGACATTTGAAAGCATAAGAGTCATGTACAAGATGAGAAATTCTTTGAGGCAATTCATCAAACACCTTGTGGGCGTGAAAAATAACAGAAGATGTAAAAATCCCTTGTAAATGAGTCATGCCAAAAAATTTATCACCAAATCAATTGAAACACAATTCAATACATCATAAATAATAAGCTCATCACAACCATATGAAACTTCCATTAAAAATATAACAACAAGTTCACCATCTCAAGGGTTCAACCCAATTGAGCAAAAGAAGTAGAATTCTTACCATTTAATCAGTAAAGATGATCAATGATGATGATAATCGAGCTATATGAAGTCCAAGACATGAAATAAATGCAAGAAAACAAATTTTGAGTGAAATTTTGTGTGCAATTGGCGAAGGGGACGAAAAATGAACATTTTGAGCCAAAATGGCTAAGTTTGAAGACAGAGACATTTTAAACCAAAAATTGGCAGTGGGCGACCGATCGATGGTGAGGGAGACCGGTCTAGGTGAGGTCTGACCGGTTTCCCTCACCCCAGTCAGCCCACTGTCTCAACTTGTTTACCAAAATCCGAAATTTCAACCAAAAATCTGATTTTTCGCCCCTAAGTTTTAAAACGTGCAAAATGCAAACGTAAACCTCATTCAATATGCATTATGCCTAACCGAGCTCGTATAGATGCAAAAGTCTCAGAAGATAGCGGTTTTGTAAAAATATCCGCCAATTGATCTTGTGATGGTACGAAAGATATCTCAATTTTACGTTTAGAAACACAATCCCTTAGAAAATGATGTCAAATCTCAATATGTTTAGTACGGTTATGATGAACCGGGTTTTGAGCAATATTAATAGCGGATATGTTATCACAAAAGATAGGAACATTTTCAAAAGAACATTTGTAATCCGCTAAGGTTTGTTTCATCCAAAGAAGTTGAGTACAACAAAATGCTGCGGAAATATATTCGGCTTCGGCCATTGAAAGTGAAACACAATTTTGTTTCTTTGAAAACCAAGATACTAGGCAATCGCCTAAAAATTGACATGATCCGGAAGTACTTTTCTGATCATCAATATTTCCCACATAATCCGAATCATTATAACCTTTAAGAGAAAAATTTTCATTCTTTGGATAAAATAGACCATATTGAATGGTGCCTTTTAAATATCGAAAAATCCTTTTAACGGCACTCATATGAGATTCTTTGGGATTGCTTTGATAACAAGCACATAGGCATACGGCATGAAGAATGTCGGGTCTACTTGCGGTTAAATAAAGTAAACTACCAATCATACCTCGATACTTTGATTCATCTACGGACTTGCCTTCCTCATCTTTGTCAATTTTGACATTTGTCGCCATAGGGGTAGAGACGGTTCTTCCTTCTTCAATGCCGAACTTTTTCAAAAGTTCTTTTGTATATTTAGATTGTGAAATGTAAATACCTTCTTGTCATTGCTTAATTTGAAGTCCAAGGAAGAAGTTGAGCTCCCCCATCATTCTCATTTCAAATTCACCTTGCATCAACTTAGAAAATTTCTTGCACAAAGATTCATTAGTAGCCCCAAAGATGATATCATCAACATAAATTTGCACAAGTAAACAATCTTGCCCTTTTTCAAAAAACAAAGAGAGTAGTATCAACTTTACCTCTTGTAAAACCATTTTGCAAAAGAAAAGAACTAAGTCTATCATACCATACAAAGCCTTTTTAAGTTTATAAACATCATTAGGCCTAGAAATATTTTCAAACCCCGGAGGTTGTTTAACATAGACTTCTTCTTGGATAAAACCATTTAGAAAAATGGATTTAATATCCATTTGGTAAAGCTTGAAATTTTTAAAACAAGAATAGGCAAGTAAAATACGAATAGCTTCTAAACGTGCTACGGGTGCAAAAGTTTCATCATAATCAATACCTTCTTCTTGACAATACCCTTGAGCTACTAACCTTGCCTTGTTTCAAACGATGTTGCCTTGATCATCAAGTTTGTTCCGGAATACCCATTTTGTACCAATAATAGTTTGAGATGGAGGACAAGGTACCAATTCCCATACATTATTTCTTTCAAATTGATTCAACTCTTCTTGCATTTTAAAAAACCAATCCTCATCCTCAATAGCCTCCTTGGCATTTTTAGGCTCTTTTTGAGATATAAGAGCTTTCTCGGCAAATCTTCTTCGGGTAATCACTTTATCAAGGGGATCACCCAATAATAGGATCTTTTGGATGGTCTCCCCTAAATTTCAACGCTACGGGAAGATCCGAAGTGTCCCCTCTATCTTCTTGAGGAACATTAGGAGTGGATAGTTGATCATTTGAGGTAAAAGGTTGATCATTTTGACCATCATTTTGAACAATGGGTTCAATAATATCTTCTTCATCACTTTAATCATTGGGTATCCTTTCAACATCCGAAGCTTCATTGAATTTGACGTGGATGGATTCTTCAACAACCCCACTAGTCTTATTGTAAACCCGATATTCTTTCATTTTTGTAGAATACCCCATAAATATTCCTTCAACGGCCTTAGGATCAAGTTTGTCCAATTGATCCTTAGTGTTCCAAACAAAACACTTACATCCAAATATTTTGAAGTAACTAATATTTGGAGTTCTTCCTTTCCAAAGCTCATATGGAGTTTTATGCATTTTAGGACAAATATAAACTCGATTTATGACATAGCAAGCGATACTTATGGCTTCGGCCCAAAAATAGTTTGGAAGAGAAAATTCATTGAGCATGGATCGACTCATTTCTTGTAGTGTCCGATTCTTCCTTTCGGCTACTCCATTTTGTTGAGGTGTCCTTGGAGCCAAAAAATTATGTGCATATCCCTTGGTTTCACAAAAGACTCTAAATTCACAATCAAATTCTCCACCTTGATCACTTCGAATAGACTTAATAGTATCTTCTTTTTCATTCTCAATAAGTCTACACAACTTAACAAACTCATTAACGACATCACTTTTATTAGCAAGAAAAAGAGCCCAAGTATATCTAGAAAAATCATCGACAATAACGAAGGTGTAATGTTTTCCACTTAGACTTGCCGTACCAATATCCCCATACAAATCTAAATGAAGAAGTTGTAGAGGCTTGGTTGTGGAAATTTCATTTTTGGGCTTAAAACTACTTTTAACTAATTTGTTCTTTTGACAAGTGTCACATAAGCCAAGATTTTCAAAATTCAATTTGGGTAGTCCTTTTACATGTTGGTTTTTGTAAATATTCTTCAAATTCTTGTATCTAACAGGTCCAAGTCGCCTATTCCATAAACTCGTTAAATCATTATTGGCGACAAGACAAGAAACATTTTGACTAACCAAATCAGTTGTACAAATTTTGTAAAGATTACCTTTTCTATTTGTTTCACAAATAATTTCATCATTTTTAAGAATAAGGCATTTTTCTTTATTGAAAACAATATTATAATTTGAATCATAAAGTTGGAAAACGCTTATCAAATTAAACTTAAGCCCATCTACTAATAAAACATTACTAAGAGAGAAAGAAGAGTTACCAATGTCTCCATTGGCAATAATTTTTCCTTTGCCATTGCCGAACATGACCATACCCTCTTCTTGGAGCTTGATGTTGGTAAAAAGTTCTCTCCTTCCGGTCATATGGCGTGAACACCCGCTGTCCACGAGCCATTTTGAATCCTCCATTGTTGTTATAGCCCCTATGACCTCATTATTTTCATCGTCTATGGCCATGAGACCATGTTCGGTTTCTCCTTCCTCGTCGGTTGTTTCAAGTAGTTCATCCCAAGTTTTGATCTCCGCATTTAGAGCCTTCTTTTTCGAAAAAGGCTTCTTTTTCTTTTGTTCCTCCTCATCGAGTTTTAGGCAATCGGCAATGAAGTGCCCGGGTTTTCCGCATTTAAAGCAAGCATTATCTCTTGGTTTTCTTGCCTTATTTTTATTCACAAATTTTGAAAATTTTCGAACAAGTGCGGCCGTCTCCTCATCATCATCATCATTATCATAATATGCATTATTAGAAAAAGAAGCAAGACCTTTAGGAATATTTTGCATACCCGATTGATTGATGGTTGGTTTAGAATTTTTCCTCTCCTTGAGATAGACTTCATAGATGAGGAGGTTCCCGATGAGCTCGTCAAACTTGAGTGTCTCAAGATTTTGTGCCTCCGTGATTGCCGTCACCTTTTCGGACCATGAGCCGGGAAGAGCATTCAATACCTTAGTCACCTTGTCTTCTTCGGAGATGACTTTACCGAGGGCCACAAGAGGATTGACAATGTTGTCAAACCTTTCCACCATCTTAGAGATGCTTTCACCATCATGCATGTTAAAGTTTTCAAAGTCTTTTACAAGCATGGTCTTTCTTGCTTGCTTGACCTTCTTTGTCCCTTCATATATAGTCTCCAATTTTTCCCAAACCTCATGTGACGACCTTATGCCTCTTATGCGATTGTACTCGGTGGCGGTAAGAGAACAATGCAAGATATTTAAGGCCTTACCGTTTAGAGAGAAAGCCTTTTTGTCATCTTCATCGAACTCCTTGAAGGGTTTAGGAGCCGAGGTGCCATCCTGCAATTTCTTGGTTGGTTGAGCAACTCCTTCAATGACCACATTCCAAATGTTGAACCCAAACCCTTGTAGAAAGCACTCCATACGGTCTTTCCAAAATGCGTAGTTGTTGGTGTCGAATAGTGGTGGCTTGTTGGTGGATGCGCCGGTGGTGAGATAAGCTTCATTCGTAGCCATGGATCTTTCCTCTTTTCTCGGAACGAGCTAGCCAAAGAGTTTGGCTTTGATATCACTTGTTAGCCCAAGTGGCTACGATAATCTAGGGGGGGTGAATAGATTATCCCGATTTTTCAGATTTTGCCCTCTTTTTCGAATAATCAAGCAAGGATGAAAACTAAAGCGCGGAAAATAAACAACACACGTTGATTTAAAGAGCTTCTCCCCACCTAGGGACTACGTGCTCTACCACCCCAGTATATCCGGGATGGGTTTCGAAAAAGAAAAAGAAATAAAAGAAATTTTATTAATTACCAAAATTAATACAACACCACCTTTAGGATTACCACAATCCTCTTACAACACCTTCAAGGAGATTACCACAATCTTCCTTCAACACCTATGAAGAGTACCACACTTTTCAACACCTAAGATCACCCAAGTGTACTACCACAAAAGCAACAACAACGATATCTTGTTTTGGATGATTGACGAATTCAAGATTACAACTCTATAATACCAATACAAAGATTGAGTGCAAGTGTAATCAAGAATCAAAAGCCTATACCTCAAGAGTGTGCAAGTAAAAGTACTTAGGCTAAAATACAACAAGATATGAAAGTGTTTGCTTGTATGCTCTTTGCTTGTATGTTGTGTTGTATCTTGTTGCTTGAATGAAGCCTCTATTTATAAGAGAGGTCTTGGCTTGATTTCCAAACATAGGCTCCTCCTTGGGGAGTGATTTTCTGCAAAAGAAACCATTTAAAATCAAAATTATAGCTGTTAGAAATCAATCCCACAAATTAGGGAAAAGTTGTCTGAAAATGCATCGGATAGTTTGCTGATACACAGGGGGTGCGACCGGTCGCGTAGAGATAAGTTTAAAATGAGTTCTCTGTGAATTTTTCACAGGGGGACCCGTCGACCGGGGGTCCGACCGGTCGACCCCTATGCTGAATGGTCGTGGGTGTTGGAAAATTCAAAAAGAGAGTTCTATAATTGAACCATATGTTCACGTACCGGTCGCCCATAGGGTCGACCGGTCGCCCTCCTTGTTTTCCTTTTCGTCCCGTTTTCTGTTTCAAAACTCAACTCAGGTACAGGTTGCCCTATAGGGCGACCGGTCGAGCTTGAAATATAAGTGTTGTCCAATTTTTTGTCGAAAATAAACTTCAAGAAATACTCCGAAAAATAGTAAAAACATTTTAAATCGATTGGAAGTATTTGGACAACATTTAGGGACATTGTTTTTGTATAAAAACTCATTTTAACAAAATCATCAAAATCATGATAAAAACATTTATCTAACAGGCTCGTGCGTCTGAGCACAGGCAACCCGTGTGTGAACCTGAAGAGCCCGTTTTGAATCCAGAACTCAAGTCATTGCCCGAGCATCTCAAATAAGCTTTCCTTGGAGCAAATAACACGAATCTGGTAATCGTATCATCCCTTTTAACTTCAGCTCAACTTGATAAATTGCTTAGGGTGTTGAGAAAACATAAGTCTACGATAAGTTGGTCAATTTCTGATTTAAAAGGCATAAGTCCATCGATTGTAATAGATTCAATTAGAATGGAAGATGTCTATAAACCTTCAGTGCAAAATCAAAGAAGATTGAACCCTATAATGTAAGAGGTCGTTAGAAAAGAGGTTTTAAAATGGTTAGATGCTGGAATTGTGTATGTTATTTCTGATAGTTCGTGGGTGAGTCCGGTGCAAGTGGTACCAAAGAAAGGGGGATGACTGTAGTTAGAAACGAGAATGATGAACTAATTGCGACTAGGATTGTTACTGGGTGGCGTATATGCATTGATTATAGGAAGTTGAACGATGCCACTCGCAAAGATTATTTTCCCCTCCCTTTCATTGATATGAAGTTAGATCGCTTGACGGGATATGATTATTATTATTTTCTCGATTGTTATTCTGGGTATAACCAGATCATGATTGCACCGGAAGACCAAGAGAAGATGACATTTACATGTCCTTATGGTACGTTTGCATTTCGCATAATGCCATTCGGGCTATGTAATGCACCCGTGACTTTTCAGCGATGCATGATGGCTATATTTCATGATTTTATTGAGAAAATAATGGAGGTATTCATGGATGATTTTTCTATTTTTGGAGATTCTTTTGATCATTGCTTGGATAATCTTTCTCTAGTGTTGCAGAGATACGAGGAAACTAACCTTGTTTTAAATTGGGAGAAGTGCCATTTTATGGTACCAGATGGCATTGTCTTAGGCCACCGTGTTTCTTCTTCAGGTTTAGAAGTGGACAGAGCGAAGATTGTCGCAATTGAGAAGTTCCCACCTCCAACAAATGAGAAGGCCATTAGAAGCTTCTTGGGGCACGCCGGATTCTACAGAAAGGTTCATTCGTGACTTTTCTAAAATCAGTAAACATTTGAGTCAGTTATTAGAAAAAGATACTGCTTTCAATTTTTCCGATGATTGTTTGAAGGCATTTGAGATTCTGAAGAAGGTTTTGGTCACAACACCAATTCTTGTAGTTCCGGATTGGAGTTAGCCCTTCGAGCTGATGTGCGATGCTAGTGACTTTGCAGTTGGGGGTGTTCTGGGTCAAAAAAGGGACAAGTTGTTCAGAGCCATCTACTATGCGAGCAGAACATTAGACAGTGCCCAACAAAACTATACCACCACTGAGAAGAAAATTCTAGCAATCATTTTTATGTTCGATAAGTTCCGATCTTACTTGTTTAACACTAAGACGATAGTCCACACAGACCATGCGGCGATCAAATATCTATTCGACAAGAAGGATGCCAAACTGAGACTGATTCGGTGGATTCTTTTATTGCAGGAGTTTGATGTGGAAATCCGAGATATAAAGGGTTGTGAGAATGTGGTAGCAGACCACTTGTCCAGGTTGGAGTACAAGAAGGATGAGAAAGAGGGCACATATGTAATCAAAGAGGAGTTCCCCAATGAGCAGCTCTTAATGTTAGAGGCTAAATTCCCATGGTATGCAGATTTTGTGAATTATCTGCTAGTGGGAGTCTTGCCTCCAGATTTATCTTCCTATAAAAAGAAGAAGTTCCTCCATGATGTCAAGTTCTACATGTGGGACGACCCCTTTCTCTTTAAGAGGTGCGCAGATACTATCATCCGACGATGTGTGCCTCAAGAAGAGTGGGATGGAGTTCTACAACAGTGCCATTCTTCACCTTCCGTGGGACACTTAGGTCCGACCCGTACTGCGGCAAAAGTATTGCAGAGTGGGTTATATTGGCCAACTTTGTATAATGATTGCTATTTATATGTGCAACAGTGTGATAGATGCCAGTGGATGGGGAACATTTCGAGACGACATGAGATGCCCATGACCAATGTGATCGAAGTGGAGCTCTTTGATGTGTGGGGGATTGACTTTATGGGTCTCTTTCCATCATCTTCGGGTTATCAGTACATTCTACTTGCAGTGGAGTACGTATCTCGATAGGTTGAGGTGATTCCGGCACAAACAAATGTTGCGCGAGTAGTGCTGAAGTTCCTAAAGAAAAATATATTCACTCGATTTGGAACCCCGAGAGCTTTGATTAGCGATGGGGGGTCACACTTTGGGAATAAATTGATGAGCACTCTACTTGCAAAGTACGGGGTCAAGCACAAGGTGGCATTAGCATATCATCCGCAAGCAAACGGGCAAGCAGAGGTAGCCAATCGCGAGATTAAGTAGATCTTAGAAAAGACAGTGAATATAAATTGCAAGGATTGGGCTATGAAGTTAGATGATGCATTATGGTCATATCAGACTGCGTACAAGACACCATTGGGCACATCGCCTTATCAGTTGGTATTCGGGAAATCATGCCACTTGCTCGTGGAATTAGAGCACAAAGCATTTTGGGCGGTAAAGAAGTTAAATTTTGACTTCAAAGCAACAGGCGAGAAAAGGCTTTTGCATTTGAATGAGATGGAGAAGTTCTGAGATGAAGCCTATGAGAATTCCCGGATTTACAAGGAACACACCAAGAGATGGCATGATCGAATGAAAAAGAAAAGAGAGTTTTTACCGGGTGAACAAGTTCTTTTGTTTAACTCGCGTCTTAAACTCTTTCCCGGAAAACTCAAGTCTCGGTGGTCGGGGTGGTTTGTGATTAAGAAAGTGTTAAATCCTCCAGGAATAGTGGAATTGTTGACCTGGGATGGGGAGACGTTTATGGTAAATGGCCAGAGGATCAAGCACTACCTACATAGAGACCAAAAGGAAGAGGTGACACGCCTCAAATCGTGATCGCGTATACAGGCGTCAAGCTATAGACGTTAAATTTAGCACTTGTTGAGAGGCAACCCAACGGTTTGTTGTTTTATTTCTTCCCATGTTTTTTTCTTTCCCTTTGATAAGTTAGGATTTTTAATGCTTTCTTTAAAAAAACAAAAAAATAAAATTTGAAATTTAGGAGTGTTGGTGCGGCACCCCGCACGGGCAGGGCGTGCGCCATGCGCACGGCCCATGCGTGCTTTAGGGGTTTGGATTAAAACTCTCGGCACCCCGCACGAGCAGCCGTACACCATGCGCACGGCCCGTGCGTCTATCGGGAGAAGCTTAAAACAGGCGCAGAGGGTCATTCTTTTTCTTTTACTTTCCACACACCCTTGCGCCCTAAACTGAAAAGAACTTTTCCCCAACCTCAATTTCCGGCACAATCACGTTGTTTTCATCACAAAAATTCATCCCCCACACTACTCTAGCGAATTGAACACTCAAACTTGTTTTGGAGTTAGTTTTTGGTTGCAAGGAGCACCTAGGCTTCAAATTTCGCCTATTTCCTAATTTCCGAGAATTCCGGTAAGAACTTCAAGTTTTTCTTCGAATTTCTTGTAGATTATGGCTTAGGGTTATATATGGTTCTTGTTTTGATGAATTTGCCATGTTTTAGCTTGAATTATTCTATGGGGCATTTTATCGAACACCTTGGGGGTTGATGAATTGAGGTTTTTGTGGTTGATTTAATGATGAATCTTGCATGAGCTTGAATAATTAGGGTGTTAGTGGCTATGATTCTCTGCAATTACATTGGTGTTTAGGCTTGGGAGCTTAATTGTTGATTAAATTGTAGGGAAGAGACATTATGTCATATTTGACTTGTTTGTATTGAATTCATCGTGTTCTTGTGTTACTTGGCATGTTCGGAATCTCACATTTGTTTTGCTAGGTACAGACTTGAACTTATGGCTGACCAAAGGAACCAACAAGGTCGGGGTAGATGCCGGAGGGGGGCCGCAGCCTTACGGCGGGAGGTACATACAGATGATCACCTGTTCTTTTACACCGACGAGATATGCTGACGATGAGTGTACCCAAGCCCTTGGGATACACGATGATGTATGGCAGCTATTCGTACGGGTTGGGTGGACCGCGTTCATGAAAGGGTGGTGGCCAACGTATAAGAAACTCGCGCTCGAGTTCCTGAGCACATTGGACATATATGAAATGAGATGGAACAACGAGCCCCGGGAGATCCATTTTAGGCTGGGCAATGAGTGGAGGCATTTATGTATTGCCCAAATCAATGAGATTTTTGGGGTACCTACTAACGCCCCCTATAGGAACGCAGAACGCTACAACCATAATGATTTCTGGTGGCTATTGGTCCAGACACCGGAAACCGGCCCGATGCTCTATGAGGTACGCTCGTCTAAGGCCTCATCACTTCGGAACCCCGTCTTCTGCTATATCCAAAAGGTCACAGCTCACTCCATCTACGGCCGACACAATTACGGAGGTATGTAAGCTCGGGAGCTATACCTACTATGGTGTATGCTAACCCGTACCCCCTACAACATGGCAGCCCATTTCGTGGAACACGCCGTGTTTGTGGCCAAGCAGACTGCTGGTACGATACTGATTGGGGGGATGATCACCACCATTGCTCAGCATTTTTCGGTTGATTTGAGAGGCATGGAGCCCATTGAGGGCAGTTGGAGGATTAACATGAACGCCCTTCGCCAAATGAAAATCATAGTAGAAGAAGAGAACATGACTCTCTTCCAACAAAGGATCAGCACCGCTTTCCCCGCTTCCTAACCCGCAACTCACATTTGTGGTTGATGATCAGAATAATTGGTTGATGAACTCTAAGGCGCATATCAGAGTCATGGAAGCCATGCTTGCACGGAAAAGGAGGAGGGTAGCCAGGTTGCCGGATGAGGAGGAGTTGGCGATGGAGACGATGGAGTATGACCACCATGAGCAAGGGTTCCAACAGGGAGGTTTTGCGCAGGGGTTCCCACAAGGGAGGCCCGACATACTGGAAAGCTCTCACCAAGGTGAGGAGCGTGGGGGGCAAACTTACCAGGACACACTGTTTGCTATTGAGAAGAGCATGAGGCAGCACCAGGATGATTTCATGCAGCACCAAGATGATTTCCGGCAATACCGGGATGATTTTCGGTAGCACCAGGATCAGTTTCGTACCTTCAGAATGGACCAAGAGCAGAGGTATCAGGCCCAGGAGCAGCGGGAATTAGAGATGTTGCAGATGATGCATTAGGTACAAATGTGGCACATCCCCAGGGCCACATTCCGTCTCCACCCCCACAGTGAGTCAGGTTCATTCCACACTTTTCTTTGAAATTCTATCTTCTCAAATATGAGCTATAATTTCATTCAAGTTTGGAGGGAGAGATAGGTATTTTGATTGAAGGGTGTGGCGAAAACAAAATATTTGCATTCATATAGTTGCATTTAGAGCACATAGGTTGCATTGCAATAGATGTTTGTTTTCGATTTTAGCACGTTTATTGCTTTATTAGGTTTTAGGGAGTGAGTTGACCACTATTGTGTTGTTCGTTGTGATGTTGGGAACATTCTTCGGAACAATTTATTTTGCCTTGAATAGGGTGTTGAGCGTGAGTTGATCGATTGAGAATAGATGATATTGAGCATGTGAATATTGAAAACATGGTATTATGCTTTGAATTACGCAATTGCAAGCCTGTGAGCTTTTGAGCCTTTACTGCTTTCATTATATGCAGTCTTGTTTGTTGATTGAGTGTGTCATTCCTGCTGATGTGAATAATAGAACTTGCTTTGATATCTCTGTCAAAGTCACATGTTGTGTGCAATTTATGAAAATAATTTAAGGCCATTTTTGTTAAGCCTTTTGCCTACCTAATGACATTGAATTTTCTTAGTTAGCCAATTTGAGCCCGTTGCCTGATTTTTTTGATAGCCATATTTTAAGTCTTAACTTGATATATCTGTTACCCAAAACTTGAGCGCATAGCGTTGAGTAAGGGGATTGAATAAGGTTGAATAGGAGGATATTGAGAAATTAGATAATTGTGTACATGTTGGATGTTGGGAATCAAAGATGAAAGAAAAGGAGGATAAAAGGAGAGTATATACTCACAAAAGAGTCGGAAAAAAAATCAACTGTATAAGTGAGTTGGCCGTAAATAAACTGATAGGCTGAGAACCATGATGTAAGGCTAAAGAAGGTGGACTGTATGAAAAAAAAGGGAGAAAAGGAGATGTGAAAGGTTGATAAGAATAAGAGGTGACTGGGTAGCATGTTTGATTTGACTGAGAATAGTTGATTGAGAAAAAGATGTGCTTATTGAGTTTGAGTCACTTCCTCCATATTTCCATACCTTAACCCATGAGAGACGTGATTCGAAGTATTTGCCATGGTTTTAATTGACTTGTGCTCTGTGTTAGATATTCGAAGCTTGGTTGATTTGTTGCTTGACGTATATGGATAGATGACATGAGTTGTGATGTGTTGTTCTTGATTTGCCTTTCATTACTCGCATTTGTGTTTTGTCGTGTTTATAAAACGTTGACCGGGACTTTCAACAGTTTAAGTTTGGGGGTTTGATTGGTATGTGTTTTGCATGTATTTTGGGCTTAATTTGGGTTAGAATAAGTTAATATACATGCATTACTTGAGTGAAATGGGATTTATTTCTGTTTTGTGAAAAAGGTATTACGCTTTGCTCGTTTTGTAGGAATTGAGTGATATTTGTAGCATTTTGGCGACAAATCGGAGCATTGCGGTAAAGGACCGCTAATCCGTGAAGTAATGTACAATGTTTGGAGTTGAATTGAGAAGAAGTCAGATGAGCCGGGCGAGAAATGGAAAGAAACAAATGCACATCAGTTCCAGCTGGTACTCATGGGCAGGGCGTGCGTCCATAGCACGACCCGTGCGGCACCCAGGAGTGAGACTCAGCCCACGGCATGACGCACGGGCTGGGCATGCGATAGGCGCACGGCCCATGCGTCTCTGCGGGAAAAACATAGATTGACAGATTTTAATTAGGTTTTGACCTAAACGGAGTATATATAGAGACGAGGCGGCCACAAACGAGGATACACTTTCTTTTGCCCTAGAACACAGAGAAAAGAGCAATCTTCTATCGAATGATTGGAGAGATTGATCGAGGTCACAACCGCGCGCTTGAGGATTAAAGATAGATTGAGAGATCGTCGACATCCTTGAGTTTTCTCATTCCATCGTATTATTTACTTTCGATTAGTTAGATATGAACTTGAATAATTTATCTATGGATTATTTGTTTTCTATGCCTGGCTAAACATCTTGTGATTCCCGGGTTTGGGATTAGGTTAATGGATAATTTTGTTGGATGATTAATTGCAATTGAAGTTGTTGTTTTCAAACCCTATTCGAGTACTTTATTTTAATTCTTGTTTTATCAAAACGTGTTTGGTTTAACTTGCTTTGATGTATTGTTTCATAATTCGAGAGATGAGTTTCAATACTAGATCTGTGAGTACTTGACATGAATATTTGCAAGATTGAGAAGTCTGTGAATATTTGTGAGGATATTTAATCTTTTGTGCTTTTAGGAGTTGGATATCTTATGTTGAGTAGAGATGCTAGCATAGATATCCAATCAACATTTTTACATGCATCTCGAGAGAGAGGGTAAAATATTTTTCGTGATTGTCTTATAGGGAAGAACAATAATAACTTTGGTTGTGATTAATCTGATAATAAAAGGGGATATTAACTGAAACCATAGCCCTGGAATCCATTCATCTCCTTGATCTTTCAATCAAATCTTTACTTTGTCTTTTTAGGATAAATTCTTGTCTTAGTTTTACAAAATCAAATCACTCAATCTCGATCGTCTGGATAAAAATAAGACTATTACAATCCCAATACTTAGTACATTAATTTATTAGTCTCTGTGGATTCGACCTTGCTAACCCTGTTCTATAAACTGCACCGTACACTTGCGGTGAAGCTAAAAATAAGGCGAACACATAGTATGACATTGAACAATTTGTCTATGAGTTGTTTGAACATCATGTGTAGCTAATCTTCTTGTGATTTTCGGGTTTTGGAAGTAGATTAATGAACTTTTGTTGGATGTTTTTAATCTTAGTTGAAGTTATTGTCTTGAAGCCTATTTGAGTACTTTATGCTTATAGGAATATACCGTTGAGATCGTCTTATAGGAATATTGATAATAACTTTGGCATTGATTAAATTGAACAACAAGAGAGATATTAATCGAAACCATAACCCGGGAATCCATTTTATTCTCTTGATACTTCCATTATTATTATTCTTGCCTTGTATTTTTGTAGTCTATCTTGTCTTAATCTCAAAACAATCATCCAATTTTGATTGTCTAAACAAAAATAAGGTTATTTTGGTTCAATACTTAGTGCATAAATTTATTACTCTCTGTGGAAACGACCTTGCTTATCCTATTTCTATAAACTACACTGTACATTTGCGGTGAATCTAAAAATAAGGCGAACAGTTGTGGGTCACCTCGGCTAGCCTAACGTGTACTCTGTTTCAGGTACCCTCGAATAAAGTACCTCACCTCGCTTTCTGGAATCCTAGGTTAGGTCACCTCGCAAAGTATCTCACCTCACTTTCTGGAACCGTAGGTCAGGTACATCTGATTTACCTTCCCAAATCAAGTAATTCCCCTAAAAAGGATAAGTTTTTCTTATAAAAGTATTAGTAGTTCCATTGATCAAAAGTATTAATAGACCATCTAAAAAATATTAATATTCCACTTGGTTACTGGGCTGTTGGGTCCGTGGGCCAAGTAGATTGTGTAGGTCCCAAGGGGTGATAAGCAAAGTCTAGAAGGACGAAGGATTTAATATACTTGACTAACTTTTCGTTTTTAGTCCTTTTAGAAATTCAGAGTTGATTCAAGTTAGCTAAGTCCTTGGTGGACACTAGGTTGACTTACATAGCAGAGTTAGCCACTCAACAAACTAGATCGAGTTATTGATAGTATAACTCAGCAAATTCAGTTAACACTTTAAAAATATAGTTGACTTGGTTTTTAACAACGGAAAACTTTCACCCTTAGTTTTGAATACGTTTTTCAACACTTGTTTAAGCCAGGTTGTTATCAGTTGATTTAACAAATTAATAAACAACAATAATAAAAATAAGCAAGAATGTAAGTATGCTGAATGTAAAGGACACAAGCAATTTATAATGGTTCGAGGATGGGGTAATTCCTCTAATCCACTCTTATCCAGCCCCTGGAGAAATCCACTAGTGTAATTTGACTTGGTTACAAAATGGTTACAGTCCGAGATAGCTTTGATCACACATCTAACTGCTCCTAGGACTCAGCTTTTTCACAAGACGGTTGCCCTACTATTTCAACTTTTTCAAACGTTTGGAATTGTTCACACAATCCTCCAACATATTCAAAGCTCAGGTTCGATCTGGAACAATACTACACCTCCTTCAACCTTGCAGAGTAGACCTCTTGTTCTTGAAACAAGTTTTTCCTCTTCAGTAAATGAAGTCGTCTTTCTTTCACCGAGTGTATTAGATTGATTTCCTTCAAGTTTAGGCCTGAGGACAATATTTGAATGCTTGAGAGATTGATTTGGTTTGCAAGTTATTTGCGGTGGTTTGAAAATGTATCCGCTGAAGAGATAGATGCATTTTCATACTCCACTTCGTAGGTTGTTAGCTTGTCTTGTCTTGCAGCTTTGATGTAGGTTGTACCTTGAATTTAATGCTCTGCAACCTTTCCTTAATCTCTGCAGGTTTTAAGGTACATCTCATTGGTTCTTTACTTTTTGCAGTCTTTAATTTCAGCAAAACAGCTTTAAGGAAGGCAATTTGACACATGCCTATTTTCAACAAAACCTTGACTTTGCTTGACAATGGATCTCTTTCAGCTTTCTCTGATCCTGTCTACTGCGTATCCCCATAGACAGTCAATTCTAATGATTTTGAAATGACTTTTCTACAAGTCAGCTGACTGAGACAACTTTTCTATCACTTGAGTGAGACTTCACTTCACTCCACTCAGCTGCCACACAAATGAGTTTTCTCTTCTATCTTCAGTCGAGTCTTGCAATCTTCAACTTGGTTGCTTCCACTTAGCTTACATTGTCCTATCTATTACAAGTTGGTTTACAGTTAAATTGGAGTGCCAACTTCCTAATCTAAGTTTTACATGGTATTATCAAAATCTATTACATAAATTTCTCAACAGATTGTTCATATAGCACGTAGTGCAAAAGAGGCGCGATAAAATTGCAATTTTAGTCATGTAAGTTTGGGGTGTTTGCATTTTCGGTCCTGTTCGAATCACGATTTGCAAAAATATCCTATAACTCGAACTGTTTTGCGATTTTGGTCCATAAATCGCTGGAAATTGAGAAATCAACCGGAAAAAGTCATATGAGGCGCACGTGACCTTTTTTTTGGCCAGACATGCTTATGTGGAAATGACTTGGCCTAATTAAATTTTTTGTTCCTTAAGTGACGCTTACATGTAACCTATGAATGTGCCATATCATATATAATATTATTTTCAAATTCTAAAGTAATATAAAATTATCATTTTATTATTCTTATTCAATTTTTATTCCCTTTTTCTTTTGTTTAGAATTTGTTTTTTTTTTCTTGCAACTACACTCACCACCACCACAGAAGCCCGATTGGCCACCCCCACCGCCACCGCCACCACCACCGCCACCACCACCGCCAACCTCCCGTCTACAACCGTCCACTGTACAATTTTGATTTGCTGTCAAGATTGGGGTTTTTCAATAAATATTTTGCACACTTTACACCCCAAAATTAGGCTTTTTATATCAATTGAAAATGGATTGGTTTGATTTTCACTAATTAATTGTATTCTCTTTGGTGGTGGTGGTTATAGAGACAGAGGCGTGGTTGAGTGGCGGTGGCCACTACGAGAAAAATTGGTTTTTGAGATGACAAAAAGACGTCTTAAAAGCTCAAAAATCGTTGCTAATAAATTATTTGCAACGCCTTGATGTGGCAAAAACATTGACCCATATATCGAGTCTCAAAAACTGGTTTTTGAGACGCCAATAATAGTCGTTGCAAAAAACTATAGTTTTTGTAACGACAATATCATTGCAAAAATTGTGTATTTACAGCCGTTGCAAAAAAGGGTATATTTCCATATGTATATTTCCATAATTATTTGCAACGACATTGTCGTTGCAACAAACGGTATATTTCCAAAATTATTTGCAATACCCTAACCCTTTTCTCTATCCTAAATTTTATGTTTTTTTTAAAACCTATTAATAAACATTTGTAATGACATAACATATATGCATGTATACATACCAATCAATACCAAACACATTATAAAACACCAATCAATAATTTTTATCGACAAAGTCGTCAAGAAGAAAATAAACTTTAACTAAATTTCCTATCAAACATTCTTAAATTGTTTATTTAATTATTCTATTTTTCTTAAATTAATTGTATTGTTAGAGTAACATTAAAGATTATTCACGTTTTCCGAAAAAAAAAAGATAATTCATGTTTTATTTCTAAAATATTTAATGATGATTAATTATTTATCAAAATCCAATGGTAAATTTTTTATCCCCAATTGATTATTAATTATATAATTACCTAGAAAGGAATTTATAATGAGTTACTTTATTAATATTATAAATTATGTGCCAATAAAAATGTAATATATTATTGTATTGTTCAACTTTTTAAATATATCTGTCACTGTCAAAATTTAAATTTTAAATTAAATTTATTAAATAAGAATTGAAAAAAAGATTATGGTGAATTTGCAATTTTGGTCGCATAACTATACATGCTCCACATAAGTACCACATAAGCATGAGTGGCCAAAAATATAGTCATGTGCCGTGCATGAGACTTTTTCAGGTTGGTTTCTCAATTTTCGGCGATTAAGGACCAAAATCGCGAAAATTTGAAAGTTACGGGATATTTTTGCAAATAGTGATTGAACAGGACCAAAAATGCAAACACACCTCACCCAAAGTTACAGTACTAAAATTGCAATTTTGCCAAAGAGGCGCATTGCGACTAGCAAATTTGTAACGCCCCGACTTTACAAAATAAAAATAGTCCAACTTTTATAGAAAACGCTATTATAAAAACACGAGTTTCAAGAAAATACCTTAATAAAACTTAAACATTTAACTAATACCAGTCACATTACAATTTAAATTTTATCAAAATATTCCAAGACATAACATAAAAATTATTCAAATTCCAAAATTTAATTTGGTCTCCATCCATCATGACGTATCCTCACCGAGCTCCTTAATCGAAAAATTATAAAAATGAAAGGGTGAGCTTCCACTTGCTCAAGAGGGACCAACTTTTGTCAATACATAATAAATCATACAAGCAATAAACATTTATAATAAAACATGTAATTCCTCTCCGTAATTTTCCTCTGTAATTTCCTCCGACCGCCGTTAATAATTTTTACGGCGGGCTTAACCCGAGGATATTTTTAATCCCGGACCTATTTACTACCGACTAGTTCCTCCGCATATCAAATATAAATGAAAATACTCGCGTGAAACATTATATAAAGACAAAAATTTAAAAATCCCTACCTCAATCAAGCTCGTAAAATCCTCGTAGAAAATAAAAGTGATTATTCTAATCCTCGTGATTCTCGATTCCTACATATATAATAAAATATAATTAATAAATTATATTAAGAAATTTTGATGATTTTAGAAAAGGATCTAAAATGTTGAAAAGATTTCGGGTTTATGCTTGAAAAGGCTAATGATCAAATTTTCACACCCTAAATTACGCCAGGCCCAAGCCCAATAGCTAACCAAGCCCACAACCCATTCCTCTACATCTCACGCCACCACCAACCCCCCAAATTCTCTCTCTCTCTCTTCTTTCTTTTTCTTTCTTTCCCTCCTCTCCCTCACGCCGCCCATTTCTTCTTCTCCTCTTTATTTTTTTCTTTTATTTCTTTCTTCTTTCCTCCTCCAAATGATCGTCACCTTCCTATCTTCTCTTTTTTTTTCTTCTTGTTTATATTTTCTTTCTCCTCACACCCCAACCCCTCTCCCGCCATAACTCCTCCACCACTCCCACAACCCACGCACAAACCTCTACACCTAAGCAATGACTCACGGCGGACAACGGCGGCTCCATCGGACCGCGACGAAAAAATATGGTGGTTTCAGGCTATGGGTTTTAGGTATTTATGAGGTATATACATATGAAGAAAGTTTACCTTTGGTTTTGCAAAGCAATGAAGTATGAGAAGAATCGTGAAGAAAAAGGATTTTTATAGGGGATTTTTGAAACAATGATTAATGATTATTCTAGGGACTTTTCATTTCATAATCGATGTTGCATTTACAATGATTATTTATTGATAAAAATTAATGTAATAATAAAAAAATAGATTAATTAAGAATTAAAGACCCTAAATTGAATCGCATTTCTAATTTCAAAATTAGGGATTTAAATCCCCAATTGTAAACCCTAATTGAAATTTTTACCCCCAATTTGTGGATATTACATCCTACACCCTTAAGATTAATTTCGTCCTCGAAATTGCGTTTTACCTTGGATAATAAAATTTGGGTACTTGGCACATATCTCTTCTTCGCGCTCCCATGTGGCTTCATTTCTGCTATGGCTTCTCCATTGAACCTTGATTAACGCAACATCTTTATTTCTTAGTTTGTGGATCTTGCGTTCTAAAATCGACTCTGGCCCTTCCTCGTATGTCAAGTCCTTGTTAATTTCCAAATCCTTATAGTTCACGATGTGACTTGGATCGTGAACATATTTTCTCAAAGACATTGAAACATGAAAAACATTATGCACGCTTGAGAAACTTAGTGGTAACGCCAATTGATAGGCCAAGTCACCAATACGAGTAAGGATTTCGAATGGTCCAATGTATCTTGGCTTCAATTTCCCCTTTTCACCAAAACGAATAACACCCTTTATAGGAGCCACTTTCAAAAACACCTTTTCTCCTTCTTCGAATTGTATATGCTTTCTCCTTCTGTCAGCATATGACTTTTGTCTATCTTGAGCCATTCTAATTCGATCTTGTATTTTGGCTATCTTTTCTACAGTCTCCTGAATCAGATCTGGCCCCAAAACTTTCTTCTCACCAACTTCATTCCAATACAACGGTGATCTACATTTCCGTCCATACAATGCTTCATACGGAGCCATCCCAATCGTCGCTTGATAACTATTGTTATAAGCGAACTCCACTAAAGCGCTAAAGTCTCCCAGTTACTCCCTAAATCAAGCACACAAGCTCTTAACATATCCTCTAATATCTGTATTGTCCTTTCAGACTGTCCGTCTGTCTGCGGATGATAAGCCGTGCTGAATTTCAACCTTGTGCCCATTGCACTTTGCGAGACTTCTCCGCATTTCGATGTAAATCTTGTATCTCTCGATACAATAGACACGGTGCACTCCGTGTAATTTCACTATTTCCCTCATGTAGATCTCGAGCATATTGTTCCCACATCAGTATGTCATTTTGATGAGAAAAATGAGTGACTTAGTTAACCGATCTACTATGACCCAAATCGCTTTATTTCCTTTAATCGATCGCGGAAGTCCAACCACAAAATCAATAGTTATATGTTCCCATTTCCATTCACGGGATTTCAAGTGGTTTTAGCAAATCGGATGGTTTTTGGTGCTCGGCCTTCACTTGTTGGCAAGTCAAACATTTTTCTACAAAATTTCCAATATCTCTCTTCATACTTCTCCACCAAAATATTCCCCTTAGATCTCGGTACATCTTTGTACCCCCAGGATGAGCCGTGTACGGTGTACAATGAGCTTCTTCAAGAATTTCCTTTCTAAGTTCCTCTTCTTTAGGAACACACAGTCTCCCTTCATAAGTTAAAACACCTTCGTCTGTTACAAGAAACCCCTTAACACTCCCTTTTTGGGCTCGTTCTTTCATTTTATTCAGAAATTTATCCCGAGGTTGAGCTTCTTTAATTCTCTCCTTTAAAGTAGGTTGTACCACTAAAGATGTTAATATCGCTTCCGCACTTTTTGGTGGTACAACTACCTCAATCCTCATTCTAGCAAAATCATTTACTAGTTCTTCTTGTTCAGTTATCAAACTCGATATTTCTCCTTTGGTTTTACGACTTAGAGCATCAGCAACTACATTAGCTTTCCCAGGATGGTAGTTGATGGTGCAGTCGTAATCTTTAACCAATTCTAGCCACCTCCTCTGCCTCATGTTCAACTCTTTTTGAGTAAACAGGTATTTTAAGCTTTTGTGGTCAGTGAAAATTTCACACCTTCCTCCATACAAATAATGCCTCCAAATCTTTAAGGCGTGAACCACGCAAGCTAGCTCCAAATCATGTGTAGGGTAGTTCAATTCATGTGGCTTCAGTTGCCTTGAGGCGTAGGCAACCACCTTGCCATGTTGCATCAGCACGCATCCCAATCCTTGTTTAGATGCGTCACTATAAATGACAAATTCCTTAGAAGGGTCAGGAATTGTCAAAACTGGTGCAGAGGTCAATCTCTGTTTCAGTTCTTGGAAACTTTCTTCGCATTTCTCCGTCCAAATGAATTTTTCTCCTTTTCTAGTCAGTCGGGTCATGGGTCCATCTATTTTTGAAAATCCTTCGATAAATCTTCGATAATACCCTGCTAAACCCAGAAAACTGCGAACTTCACTTGCATTCTTAGGAGCCCTCCACTCATTGACTGCTTCGACTTTAGTTGGATCTACTTCAATTCCTTGGGCAGTAATCACATGTCCAAGAAATACAACTCGATTAATCCAAAATTCGCACTTCTTAAACTTTGCATACAACTTTTTCTGCGAAGTGTCTCCAAGACTATTCTCAAATGTTCTTTGTGTTGTTCCTCATTCTTAGAATACACCAAGTATGTCATCTATAAAGACTATGACAAATTGATCCAAAATGGATGGAACACTCGATTCATCAAGTCCATGAACACTTGTTGGTGCGTTAGCATTTCAATCCAAAAGGCATTACAACAAATTCATAATGCCCATAACGAGTTCTAAAAGCCGTCTTCGGAATATCACTTTCCTTAATTCTCAATTGGTGATATCCAGGATCTCAAGTCAATCTTAGAAAAAGTACTAGACCCTTAATTGATCAAATAAGTCCTCAATTCTTGGTAACGGGTACTTATTTTTCACCGTGATTCGATTAAGTTCCCTATAATCGATACACATCCTAAGTGACCCGTCTTTCTTTTTGACAAAAGGACTGGTGCTCCCCACGGAGAGAAACACTGGGTCGAATGAACCCTATATCTAAGAGTTCTTGTATTTGCACCTTTAGTTCTTGCAACTCTTTTGGTGCCATCCGATAAGGTGCCTTAGATATCTTGGCGCCGCGCCAGGTATTAAATCAATTGAAAACTCAACTTGTCTATCCGTGGAATTCCTGGCAATTCCTCCGAAATACATCAAAAATTCACGACAATAGGTACATCTACAGGTGACGTCTCCGTCATCGAGGTACCAGTCAAGTTCACCAGATAACCTTGGCAATTTTCTTTTCTCAGCATCTTCAATGCTTTCATTGCCGTTATAACTTTAGGCATATACTTAGACTTAACACCATAGAATTTTATCTCATCATTATCAGGCAGTCTAAGTATTATTTCCTTCTCCTGACACTTAATGTCAGCGTTGTACTTACTAAGCCAATCCATGCCTAAAATTAAATCAAAATCTTTCATCCCAATAACATATAGATCTGCTTCCAAATGTTTTCCCCCTATATCCAAATTTACACCTTTATCCATGGAATCGTAGTTATTGAATTCGCGAAGGTAAACTAACCTCAAGATATTCATCTACTTTAGCATTCTTATACCCAATTATGGCATGAAATTTAGCAGATATAAACGAGTGTGATGCACCAGTGTCAAATAGTGCTAAAGCAGGTATTCCTGATACGGTTAACATACCTGTCATCACACCTGGGTTCTGGTCTGCTTCCTCTTGGGTCAAAGCATACATCCGAGCTCGCCTCCACCCGGTCGACCATTTCTGTTTCCAACATCATTTAAAAGAGGACAATTAATAGTCATATGTCCTGGCTTCTTACACTTAAAACATTTTCCTTGCCCAAAGGACATTCACCATAATGGTTTTTCTTGCAATTAGGACATAGCGCCTATTGTTTTGAGTATTTGGGGGACATTCCCATCGATCCTTGCCCCGCTTATTCTGATTTCCATTCTTATTTTGTTTTGTCCCATCCCACTTCCGCTTTTCAGATACCATAACTGGTTTCTGACCGTCGTCATCCTCAACCAAGCTTGCCTCTATTTCTTGTGCCCTTTTCACCATCTCAGAATATTCCAAGTCACCCTGAGCAGACAGGATACTGGACAATTGCGATCGTAATCCCCTTCTAAACCTCAATGCTTTCTTTATATCAGTATCAACCAAATGCGGCGCAAACCGACTCAGTTGGTTGAATTCTCTTTCATACTCAGTCACAGTCTTGTTTCTTTGTTTGAAGTTCAGAAATTCCGTCTCTTTCTGATCACGGTACGATCGCGGGAAAAACTTGCCCATGACAACCTCCTTGAACTCATTCCAAGTCAATGCATCTCGTTCCTCTTCAGTTCTAGTTCTCCAATATCCTTCCCACCAATGATCAGCATCCTCAATTAGCTGAAAGGTGGCACATGTGACTCTTTGCTCGTCAGTGCATCCAATGAGTCGGAAAACTCTTTCTAAAGATCGGAACCATTCCTCCACAGCAATTGGACCATCGCGTCCGTTGAATGTAGGTGGACGATAATGGCGAAATTGTTCCACGATCCTCGTGTTGTTATTATTGTTATTGTTTTGACCGCCCTCGTAAATTCGGCAAGTACATCGCCTTTCTGGGAGCATTGGCTTGATTTCAAAAAGATTAGCTTGATTTCCATTATTGGCTTCATTACCATTTTCATTTGTACGGTTTCTGTTCGATTCACGGGAGCCATAATCTTACAAGTATACAAATGCTTAACTAACATAATAGTCGAATATCGAGTCTTACTACAAACACAATATAAGAAAATAATCGCATGCATGAATATTAGACTTTCATTCATAATATAACTTCAACCCTTTAACAAGGATTTATTTGGACTAGTAGAAAAATATAGCGATTTTTAAACAACTTAAAAGTTCGCCCTCTTCCTCATTTCCATCCTCAATCGGATCCTCCTCTTCATCTTCTTTCATGGCTTGATTAGGCGGTCAATCCACTTTGCAAACAATCTTTTAGTGAATGCCCCATAGTCAATCTTGAGTGTGTAGTCTTGTGCGTCATACTTCACCATGGTTCCACACAAATATTGCCTCACCCTTCCATTTGGGTGGCGGCGAATCAACCACCCTACGTGTAGCACCATGCGATCCGGGAGTACCACTTAAAATGCACATCATACCATTTCGATGCATTTTTACCACATAGGTTCCTATGTTATCGCCATCTTCGATTTTGTAATTAAGGTAATTAGTTAGCTCGTTCGAGATATTGTTAACTCTCCAATCACGCACCCTTTTTCTAGCAGTTTGTCTTGGTGGCGACATCTATATTTGCAGTCATATTAGTTGACATCAATCTTTTTTTTATACAAGGCATAAGTTATTATCTAACGAATGACATAAAATTGCACGATTTACATATGAAAATATGTATAACAGCTGACATAATAAATAAAAATTTAAATGACATGAAATAAAGTGGCATAATAAATTTGTCACATACCTTGAGGTAGCAGGTTGAGGTTTGTCGGTGATGGATGACTCTAAATTATTTTGTCAAAAAAAAATACTCTTTTTTTTTTTTACAAGTCTACAGAATCATAGACCTGCTCTGATACAACTGTTGTAACGCCCCGACTTTACAAAATAAAAATAGTCCAACTTTTATAGAAAACGCTATTATAAAAACACGAGTTTCAAGAAAATACCTTAAAAAAACTTAAACATTTAACTAATACCAGTCACATTACAATTTAAATTTTATCAAAATATTCCAAGACATAACATAAAAATTATTCAAATTCCAAAATTTAATTTGGTCTCCATCCATCACTGACGTATCCTCAGCCCGACTCCTTAATCTGAAAAATTATAAAACATGTAATTCCTCTGTAATTTTCCTCTGTAATTTCCTCTGACTGGCCAGTTAATAATTTTAGTACGGCGGGCTTAACCCGAGGATATTTTTAATTCCGGACCTATTTACGGCCCCTGACTAGTTCCTCTGCATATCAAATATAAATGAAATTACTCGCGTGAAACATTATATAAAGACAAGAATTTAAAAATCCCTACCTCAACTGTTTCCAGTAAAATCCTCGTAGATAAAAGTGATTATTATAATCCTCGTGATTCTCGATTCCTACATATATAATAAAATATAATTAATAAATTATATTAAGAAATTTTGATGATTTTAGAAAAGGATTTAAAATGTTGAAAAGATTTCGGGTTTAGGCTTGAAAAGGCTAATGATCAAATTTTCACACCCTAAATTACCCCAGGCCCAAGCCCAATAGCTAACCAAGCCCACAACCCATTCCTCTACATCTCACGCCACCACCAACCCCTCCCCCCCAAATTCTCTCTCTCTCTCTCTCTCTCTCTCTCTTCTTTTCTTTTTCTTTCTCTTTCCCTCATCTCCCTCACATATTTTGTTGCCCATTTCTTTCTTCTCTCTTTTTTTTTTTTTCTTTTCTTTCTTTATTCTTTCCTCCTCCAAATGATTGCCCCCTCCCTATCTTCTCTTTTTTTTTCTTCTTCTTTATATTTTCTTTCTCCTCACACCCCAACCCCTCTCCCGCCATAACTCCTCCACCACTCCCACAACCCACGCACAAACCTCTACACCGGCGACTCACGGCGGACAACGGCGGCTCCATCGGACCGGCGACAAAAAAAAATATGGTGGTTTCCAGGCTATGGGTTTTAGGTATTTATGAGGTATATACATATGAAGAAAGTTTACCTTTGGTTTTGCAAAGCAATGAAGTATGAGAAGCAATCAGTGAAGAAAAAGGATTTTTATAGGGGATTTTTGAAACAGTCAGATTAATGTTGTATACGTTAGAAAATAATTTGATTTCTCTTCATTTGCTACTCATTATTCTAGGGACTTTTCATTTCATAACTGATGTTGCATTTACAATGATTATTTATTGATAAAAATTAATAGTAATAATAAAAAAAATAGATTAATTAAGAATTAAAGACCCTAAATTGAATCTGCCCTAATTTCAAAATTAGGGATTTAAATCCCCAATTGTAAACCCTAATTGAAATTTTTACCCCCAATTTGTGGATATATTACACTAGCTAATTTTGTTTCGTCTTTGGTAATTTGCTTCAGCATTATCTAAATGCGGATGATGATGGTGATCAAATACATAATATTAGAGAGTTACCCATGGCGGTATGTTTTATAATTTGAGACTTAATGTTATTGTCCTACTAACATTAAAATGTTGGACCATTTTAATTTTATTTATAAATTGTGAAATTCCTAGAGTGGAGATGAATTAACTGGATTCGACAGATGATCGGATGTAAGTTTCCCATATCGATTAAACAAATAGAATATTGTGGAGATGTAACATAAATACTTGAGTATCTAAGATCTTCAGACTCACCATAGAGGTCTTAGGTTCAATGTGCTCGGCCCAGACCAACCTGACCCAATTAGTATTTTGTTAATTCTAGATGTGACTGGGTGAGAAAAAAATCGTAACCAACCACATTTTGGAGTAATATTTTTTTTAAATAAGCAAAACAAAAAATAAAACTTTTCGTATCCAATACAAATAGTACCCTTAGTTTGTCCATACTTATTTATGATTAAAAGTAGTTAATCCATGTATGATTGTCGTCTAAGTTTTAAGCAATGCGTGTTATACATCAAAATTCAAGATTCAAAATAGTGAACAATAAAAGAAAACGACTGTAGACAATTTCATTAACAAATAATATTCATTCAATGTAAAGACAAACTGGTACAAATTGAAATAGATAAAAACAGGCCCTAAATTAAATCTTATTTATTTAGGTAGGAATATTATTGAGAGAACCTGGAGTGGCAGAAAAGCCTAAATATATGTCAAGGAATTAATATTCCACCACCACCTCCGTTACGGTCAACCACCACCGATTTAAGCCACTCCTTCGCCGGAACCCGAACCGGGGCTAGGCGAACCGCCAGAACTACCTCCACCGGAACCACTTCCACCGCCAGAACCGTAACCCCAAGACCAACACCAACTGCCAATACAACCGCCACCACTGCCAGAAAAGGTCTTTTCATCGTCCAAAGATCCTTCTGAGCCAGAAAGCTTTCTTGCAGTACTGCTCCAAACAAGACCAGACTAAAGAAGTACAATCAGAATAAACTTTTTTGAAATCATTTTCGAAACTGAAAAAAATATATATATCAGGTCTCGATTTTGTGATTTCAAGGACTTGGATTAGGGGATTATATAGTGGTCGTTGGACTAATCTTAATTAAATGTCTCGTCATATCATACTGTAAACATAGCTGGGATTGTTAATTAACACAGTAACTCAATTATTTGAAAATAGTAAAAGGAAATTAACCTCTGTATATCAGGATGTCTTCTTCAATACTTGATTGTCACTTTTAGTATAATCGTCAAACACTTTTTACTTTCTGAATTTGTCTGTTTACGTGAATACTCGACGCATGCGTTTTAATTGAGTATTATATATGCAACTAATTAATTAGGTATTATCCAATTAAATTGAATAAGAAATTTTCCTCCTTATAGGAAGGAAGTAACAGTGCAATCATAGTTTTTGCATGAGTATTACACAACTGTCAGTTGAATAATATTAAAGATTTTGTATGAATAATGACCATATAATTAAGTGATACAAGTATGCCCAAATTTTGGCGCCGCCCCCTCCCCTCAATTTGGAAAAATAAACTCGTTTTGTTTTAATAAAAAAAAAAGGCTCAATTGTAGTGTATAGATGCATTTCCTGATCCTAATCCCACCATTGGAGGACAGATCGATCAGTATCTAAGGGGCAAAGTAGATCATAGGATGTGTATATTCCAAAATATGACAATTTAAGAGTTTTAGCCCACAACTAGAGAGACATCGAGCCTAGTTGGGTAGACATAAGGTAGTTTGTGGCTTCGACAATATTGAAATTGGGTATTCATAAGGTAGAATGGTATATATATTGGTTGTAAGCATGGCAAGTTTGCCCTGACCTGCCTGACACGACGTGTTTGGGTCGACCCATAGCGCGAATTATAAAATAAAATTCAAGATAAGATTACTTATAAATATGCTTATAAATATACCAATAGCTTGTAGCTCAAATGGTATCACTCATCATTTATAAGGGTGTTGACCGTGGTTCGAACCCGGTATCTTTCATTTTCTTTGAAATTTATTCCCTCCTCTCCAACCAATACTCCAAACTTATTTAAAAAAAAAATACTTATAAATATATTACAAGTTTATAATAATTTATTTTTTTATATCATGTTCACTACAAGAAAACATTGAAATTCCAACAGAAAAAATCCGTTGGAATTTGACCAATTTCCGTTGGAATTATCGATTCCAACGAAAATTCCAACGGAAAATGAGCCGTTGGTAAAATGGCCATTGGAATGCCAAAATTTCAACGAAAATTCCAATGGAAAAATATTCCAACGGTATTGTTCCGTTGGAATATTCAATTGTTGGAAAAAAATCCAACAAATATTCCAACAGTAATTCCAATAGAATTATACCGTTGGAATTTGATTGTTTTCTTGTAGTGGTTCCCTTTTATTTTATTTTTAATTGAATTACTATGTATTTTATGATACATATATATTTATCTCTACACGGGTCGACATGTCTTATCCTACTAATATAAAAATGTTGGGCCATTTTAATTTTCTTTATAAATTGTGATATTTTGTGGAGTTTAGTTTATTAGGGGCAACTGCTGATATTTGCAACCCATCACAAGGATGAATTAAAGGGTTTTGACAGACAGGGGCGGAGCCAGGACCGGTGGTAAGGGGGGGCCAAGAGTAGTGGTGTCAAGCGTGTCGTGCTTCGTGTTTGCGAGTCGTGTTCTTCACATGTATTACATGTTTGACACGAATCCGAACACAACTTGTTTAATTATTTGTGTCACGATACACGACACGAACACGACCTATTTATGACACGGGTAACCCTACACGGCACGAAAAACCTATATAATTTAAAGTTGATACGAAAAAAATTAAAATTACAAATAAAAAAATACATTAAATATTAAAAAAATATTATAAAATGCATTTATTTTTATCAAATATATAATATATTAGCAAATAAGTATGAGAAACCCATTTAAAAAATGCATTGAATAAATTCTTTTCAATATATATCAGCAAATAATTATGAGAAACCCATCTTTTGATGAATAGAAAATATAGTGTATGTATGGATGTGTTTTCAAACACAATTTTCCACTTTCCAACTATTCCAGAAAATGAGTTTATGTTTGTTTAGGAAATTCTCAATAGAAATGAAGTTATTTTCAATTTTCACTTTTTTTGTGGAAAGATTCTTTTGGAAACACAAACAAACAAAAATTGGACTTGGAAATACATCCATACATCCCGATATTTTTAAGATGATAATAAGATAAAATAAGACCCACAAAATCTCCAATTTAACTTACTAAAATTAATTGAATAATTTTTATCGAACAAAATTATGTGGGGGACTAAAATACTAAATAATAAAAATATAGGTACTAGAATGAAAAAAAGCAAAAAGTTGGGGGCAGCCCCCCCTGAGCATGGTGGTAGCTCCGCCACTGTTGACAGATAAGGTCCACCATCTATTTTGTCTTATGCATATCAGTGAGTAAGTTTTCCCACATCGACTAAACAATATAAATGATTGTAGAGAAGTAGCATATATATATATATAAGGACTTGGTGTTATAAAGAAACATATTTACTTGGACGGGTCAATGGGAGATCAAAGAGGCCCATGGCCTAGATCGGTTTTCTCCATTGCACTTAGGAGGGGTGCCCACTTAAGGTCGGCTCAAGCGGTCGAGCCTGTTAAAGAATTAACCGGGTATGAATCGAACACAATAGAAATTGGAGAAAACCGAAAGATACGAGATTTTGGTATTACAACTTTGAAGGAAATACAACAAGTCTAAGGCGTGTTGGACACTTTCCTTAAAGTGTTATTTGCCCATACTACTTGCTAACCGAGTATATGGCAAATTACTTCTAGGATACAATAGACTAATGAAACAACCAAATAGCAAGTTAAGAATGCTCAAAAGTTAAAGTATGAAATCTGGCTAGTGATCACATTTTTATACAATAAAGAGGCTAATTAAACGTGTCTTCCTTAACAGACATCTTTGAAACTCTTCAATTTGGATTGCAACTCTTCAATTAGACTGGAAGCCTTCAAAGGAAACTCTTCAAGTAAATTGCAACTCTTCAAAATGAAACTGATTGTTGTCCCCAACAATTGTGTCCATTCTTTAGAAAAAAAAACTGAATGTTGTCTCCACAATTGTGTCCATTCTTCAAGAATAGACACGTCACTTCTCCAAATTAAATGACCACACTTAAAACTTTAAGATATTTTGTTATATTACAAACTAATTTCAACATTCCCCACCTAGTTTGTAATATAAACTTTACACTCATAGATGTCATGTATAAGAAAAGAACTTTCATTTTAAACTTTTCCTTAGTGTAAATAATTCACAAATCTAAATTAAGTAATTGGTGGCTAGGTTGCTTAAACCAACACTCGAAAATAGATTAGAAATATTTCACACATGAACCATCAACTGCATTCTTTTATTCACAAATAACTTTAGCACTATTATCGGCCATGTGCTCATCCTAGTTCATGATCATGTACAAAAGATCACCCAAAACTTTTGCTAGAAGCGGCACCACTTCTTATGATCATATAGGTGGAAGTTACTTCAAGTTTTATTTAATTAAACACAAATAAAACGCTATGAAATAATTCCATTAAGAGTTAACTCTCAACCTGCTCACTTAAGAGTAACAAATATACACCTTATACTTGGAATGGTATACACTTACTTAGGTGCTCACAATCCCTTAGTAACTTGTTTTTACCCTTTAAACCTTTCAATCTAGGGGTAGTACTAGAAGAAGGTTGGGTTACCATCACTAGTGATTATAGATTAGGGGTTTTAATCCCATTCCTGATGTTGTCGAATTCACCAAATCCCTAGCTAATGGTTTGCTCAACGGATCCGCCAAATTATTATAAGTTCTAACAAACACAATAGTGACAACATCATTATTAAGTATTTCTCTAATAATTAAAAGCATGCCTTAGGCTTATATGTCTAGATTTACCATTGTATATTTTATTGAATGCTCTAGACATAGTAGCCTCACTATCACAATATAAAGTTGTTGGTGGCATTGGAGGAGGCCACAGATCTATATCAAGCAATAAATCTCTAAGCCATTCTGTCTCCTTACAAACTGAAGATAAAGCAATAAATTCAGCTTCCATGGTGGAGTGTGTAATTACTATTTGTTTCTTTGAAGCCCAAGAAACTACACCACCCCCAAGCATAAACACCCAACCACTAGTAGGTTTTTGATCACTTATGCTAGTAATCCAACTGGCATCAGAATAACCTTCTAGTACATTTGGAAATTTATTATAGTAGAGTATTAAATCTTTAGTCTTTTTAAGATATCCAAGAACTCTTGTCACATCTTTCCAATGATCCCTACCAGGATTTTTAGTATATCTTGCAAGTCTACAAACAGAATATGAAATATCCGGCCTTGTGCAACTCATTGCATACATCAAACTTCCAATTACACTAGCATACTCGAGCTGAGCTATTGGATTGCCAGAATTTTCATATATCTTAAAGTTAGGATCAAAAGGAGTACTAACTTCTTTCACATTCAAATGTTGATACTTCTTTAAGATTTTATCAACATAATGTGCTTGTGAAAGAGCAAAACCCCCACTATGTTTCTTAACTTTAATACCTAAGATTGTATCAACTTCACCAAGATCTTTCATCTTGAACTTAGAAGAAAGATACTTCTTAGTATCTACTACACCTTTTAAAGTAGTACTAATAATAAGCATGTCATCCACATAAAGGCAAATAATCACACCATACTTTTCATTGAATTTAGAATAAATGCACTTATCAGCATTATTATACCTAAATACACTTGAGAGTAATACAGATTCAAATTTTTCATGCCACTGTTTAGGAGCTTGTTTTGGTCCGAACAAAGACCTAACTAGCTTACACACTTTATGTTCGTTACCAGGTAGCACAAAGCCTTCTGGTTGTTCCATGTACACCTCCTCATCTAAATTGCCATTTAGAAAGGCTGTTTTAACATCCATTTGATGTACATGCATATTATATATAGAAGCTAAAGCAAGAAGTACTCTAACTAAGGTAATCCTAGCTACCGGCGCATAAGTGTCAAAGTAATCGTTTCCTTCTTTTTGTTTAAATCCCTTAGCTACTAGCCTTGCTTTATAAGTTAGAATAGTTCCACCTGTGGCGTACTTCCTACAAAATACCCATTTACAGCCTATTGGTTTTGAACCTTGAGGTAAATCAACTAGAATCAAAGTATTGTTAGACAATATTGAATCCATTTCATCATTTACCGCTTCTTTCCAAAATGTAGCATCTCTAGATTTCATAGCCTCACTAAATGTTTTAGGATCATCCTCTACACTAAATAAAACTAGTGTTTTATTAAGTAGAGAGTTCCTATTACCTTCTACAAGCAAGACAATAGCTTGAGAGGATATAAAATCGGAAGAAAGTTCTTTTTCATTCCTTTGTCTTTGACTTGTCCTAAGTTTAATAGGAGTGTCAATTTATTTTCTTTTAAGTTCACTAGAAGCTGCAGTTTGAGATGGACTACGCACTTGTGATGGATTCACATTCACCATTAAATCTTTGAGAAATTTATCCTCAAAGAACTCAACATCTCTTGATTCAACTATTACCATACAATCGAGATCAAGCAATCTATAAGCTTTAGAATTTTCAGCATAGCCAACAAAAACACTTTTAAGTGCTCTAGGTCCCAACTTGGTTCTTTTATTGTCTAGAACTCTATAATAGGCTATACAACCCCAAACTTTAAAGTATGACAAGTTTGGTTTTCTTCCTTTCCATAACTCATATGGGGATACTTTAATCCTTAAAGAAGGAATCCGATTATGAACATGACAGGCGGCCAACAAAGCTTCACCCCACAAATTATTTGGCAAACCTGAACTTAAGAGCATGGAATTCACCGTATCTTGTAACGTTCTATTCTTTCTTTCAGCCAAACCATTTTGTTGTGGTGTATATGGAGCACTAGTTTGGTGTAAAATACCATTATCTTCACAGAATTTAGAAAATTCACCACCTCTATCACTCATCAAAGTTTTGATTTTTCTACTTAATTGATTTTCTACAAGAGACTTGTAAGCTTTAAACATACCAAATACTTCATCCTTAGATTTCATCAAATAAACATGCACAAATCTAGGGCAATCATCAATGACGAGAGTAACAACGTATTTATTTCCACCTCTTGTTAGAAAACCATTAAGTTCACACACATCCGAATGCACAAGATCAAGCAACTGTGTGTTTCTTTCAACTTTAGGAAAAGGTAATCTTGTAATTTTTGCTTGAACACAAGTTTCACACTTCTTATTCACATAGTCATTATAGGAGATAAATCCATTTTTAGACATGTAATTCAAAACTCTATGACTAACATGTGCTAACCTACCATGCCATAAAGAATAAGAAGAATCAATCAAATAAAGAGAAAAATTATTAATTTTATTGATACTTAGTTTAAACAGTCCATTACAAGAATACCCCTTTCCAACAAATACACCATTCTTAGACAAGATCACATTATTAGACTCTAGTACAACCTTTAACCCCTTCTTATTAAGAATATCCGCAGAGACAAGATTCTTCACGACATCTGGAACATGAAGCACATTAGTGAGTACCATCTTCTTGCCGGAGGTGAAGTCCAAATGAACATCTCCTCCACCAAGCACCTTGGCCCTCACACCATTTGCCATAACTACTTGTTGTCCATCCAGAATTTCATAATTCTTGAATTGTTCCTTGTCGTTGCAAACATGAATCGCAGCACCGGAATCATACCACCAATCCTTAGAAGAGGTTGGTGTAGCCAAGTGGAGTTCAGTCACAGTACCAAGAGATAACATTGCAATAATTTATGTAGCATCTTCAACAAGATTAGCACTAGAAACATTAGCAAAATCAACTTTTTGCTTCTTGATGGATTTGCACTCGGCCTTATAATGGCCTTTCTTACCTCAATTGTAGCAAACTCTATTTTTCTTTTTCTTGTCTACAGAATCAGCATTTTCAAAATTCTTTCTTTTATTCTTAAACTTCTCCTCATGAGCCATATTCACTCTAGGATCACTATCGAATTCTTTCTTATGAAGAATCTTAGCCCCTTCTTCAATTCTTAGATGTTTCAAAACTCTAGATATGGTTAAAATTTCAGAAGTATGAAGCAATTTCTTTTGATAATCATTCCAAGAACAAGACAATTTAGCAATTATCGCACCTACTTGCATAGATTCTGAAATTCCACCCCATAAGTTTTGAAACTATCACTTGCAGATTATGAATTTGATCCATGAGAGAAGAAGAATCATCAAGCTTGAATTCAAAATACTTTTTAATTAAAAACTTATCTGCTCCTTGCTTTTGTGATGCATACTTTTTAATTTGACGCTTCTCTCTTTGTTACTTCACTTCATCAGATTCGTTGTCTTTTGGTGGAGGGATTTCTGGAAGATCCGGGTTGAGAACGTAGGCAACCTTCAGAGTAGTTAGGAAAAACATCAACTTCACAAAGTCTTGATTCATCACTTTGATTGCAGATTCTTGAGTAGACTCCATGGAAACTCAAATTAACACTTTAAGATTATTGAAAAATTAACCGAGTATGAATCGAACACAATAGAAATTGGAGAAAACCGAAAGATACGAGATTTTGGTATTACAACTTTGAAGGGAATACAATAAGTCTAAGGCGTGTTGGACACTTTCCTTAAAGTGTTATTTGCCCCCACTACTTGCTAACCGAGTATATGGCAAATTACTTCTAGAATACAATAGACTAATGAAACAACCAAATAGCAAGTTTTTGGATTGCTTCTACAAGAATAAAGAATGCTCAATAGTTAAAGTATGAAATCTGGCCAGTGATCACATCTTTATACAATATAGAGGCTAATTAGACATGTCTTCCTTAACATATCACATCTTTGAAACTCTTCAATTTGGATTGCAACTCTTCAATTAGACTGGAAGTCTTCAAAGGAAAGTCTTCAAATAAATTGCAACTCTTCAAAATGAAACTGATTGTTGTCCCCAACAATTGTGTCCATTCTTTCAAAAAAAAACTGAATGTTGTCTCCACAATTGTGCCCATTCTTCAAGAATGGCCACGTCAATACTCCAAATTAAATGACCACAATTAAAACTTTAAGATATTTTGTTATATTACAAACTAATTTCAACAGAGCCTACCTCATAATTTGTGGTAGAGGGGGCTTGAATTCGTGTGGCCCCTGCCCAATTCATAGTTTAAAGTTTTATCGCACTACAAGAAAATAAGGGAATTCCAACGAAAAAATCCATTGGTATTTGGCCAATTTCCATTGGAATTATTGATTCCAACAGAAATTCCAATGGAAAAGTACCATTAGTATAATGGCCGTTGGAATGACAAAATTCCAACGAAAATTCCTATGTAAAAATATTCCAACAGTACCAAATGATTTTGCTTATCGTTGGACTCTCTGTTGGAATTTTCCAAAGATATGTTGTTGGAATTTCCATTGGAATTTTGAAAATTCCAACAGTTTTTTTATACCGTTGGAATTATTTTGTTGGAATTTGATTATTTTCTTGTAGTGTAGCCAATTTTTTATTTTATTTTTGGGAAATTTGCAGAAATGCTACCTTTTCACAATTTTTTTGGAAAAATGCCACCCAACCTAAATCCTTTTAATTATACCTCCCTCATCCTTGTAAAATGTCCAAGATACCCCTTAGTAAAGAAAATGATCCCAATCAATCCATTTCCTTCTCATTCTCACATTTTGAGGAGGAAAATAACAAAATTGCAACAGTTACTCTCCACCCTCTCTCTCTCACTTTCCCATTTCTGCTGCCCCAAAAAAAAAATTCCGTTGATTCCGTCTTTTTCCGGCGATTCCTACTGCAACTCCCCAGCGTCATCTTTTCTCGGTCATTTCCCTCTGCTTTGCACTGAGTTTGGTGGCCACACTCCTCTTGGGAATGACTTCTAGTCCCCTTCCGATCGAACTTCCGACATCCACTACTTATCTCATTTTTCTCACTCACTCGTCCCTTGTGAAGTACATTTTCTGGTAAGTTCGATTTTTGCTATCTTGTTCTTCAAATCTAGGGTTTTCTAGGATTTTTTTGTTACATTTATTTATGTTTTTTTTCTTTTCAGATCATGTGTTTTAGTATGCTTGAAATTTTCATCTTTTGGTAACCTTTTCTTTTCAGACCATGTGTTTTAGTATGCTTGAAATTTTCATCTTTTGGTAAAAGGTTACCAAAAGATGAAAATTTCAAGCATACTAAAATATTTTTTGATTTTCATGGTTTTCGGTTTGCTGGGTTTGTGTGAAAGATCTCAACATTTTTCCTAAAAATAATCTTAAGCAGTTCATGTCAGTTTCATGGGTTATGGGTCGGTTTGAAAGCATGATAGTGTTATTTTGAAGTTTATTTCTGATGTTTATCAGTTTGCTGGGTTTGATTTTGGATGTTGTTTGCGTTTTTCGACCCCTGTTAGTTATGTTCCTTAAATTTCCTGCCTTATGTGCAGTTTATGTATGTCAACTTTTGTTACGACCACTCGTACGACCAGTTTGTCGACCACTACTTGTTTTTCGACTATTTCCTCGACCAACGTTCGACTAGTATTTCGACCTAATGGGTTACTTTTATGTTTAACAGGGATAAAATGGCTCTCGTTTCGAAGGAGAAAGATCAGTTTAAAGGCAAGTTGTCATGTAGGTCGTGTTTCAATTCCATGGATATGATTAGAGCGCGGTTGAAGGGGGATAATGTTGATAAATTCAAGAAATCGTGCTTTAGTTATTTTCTTGAAACCGATACCATACAGTTCCAGGGGCAGCTTGTGTTATAATTGCTCTTCCGACAAGACAATAGTCTTTCCACGGACAACATTGTCTTTCACATAAACAACAAGCAGTATGTCTTTGGGCCGATAGAATTTGCTTTGATAACTGGCCTTGAATTTGGCCCTAAACTACCAATTCAATCAAAGCTCGAGACAGTGAAATTTTTTTTTGATAAAAGTAGCAGTGTGTGTTTGTCGGACATAGTAAGTGCATTCAAAGAACATACAACGAAGGAGAAAGGCAAAGGAATCATGACACTAAAATTGGCCCTTTTGTATGTGTTGTACGGAGTTCTGTTGGTCTCCGGTCCCTCTAACAAGTTGGATGAGAAATAAATATATTTGGTGGACAATTTGAAGGCCTTCAATGCATATCCGTGGGGCCGTATTTCCTATGAATTCCTAGTGTCTGATATACAATCTTGCATGTCCGACAAGGTAGACAAATTTTGGAAGATAAAGGAGAAGAAGAAAGCTAAAAACAAGAAAGATCACAACATGGAGAAGTTCGATGTCTTCAGTTTCACACATGCTTTACAAGTTTGGGCATACGAAGTGATGCTCGATGTTGGTAAATTGTGTGGGAAACCTGTGCCAGGTTCTTCGGATGCAACTCCCCGGATTCTACGTTGGAAAGCTAAGGATGATCGATGTTGGTAAATTGTTTAAAAAATATTTTTTTTTAAATTTGAAGCCTGGTGATCTTGTTGCGAACGTGTAAGTTTTTTCAAATTTATTTATTATTATTACAAATATTTAACTTTTTATTTAATTTGAATATTGAACTTATTGAAATAATTCATTATTGAATTGAACACAGGTGAAAGTGGCCAAAATATTGAATCCTTCTCGTGCTGAAAAAGTGTTCTGGCTACTTCCAAAGTGTAGCAAAGTGGCAACAGGAACAGGTGGCAACCATTTCAGCTGATGAATATCTTGATGAAAATGTGGATGTTGAGGCGTCGACACCACGAAGGATGAGAACAAGGGAAGGGAGAACCAAAAATAGGCACGATGTTGATGCAGGAAAGCCATCAGTGCATGTAAGTGATTCAGACATCTTTTAAGATATTTTTGTTTTTTGGTTATTGATTTGAATCTGAAAATATATTTTCATGTGTGTTTCAGGGACTTTTTGATTTGAATAAAATTGAAAACATAAGCCAAAAAATTGACAAGATTGAGGAGGAAATGCTGACACTGAAGTCAATGATGTCAGCAGTGATGGAGAAGGTGGGCTGTAAGGAGGTTGAGAGTGATGGTGAAGAGGAAAAGGTTGGAGAAATGAAGGAAAGTGTTGGAGGAGAAGAGGAGAGTGAAAGTGGTGACAGTGATTATAAGGAAGATGAAACAAGTGATGATAACGAAGAGGAAGAAAGTGATGAGGCAGAGGACAATCAAAAGGTACAGGAATGTGATGGGGAAGAGAAAATTGATGACGGGGGGGGAGAAGAATAAGAAGGGAGAACAAAGTGACATAGGGGAGGTGACAAGGGAGGAGAGGACCAAGCAGTAGTGAGGTCTGTCAAAGACATAACCCCAGCAGCAGCCGACCAAATCATCACACAAGTGATGGTCAATTTGGGATCCGACCGCAAAAATGACGATGAAATCGACCTGGTGTGGTCAAATATGTCCACGACCGTGCTGTCAGCCAAACCTTGGACCCTTGATGGCCGAATTGGGCTCCAACTCCAAAAACGACCAAACCTCCGAACCCTTGATGGTCGAATTGGGCCTCGACCCCAAGAACAACCAAACTCTCGAACAGGTCGACCCTTTAGTGGGAGCAAAGGAGGCCCACTAGAGTACGGACCTTGTCCCCGTTCCCTACAATTACAAGTGGAAGAATATCGTCCCTTGCCTTTATCAGTACACCCGCCCGACCCAGATGATGTATACAACCTTCAACCAGACCCATATGCGGACAAGAAGAAAACTTTGTTTGGTGATTCAGATTTTGTGGATCCCCCCCTGTGCAGAAGAGGCCCAAACGTGTAAAAGAAAAAGGGCCTAGAGAGAAGTCACCGTATATCAACCTCAGCCACCACATTTCCCCGGAAAAGAAGAAGAGAAAGACTCAGAAAAATGTGGGCGAGGAACATCAGTCGGAACCTATTGTTGGTCGGTATGACCCTTCTACAAACTATACCGTTGAGAAGCTGCAATCTTTTAATCAGTGGTGGACCACGTCTCAGGGTATTGTAACTCCTATTGCACATCTGTCCTTTGATGTTGATTGGGTAGTTTCCCCTTCTTCGTTTACCCCACTAATCACACCGAGAGCATGGCTCAACAATGCGGTATGTTTCCTTTTTTTTGTACTTTTACATTTGACTGCCATAAATATTAGGTATAAACATTGTATTTCTGTTATTCAATGCAGAATCTAGATGCATTGACTCAGAATCTAGATGCATTGACTTATCTATTGCTATTTAAGAGGAACATTGCGCCACATGCTTTCTTGCCTCGATGGACTTGCACTGATGCATTATTTTGGGTATGTTTTGGTTTTTTTTTTTTCTAATCATGTTAATTATTTCTGTAATGTGTAGTCATCTCTTTTTTTTCATGCCAACATCAAAAAAGCATTTCTATAGGGAAACGGTTAATCGCTACTCAGAAGAAGAATGAAGAAATGGACATCCAGCACGAATGGGGGGACAATTTTGCAATATGTCAGTGGTCGGTACCAGAAAGAGCTAGGGTTGAATTGGGCAGAATGTGACCAAATTTATGGAGGGCCCATGTTTTTGGCAATCATTGGGTACTGTATGAGCTGGACTTGACCATGTGCACAATAATGGTGTATGACTCCCTGTCTGATACTACGACTGTTGCAAAGACAAAAAAAGGAGTTTGTTCCATTGGCTTGTGCACTTCCCATAATATGCAATATGGGAAATATTTGGTACAACCGAACAGCACCCGAGGATGTCCATGCTGATTGGAAGATTGCAAGGATAGAGCACCCACCGCAGCAAATAAATGGTAGTGAATGTGGAGTTTTGGCCATAAAATTCATGGAAGCATTGGCAGCGGGTAGAAGTGTGGCTGAAATCGATCCTGGGATGACCATCCAATTTAGGCAAAGATTTTGTTATGAACTTTTCAACAGTGATGATATTGTTGTTATATAGTGAGATGTTGTATGTATTTTGACATTATTGTCTATTAGCAGGTTGTATTAGTAGCAGTTTGATGGACCAATTATATGTATCTAGTATGATTTTGTATGTATTTTCCCATTATTGTAAGTATTTAATTGATGTCACAGTATTCCAAAAAATTGATGTCATTTTTGAAACTTTGAATAAGTACAAACACTAAGATTCAATCCAAGACATCAAACACTTGCATATGAAACAAAGAAACTGAATAAAAGACATGAATATTGGTACGAACAGTGCTAAAGTTACAATTAAAAGTTACAATGACCACACATACGACTATCATTTTGACTATCACGGCGATGACTAAACGACCAATAAATATAAAAGGACTGCCCCACCGACGGGATAAACAACCCACAGGTTCGGCGACCCTAGGTCGACCATGCTGCCGACCCATCATCATCCCCATCCACTGAACTAATCATTTGTAGGAGCTGGGTTTTTGCAGGTCCTACGGTTATGGCCAGTCTTTTTGCAAAGTTTGCATTTTTTGGCTACCACTTCCTCCCTTTGGGATGCAATCCTAAGTTTCCGTGGCCTATCACTTGGTCTGCGCATAATAGGACCCAAAATTATGGTGTTGGATACTTCCTATGGAGTTTCCGTGGCCTATCACTTGAGTTAGCTTCCAATCTTTGGATGACCCATCTGTCACTTCAACTTGAGACTTGGCTTCCTGAGTTGACTTGACTCACTGTTCACACAACTGTCTCACAGCTGATACACCTTCAGTCGAGTTCTTGACTTTTCTTCTTTGCCATACTCGGTTTGTCTCGCGTGAGTGCACTTCGATCTTGATTAACTTCTTGTATTTCTAGGCATAGTGGACTTGACTCAGTTTTTCCAACCCTATCTATTACAATACAAATTACAAGGAAAATGGGGTGCCAACTTTCTAGTTGAAGTTTTACATAGCATCAGTCAAAATCTATAAAATAAATTTTCTAACAAATTCTATCTATCTAAAAAAATTGAAAAAATAAAGAAAAAGAAATAAAATAAATATGTGACCCCACAAGTATTTTCAACATCTTTAGGAGCAACCTTAGACACATAATCTCAACATGCTTCTTCAATATTAAAGGCAAATAAATTTTTAAAAAGCAATTCATGCAATTTTATGGGTTCAAATTCCTAATATCATTTACTCCTCCTCCCCGGTGGTGCGTAAACAGTTGATTAATAACGATTGTAGTCCTCCCGGATCGTTATAATTCTCATTAACTCCAAAAAGATTTATAAATTGAATGGCTCCCCACAAACACGCCTGTCACACATGTTTCATGTCTTAATTCGATTTCCATTTTTATTAGAACTCATCTCCCGAATTTTGCAATAACAAATAGGACATGCTAATTATTGGCCAAATAAAAAGCAATTATAAATAAGCACTCGAATTCATAAAATAGAACGCATGAATCTATTAAAAAAACAATTAATCATATTTAATTTAATTCTACAGTTTCGATTGTACCCTTAGGATCCGAAAAATATGCCAAACATTGATTACAAACTCATAGACAAATCTGAATTAATATTATGATATCATATATATAAGTACAAACAAGAGTTCTTAGATATAGAAAGAAAACCCCTGTTGTCAGGATGGATAATATGCCCTCAAAGCTCTTGTGCTCCCTAAATGCGAAAGCCTTGTGATGTTCTTCGCGACCTAGCCTTTTGCTCTCAGAATCTCTTCGATTCTTTCGTTCATGTGTTATTTGGTTTATTTTCTATGTAGAGAGTGATGTATTGATGGATGATTTTTCGTGCATGACTTGGTCCCCTTTTATAGATGCTTGGAGAGATCACTTGTAGAGTTGGAACATGAAGCAAACCCAAAAAAACCGCTGCAACAGACTCCCACACGGTCAGGCCGTGTGGGTCCACATGGGCGTGTGGCCTTGGGCTTAGCGCTTTATCGCACGGGCAGGTGGTCGCACGGGTAGGTGGTGCGGTTGATAACCTTATCCACACGGTCGTGTGAGATAATACGGTCCGGCCGTATGGACCTACTCCGTCCTCTATTTTCTTCCTTTCTTCACACAACCGTGTGATTTTCACACCACCAGTCCACACGGCCGTATAAGGCTATACGGTCCGGCCGTGTGACTTGCCTTTGTTCCCTTTTTCCGTCGTTTTGATCTTCTCTTTGCATCCAACCATCTTATCCGGGTATCCCTACTAATATTTTTTTATTTTAAGCTTTGTTTCCTACAAGAATTACAAGAATACGCAGTATCACGCCCTTTAAAGGAAACCAAGTAAAAACATAGTAAATATGCGTGCAAATGCATCAATTATATATCAATTTAAGACCTAAAATGCACGTATATTTTACACACATCAACAATCTAACGATAAGTAATTGAAATTAAAATTTGCGAATAATGTTACAAAATATAACAAAATATTAGAATAATTTCATTCCTTAATTATACTGCTACATTCAAACTATGTTTTCTCATAGCATTGTTGCGTATTCTCCTTTCAATTTGAATACTCAACTCTATAAATTTCTCTGCCATTCACGAAAATATGGCACCAATGCTCTCGCTCATGAAAATTGCAATGGAACTTCGTCTGGTGCGATTATAGGAGAAACCGACATATAATGATCGATCAACAGTGAACAATCTGGAATGTGCATTCCATAACGCAGAGACCTGAAATTTATTTACTTTAATATTGTTAATATTTTTAAATTCTGTTTAGCAACTTTGTTTCTAAAATATAATTTTTCTTATTTGCAGGGAGAGAGAATACATTGTAGAGTAAAAAACAACCAACATTGTCCAATATAAAAGAATTCTGATCGATGAGAATTTCGAACAGGTTTCATGTTACAAAGACGAAGTTAGACATTTTACTAAAGCCTTCTCGGTCATGAGTAGGGATGGCAATAGGGCGGGTCTAAACCCGGCCCCACACTAAACCCGCCCCGCTCGGGGCGGTCTAAACCAGGACAAACGGGTCCCGGAATGGGTCCCGGTTCCAATTTTTAGAAATCCGCCGGGTCCGGGGCAGCTGACGGGTCCTTGTGGACCCACCCCAGACCCGCCCCGTATATTTTTTTTTTCTTTTTATTTTGAATCTCTCACTCCAGCTGCTAGTCTAAGACTCGTCTCTCAACTGTATGCCCCCTCCAACACTTAGCCTACTCCGCAAGACCGCAACCTCATCATCTGCTCCACAGAAGCAAGGTAAGTAATTTTCTCAAGTCAGTTAATGAGGCGCCACTCATCCTCAATTATTTATAATTTTAATTATAAAATATTAAAACAAAACTTGTTCTAAACTAAAACTACATAAAATGTGATGATTAGATTATATGAAATAACTCAGGTCAGACGTTCATGCACTAGGATAGAATAACTGGCAGCAGATTATTCAACTGTGGCGGGTCCGGCGGGTCCCGGATTCAATGTGGGGCGTGGCGGGACGGGTCCGAAGGCGGGACGGAACGGGTCTCGGGTCCAGTATTTTCTTCGCGTGGCGGATCCCGGGTTTGGCCAAACCCGTCCCAGACCCGCCCCGTTGCCATCCCTAGTCATGAGGTCTACTACATACGTGAATTTACTGAAGAGATAATTCAATTTTTTTTATTGGAAGCCAGGTAAAATATTAATATTTACTAAATACTAACATGGAGTATATTTTCTGTTTTAATAATTTATTGATTTTTTGTTTTCCATTCAAGTTGTATATTCAACATTGTATATTAATATTTGCTTATGGGGTATAAATCATAGGACTTATTAGTTGTGATATTTTGATTTCATAGTTAACTCTTATTTTTATTTGCAATATTATTTAATATCTTATTTTTTTAAAATTCAGAAAAATATATTTAAAAATATGAAACTTCTATCGTATTATGTTTATATTATTAATATACTTTTTAGTGTTTCGTTTCATTATTTATCATGTAGATTGATATTTATTATGTTATGTTATTATTAGTGTATAATAATACTTTCATTTCATTAGTATATAATCTGAAATTTTAATTATGATAAATTACAAATTATTTAAGATTTATATATCTAACATTTATATTACATCATAATTCCTTAAAGTGTATAATCATTAGATTTAGCTAAAATCGGGTATTATAAGTAAAATAAATACAAAGATGTGGATTAAGTTTATTAATGAATTAATATATTGGGATAAAGCGTTATTAACGTAATTGTGTGTTGATTTTTTTATAGATGTACCAATCTATATTAAAATAGTAAATAATTTAGTCAAATTGCAATACGGGCTAGAAATAATATAATAAATGGTTTTTTAACGGGTGCCAACGCAGGTTATAAGACATTGATTCCATGAATGACACTGACTCCGTGTGATGATCTTAGAATATCTTTCAAGTTTCAACGGACACAGTTACCGCTGATGGTTTCGTACGCTATGACTATAAACAAGATCCAAGGTTTGGAAATATTAGTTTGTAGCGACAATAAATTAAAAAACAAGCCGACAAATAATATGTACAAACAAGTATTCCAATATTTGTAATTTTTAATGTTTTCATCCAAAGTTTTTCTTTTTAAATCTATATTGTACATTGTTATATTCATCGATAATGTATATTTTAAACGCATGCAATTTACACCCAATGACACATTCCACTCTGTGCATGCAACATATTAGTTTACATAAAACGAAAGAAAGGGATCCATCTGAAGACGCCAATTTAGAAGCACCATCAGAAAAGTCATTAACATCATAGGTCAATGAATGTTCACCATCAACAACAAAATTTGCAATAGAATTTCCTTCCCCGTAAATATGAGAAAGCTTCACATTGTGGACTGAGTAACATATAATACTAGCGTAGCGTAATGAAAATGAAAATTTTCGTATCCAATAGCGCCCTTATATAGTTTGTCACATTTTTTTTTTTTATGATTGAAAGTCATTCCATTTACGATTGTCACATTAAGTTTTAAACAATGGTATATATCACAACAATATTCAAAATAGTGAACAATAAAACAAGACGACTTAATAGTTAAGACCATTTTCATAAAATAAATAAATTTCATTCCATGTAAACTGTGAAGCACACTGGAAAAAACAAGAAACTCATACTTGGAAGAGCCAATATTATTTCTTCATTAAGAAAATGAAATAGATAAAAACAGGTCCTATAGTAAAATTAACTCAAAATTGATTTAGGTAGGAATATTATTGAGAGCTAGCTTCTTTGTTCAAGGAATTCCACCACCACCTCCGCCGCCGTCAACCACCACCGCCTTAAGCCCTTCCTTCGCCGGAACCGGAACCAGGGCCAGGCCAACCGCCAAAACCACCTCCACCGAAACCCCAACCAGATCCACACCAACTGCCAATACAACCTCCTCCTCCGCCACCGCCACCGCCAAAAAAGTTCTTTTTATCGTTCAAAGACCCTTCTGAACCAGCAAGCTTTCTTGCAGTGCTGCTCCAAACAAGAACAGAGACAACAAGTACAATCAGAATAAACATTTTGGAAATCATTCTCGAAAGTGAAAAATATATATATCTGGTCTCGATTTTGAGATTAATTTTAAGCACTTGGATTAGGGGATTGTATAGTGGCCGTCGGGCTAATATTAACTAAATGTCTCGTCATATCATACCATAAACACAATTGAGATATATTGTTAATAACACTGTAACTCAATTATTTCAAGAAAAAAAAAAGGAAATTAACCTCTGTATATCAGGCTGTCTTCTTCAACTTGATTGTCACTTTTAGTATAATCGTTAATGAATTTTATATTAATTCAGTATTATTACATTAATCAGGCAACTAATTAGGACTTATCTGATTAATTAAGTTGAATTAGAAATTTTCATCCTTATATATAGGAAGTAACAGGGCAATCATAGTTTGTGCATGGGTATTATAAAACTGTCAATTGAATGATACTGACTTTGTAAAGAATGGCCATATAAGTGAGAGAAGTTGCCAAATTAAAGTCTTTCGTTTAAGAAAAAAGGCTCAATTCTAATTTGGGTTCTTTTATTATACCCTCTTCGAAGATTATTCCTTTTGTTTAAGAAAAAAGGCTCAACTCTATAGTTTTATATAATCCATGTGGAATACGATGTTACTTTCCATTACTATATATTAACTACGTTGTATATGTTAGATATCGAACCCGTTGTCGTAGCCATTTTACAGATTACAGAAGCTAATCAAATGAACTATTACAGAATGGCCTATAGGATAGGGATTAGGGAATACAAACCGATTTTTAATAAAGCAGTAAATCAGCGAATAAAATCGTGCGATGCAAACGTACAAGGGAAGGCACTTTCCCATTCAAGCCGAAGCAAGGAAAAATTGGGAAAAATACAGAATAAAACCAAACCCTTCAAAACCACCCGGAGCCGAACAACAATCGAACTGAGGCTAACCTTTTAACACCGAACTGTTGCCACACCAAATCGAACCAGAAATCAATAAATGCTATAAAAATAGAACTAAAAACTGGAAGCAAAAAACAAGAAAGGTATCACCGGATTTTGGTTGACGGAACTCGTTCGAGCTCCTTTCCACAGCATCGAATCGGACACAGGATGGGTGGACGGCACCTTCGGCTCAGATATGAACAACACTCCCTCACCGTCGAAGAAACCGGATGCGCCTAAGGTAGCCACAAACGAGAATCACTAGCCCAAAGCTTTCTGAAGCCCATACGAGAAGAAGACCTGAAACCCCTCACAAAAACCTCACCTCAAACCCTACCGCAATCATAGTGAATCAAACACACACCCATAAGTGTGCTCGAACAAACACTCACTATATTTCACTAAAGAGAACTCACAAAGATTCACAAAGAATCGATTGAGATATAACTAGAAATATAAGACTAAAGAAAGCAGATCGAAGTTTGAGAGACATAGCGTTGTTGGAGTGTTAAGATAAAGCTTAGCAAGAATATATCATTGAGATTCACACACACTAGTACATAAAAGACCATAAAAATCGCCCAATATGCATCGCTTCCCAATGAAAAACGATGCATAAAGTGGGCGGTGGCAATTTGAAAATAATACAAAAATTTTAGGTATCACTTGTTAATTAATAGCCAATACATATAATATTTTTTATTTTTTTAATTAAATTAATTACTTTGGGTATCGGTTCCTATTTAAAAACCGCTACCTAAAAAAAACTATAGGCAACATTTTCTGAACAAAAACAGATACATAAAGTATTTTTATTTTTTAATTAATTTTTTAAGTGAATTTTGAAACCCAAAAGCTGGCAGCTACACACATCTCCCACGTCAATCTCACATTCACAAAACATCACCTGCACATCTCCGTCCCCGTCGATTCAAGCCCGTCCCCATCGATCCTAGTCCATCCCCATCGCACCTAGCCCTAGAAGTCGTCACGATCCTCGGTGGTTTCTCTCTCGCCCCATTTTTCGCTCACGTTCGAGATCGTCTTGTTTGGGAGACACGCCCACCTCTCTCGCATCCTCGCCGCTAGCGGCGGGGAGGCGATTGACGTCAATTCTCTTCGAAGGACCTCATCTCCACTCTCCATGTCTCGAGCTCCGATCGGGTGTGTGTGTGTTGGATTAGCGATAAGTTTAAGCCGCCGTGGCCGTTGGATCATTTCCTTTCCATTGCGGCGTTTCGATTCCTACTTGGTGCGTGGTGCCTACGCGCGATTTCTTGCCTAACGTCTCCTTCAAGGTAATTAGATTTCAATAAAAGTGAAGAAATTGCAAATCCTCTATTTCAGGTGTTTTACCTTGGTGCGTGGTTGCTCGCCTTATTTTTTAGCTTCACCCCAAGTGTACGGATCAGTTCATAGAATAGTGTTTGCAAGGTCGAATCTGTAAGTCCAAGCGGCTACGATAATCTAGAGGGAGGGTGAATAGATTATCTCCATTTTTTCGATTTTACCCTCTTTTTCGAACAAAACAAGCCAAGACAATATAGAAGGTGCGGAATGTAAACAACACACGTCGATTTATAGAGGTTCAACCCACCTAGGGCCTAATCCTCTACCACCCCAGTATCTCTGGGATGGATTTCAAAAAAAAAAATTATTAATTACCAAAATTAATACAAATTCAACTTACAACACCTTTGAAGAGCACCACACTCTTCTACAACACCACCTTTGGAGATTACCACAATCTCCCTTTGAAGATTACCACAATCTTCCTTCAACGGCACCTTTGAAGATCACCACAATCTTCAATCTTGAAGAATACCAAATTCTTCAACACCTCAAGAGTACCACACTCTTGAAACACCTATCACCTAGATCACCCAAGTGTATTCTTACCATAAGAATACTCACAAGGATGTCTTGTGTTGAATGATGACCAAAAATCAAGATTACAACTTAATAATGAATATTACAATTTGAGTGCAGTGTAATCAAGAATAGCCTAGACCTCAAGGATGTGAAAGTGATAAGCTAGACAAAGTTACAACAAGAATAATGACTATGAAGAACAAGTATTTGCTAGGTATGTATCTTGTTGTGTTGTATTTCAATTGTTGTGTTGGTTGCTCCAAAACTTCCTCTATTTATAGGAGATGTCTTGTACATGATAGGCTCCTCTTGGGGACTTGAATTCTGTAAAAAATTGCAAGACAATTGAAGAAAAGAGTTGTTAGAAATCAACTCCATGATTTAAGGAAATGTTGCATGTTGTCAAACGGTCAGAAATTTGCTGTCAAAACATAGGGCGACTGGTCGCACTCAAATAGATGTTTGAAGAACACATAGCAAAATACAACAGGGCGACCGGTCAGGGGGGACTTCGACCGGTCGACCTCGACCCTGACCGGTCCCTCTCATTGATATTTCAAGGATGCAATGTTCTGTTTCAATATTGATGCCCAGGTACCGGTCGACCGGTCGACCTGGTCACTTTCTCCTCCGTCTCATTTTTTGTTTCAAAATTCATCTTCAGGTACGGGTTGCCATCTACGGCGACCGGTTGACCTCGAGATAAAAATGTTGTCCAATTTTTGTCGAAAATAAAAGTCAAGAAATACTCCAAAAATTTAGTAAAAACATTTTAAACCAATCGGGAGTATTTAGACAACATTTAGGAACCTTGTTTTGAAGTAAAAACTTATAAACATAAAATCATTAAAAGTGTTGTCCAATTTTATCTAAAATAAATTTGAAGAAATACTCCGGAAAATATTAAAACCATTTTAAATCATTTAGGAGTATTTGGACAACAATTAAAAACATTGTTTTGGTGTAAAAATAAAATCATCAAAATTAAGATAAAAACATGTATCAAACAATCTCCCCCTTTTTAATGATTACAAACCAAAACAATTTTTAGAAATATTAGGAGGACAATTTTAAAAACGATTTTCCGGTAAAAACATCTAACCATTTAGAAGCAACCAAAATTTCCAAAATACATAATCAAGCACGTAAGGGAGTAAATATTATCCAAAGATAAGCACAACCTCCCCCTATCAATAAGCACATCAAGAATAATGTAAAAGCAATGAACCACAAGCTAAAAGCTTTAGCTTTTATATTTTGTTTAAGAGCTTATAAGCTCCCCCTGTTAACAAAACATCATTAGACAAGTATTTATGTTCATCAAGCAACAATTGGACTAAGTATAGTCCACAACTTATGGCTTTAAGAAGCCATAGCTTATAGCTTTTATAACGAGCTTCTATTAGCTTCTTTGAGCTAATGAGCCAATTTCCTGTTTCTCCCCCTTTAGAATCATCAAAAAGAATGTTAGGATGATAAAAACATCATACAAGTTTATCAAAATGTGCCAACAAAACGATTTATCAACCTTTTGAAAAAATTAAGCTTAGAAATAAAAAAGGGAGAAATGTATCAAAAAATGTCCATAAGCTCGTTTTGTTTGTCAAAACATGATCTCAACAAGAATATAAGATATTTGAAAATAAGAGAATCATGTAAGTGATGAATCTTTCATTGAAACATTTTATCGAACACTTGGCGGGTGTCAAAATTTGAAGAAAATGTATATAGCCCTTGTAAAGTATATTTAGCCAAGTTTTTCATATCATCACCAAAAGCAATTTTCAACATATATGCAACAAATAATAGGCCTAACAAAGTAAATTCTCAAGGGTTGGATCCAATTGAGATAATTTTAGCTAAAGAAGATCAAGGCATTACGAATGCCATCAAGCAAAAATATAAGAACCATCAAGTAATACATGTCAAGCATCAAACAATGCATATAAGACATTACAAATATCCCAAAAAATGATCAAGGCATCAAAAATTAAGAGAAGCACTTTTACCATCAAGTACTTCATACCAACAATGCCAAACTAGAGTATTTTTATCATCAAATACTCCATCAATATCATGATCATCCAATAGCCATTTTCAACTTGCTATTTTAACCCTTTCAAGAAAACAAGCAAATCTCATTAGTGCAATTTAGAGTTTTACAAGATAGTTCATAAAATTACAAAACAACATGGACAAGAAAGAAAATGCTAATAAAGGGGTGGTGACATCATTCCTCGTCCGAAGAGAAGCAAGTTCCGGGAATAAGACCTTTGATGAATTTCTTCAACTTGCCGATTGATTTTTGCATTTTGGAGGTCTTTTGCTACAAAGCTCATACCGAGCTTCATGATATGTTCTTAGTTCATCATACTCGGTTTGGGTGTACCTCCTAGGCGGTTGAGCACCGGTATTACCTTTCGAATTGCTCGGTTCGCCCTCCTCCGCCAATCTCCAGCCTCGGCATCATCAAAGAAGTCGTTTGGATTATCGGATGTGGAACCTTGACCTCTTCCTCTAGCCATTTTAGTTGGTCGGATATCCATATTTTTACGCATAGTGACCATTTGGGAGATGTTATCAATGTCAAAATCATTTTGAAATACCTCCGAATTACACTCCGACGAAGGTAGTCCCGATTGTATAAGAAGTTTGCAAATTCAATTGCCCATGACAAACTTCTTATTTCCTTGAGTAATAGACTCAATTAGACATTGAATAAGTATTGCGCCAAAATTAAGTGGTTCCCTTCTAGCAATTTTATAAGTCAAAAAATAGTCCATGTTGCTAAGCATTTTTCCCGCTTTTCCACATATGCAATAGGCGACAATAACTGATATAATTCGGTGCTCAAGAGTCATCGCCAACAAAGAATATTTTGGTCATACGCCCAAATAAGTCTTAACTTCTTCCATAGAGACCCCCAACATATCATCATTCCAAATAGCACAAGAAAAATAGTCCCAACCACCTTCTCTTACATGTAAAAGCCGACAAATTTCATTAGGAGTCCACCTAAAATGATGACCCCTTACAAACGAGTTTAACGCAATCGGCTTCTTATTAGCATCATATTCCACCCACATATTTACATAAAAGTGTAGAATAATATCATCATCATATAAAACATATGCATGCTCCCACAAAAACATCCAACCTTGCTCTTCAAAGAATCCTCTAATAGTAGGATATTCATTGTAAATGAATTAAATCGACAAATTTTAGTGCGAGCAATCGATTTTCCACCCATTTCCAAATCTTCATAGTACCACTCCGCATATTTGTTGATGAAATCTAAAACATTATTAGAACGGGGAGCTAACGGTATTAGAGATTTCTTACTTTTTGCCCAACGACAATTTTTGAACGAAATTGTTCCGCGGAGCTCGGCAACTTGGGGCTAGGAGAGTACGGGATTTTGAATGTCATCACGTTCTTGAGCCACGTTCCTTTGGGTAGCTCGAATATCCCTTTGTTCGGCTTCTTCTTGCCGATTTCTCGAAGAACTTTCTCCGCCCTTTCTTCTCTTGGAAGTGGGATTTTGACCGGTGGAATTTCTTGGAGATGCCATATTTGTAAGATTCTTGCAAAAAGAAGTAGATTAGCAACAAGAATCACAAAAATTGATGAAGAAATGAAGATTATAGAGAAAGGAGGTGGGAGCTACGTAGGCGGGGGTTTTGGGAATTTTTTGATCTGTTTGAAGAAATGAAGAACAGACTCGTTTTAACTCAAAAAATTAGCCTGGGCGATCGGTCGAGGTAGGGTGCGACCGGTCGACGTGCAGGACGACCGGTCGGCCCTGCCTTGACCGTCCCAGTGCAATTTTTCATTCTTCAGAATTTTCCAAAATTTATTTTTTCACCCCAAAAGTTATAAAACTTTGCAAAAATATAATCGAGGACTAAATCCGACGAATACGAGTTTCGATAAAACATATATTCTAGAAAAATAAGATTTTGCGAGTAGTGCCCTTTTGAGAAAAAATTACAAAATCATTTAGAGGCACTTAAGGGGTTGAAATGAAATATTTTGAAAGATAAGTGCATAAACATGACATGAACACAATATCGAGTACTAAGAAAAATACGAGTGAACATACCTCGATGGTTTAAGAATCTCTTGATGAAGAAATAGACGATAGCCAATGAATATGAGATATATAACCTACACAATTCTTTAAACAAATTTTCCACAAGATATGATAGCACAAGTGTAGGCCAAACAATAATAGATATCATAAAAATGCTAATGTTATAGAAATCCATAAGATATAAAAATTCATTAGTCTAAGTTCTCAAGAGTTTAAAATTAACAAGTAAGGTCTCATTTTTCAAAGGATTTTTAAAAACTCATATATAGAAGACCTTAATATTAAAAATTTGAAAAACTCATTTTGCAATTAAAGCATAAATAAAAACATGCAAAAAAAAATGCATATTTAAATAGGGGAGATACGGTTTACCAATTTCGCCATTTCCATGGGGTATGTCGTTCTCTTTGTTGATGATATCTTCCCCTTTGGAAATCTTCTTGTTGATAATGGTTGTTCCAATTGCTCCATCTCCAAGGATTGTATCCTTCCTTTTGTTGATAGTATTTCCTTCTTGGAAATTCATTTTGGTGATGTCTTCTTCTTTGATCAAATGAGATGGTCATTTGATGTCTTCTTGGCGGTATGAATTTTTCTCGATTATTATTCCGCCGGGTACCTAATATGACATTGTTTTGTGGTATCCTCAAGTGTTTGGGTCCTTTGGGATTAGTCTTGAGACTTTTAGGTCTCCAAAAGTAGTTAGAGCTCTTTCTAGCCCGACAAGTATTTACCGTATGACCCTTTTTACCGCAATAAAAACAAGTAACAATTTTAGGAGCATAATGACCAACATACATAGGTACTTGATTTCTTTTTACATAATTGACAATACTAGGCTTATGATCAAGTCATTGTTTCAATTTATCACAACTATCAACAATATTGGTCATTTTATCGGTACTCAAGTTGGATTTTGATAAATCCTTTTTCATGCAATTAATATCCTCAACAAGAGTACTATTTTCTTTTTCAAGGTTTCTAGCCTTATCAAGTGTGGTGGTATGAGCACATGATAGTGATTCATCGGAAGTAAATAAACTATCCTTATCGTTTTTCAAATCGTTGAATTCCTTTTTCAATTTTTTGTATTTAACAAGCAAGCTTTGGAATTCATTTTGAAGATCATCAAAATCATTTTGCAAATCACTATAATCATTATGTATAACAATATCATATAAGTAGAGGGTTTAAGACATACCTCGTTTTCTTCTTCGATGCCCATAAGACAATGTTCAACTTCTTCATAGTTGGAAGTTGTAAAAGGCTTGTTCGTTAGATTTGACCTTCTATCCATTTGAGAAGTAGATGAAATTGAGTTGCTCCTATCATTTGCATATACTTCATGAATGGCTTCTAATTTTTTCCATACTTCATGAGCCGATCGAATTCCTACAATAAGATCATATTCCAAATTGGTAAGTGAACAATATAAATATTGAGAGCTTTACCATTTAAGGAGATGATTTTCTTTTCTTCATCATTGAGCTCCTTGAGAGCTTTGGAGGTATATGGTGTGTCTTTCATTGGAATGGATTCTCCATTGATGACGATGTTCCAAATATCGAACCCGCAACCTTGTAAATATCATTCCATTCTTTCATTCCAAAATGCAAATTTTTTGGAATCAAATAGTGGTGGCTTGGTGGTGGAGGTGCCGGAAAGATGAGCTTCATTCGTAGCCGACAATCATTTCTCTTCACTCGCGATGTGAAACGAGCTTGCCAAAGAGTTTGGCTCTGATACCACTTGTAAGTCCAAGCGGCTACGATAATCTAGAGGGGGGATGAATAGATTATCTCCATCTTTTCGATTTTACCCTCTTTTTCGAACAAAACAAGCCAAGACAATATAGAAGGTGCGGAATGTAAACAACACACGTCGATTTATAGAGGTTCAACCCACCTAGGGCCTAATCCTTTACCACCCCAGTATCTCCGGGATGGATTTCAAAAAAAAAGAATTTTATTAATTACCAAAATTAATACAAATTCAACTTACAACACCTTTGAAGAGCACCACACTCTTCTACAACACCACCTTTGGAGATTACCACAATCTCACTTTGAAGATTAGCACAATCTTTCTTCAACGGCACCTTTGAAGATCAACACAATCTTCAATCTTGAAGAATACCAAATTCTTCAACACCTCAAGAGCACCACACTCTTGAAACACCTATCACCTAGATCCCCCAAGTGTATTCTTACCACAAGAATACTCACAAGGATGTCTTGTGTTGAATGATGACCAACAATCAAGATTACAACTTAATAATGAATATTACAATTTGAGTGCAAGTGTAATCAAGAATAGCCTAGTCCTCAAGGATGTGAAAGTGATAAGCTAGGCAAAGTTACAACAAGAATAATGACTATGAAGAACAAGTATTTGCTAGGTATGTATCTTGTTCTGTTGTATTTCAATTGTTGTGTTGGTTGCTCCAAAACTTCCTTTATTTATAGGAGATGTCTTGTACATGATAGGCTTCTCTTAGGGACTTGAATTCTGTAAAATCACAATTGAAGAAAAGAGCTGTTAGGAATCAACTCCATGATTTAAGGAAATGTTGTCTGCTGTCAAACGGTCAGAAATTTGCTGTCAAAACATAGGGCGACCGATCGCGCTCAAATAGACGTTTGAAGAACACATAGCAAAATACAACAGGGCGACCGGTCAAGGGGGACTTCGACCGGTCGACCTCGATCCTGACCGGTCCCCCTCATTGATATTTTAAGGATGCAATGTTCTGTTTCAATATTGATGCCCAGGTACTGTCGACCGGTCGATGTCACCGGTCGACACCCTGGTCGAGCGGTCGACCTGGTCACTTTCTCCTCCGTCTCATTTTCTGTTTCAAAATTCATCTTCAGGTACGGGTTGCCCTCTACGGCAACCGATTGACCTCGAGACAGAAATGTTGTCCAATTTTTGTCGAAAATAAAACTCAAGAAATACTCCGAAAATTTAGTAAAAACATTTTAAACCAATCGGGAGTATTTAGACAACATTTAGGAACCTTGTTTTGAAGTAAAAACTTATAAACATAAAATCATTAAAAGTGTTGTCCAATTTTATCTAAAATAAAACTTGAAGAAAAACTCCGGAAAATATTAAAACCATTTTAAATCATTTAGGGGTATTTGGACAAAAATTAAAAACATTGTTTTGGTGTAAAAATAAAATTATCAAAATTAAGATAAAAACATGTATCAAACAGAATCCACAGGAATTAATAAATTAATATACTAAGTATTGGATTATAATAGTCCTATTTTTATCTAAACTATCGAAATTTGAAGGATTGGTTTTATTACTACTAAAGCAGAATTAATCCTAAAATAACAAAGTAAAAAGTGATTAAAAGATCAAGTATAGATGGATGGATTCCTGGGTTATGGTTTCAATTAATATTTCACTTTTATGCTCAGATTAAGCAAACCAAGGTTAAACGTATTCTTCTCTATAGACCAATCACCAATGTAATTTACCCTATCTCTCTCGAGATGTATGTAAAAGTGTTGATTGGAATATCTATGCTAGCATCTCTACTCAACATGAGATACCCAACTCCCAAAAGTTCAAAAGATTATAAGATCTCACAAATAATCACAGACTTCTCAATCATGCAATCTATTTGTGTCAAGTACTCAAAATCTAGTATTGAAACTCATTGGGTAGAATTATGAATCAATACATCAAACAAGTTTGGATCAAAGGCCTTTTGATAAAACAAGAATTAAAGCAAAGTACTTGAATAGAGAATGAAAACATTAACTTCAATTATCCTTAATCATCACAAAAAAGTGTTTATTAACCTACTCCCAAACCCGGGAATCACAAGATGTTTAGCCAGATATTGAAGATAAACAATTCATAGACAAATTATTCATAATCCAAATCTAACTAATTGAAATAACGATACGATGGAATGAGTAACTCGGGGATGATGACGATCTCTCGATCTATCTTCAATCCTCGAAGGTGTGGTTGCGGTCTTGATCGATCTCGCAAAGTATCTGGTGGAAAACTGCTCTTTTCTCTGGTTTCTAGGGTAAAAATCAGCGTGTCCCTGTTTGTGGCTGCCCCGGGTCTATTTGTACTTCGTTCGGGTCGAAACCTAGTTGAAAACGAATTAACCTCTATTTTTCCCGCAGAGGAGCACAGCCGTGGCCCTTTGGCACGCCCAGCCCGTGCTGGGTGCCGTGCGGATCGTCCAAGTTTCTGAAGAGAGCACGGGCGTGTCCATATGGCTCGGGCTGCCGTGCTATAAGTCGAACACTTTCTTCTTCAGGTATAGGTTGCGCACGGGCGTGCTAGGGAAGCACGCCCTGCCCGTGCTCACCTGTATCGTAAAGCACTTGGCTATTTTCTTCCATTTCTTGTCCGGTTCATCCGACTTCTTCTTGATTCGACTCCAAACTCGTCTAACATGTCTAGTATTGGCGGTTGCCATGCCCGAATTGTTGCCAAAATGCTACAATTATAGATAAATCCCTACAAAATGAGCAAGACGTAATTCTTTTCCACAAAACAGGAATAAAACCCCATTTACGCATATAATGCATGCATATGAACACATTTTAGCCAATATTAACCCCCAAATGCATGCAAAATACAAGTCAATCAAACCCCCAAACTTAAACTGTTGACAGTCCCGGTCAACACATTATAAAGAAGACAACACAAATGGGGTAAAGAAAAGTAACTCAAGAACACCGCATCACAATTCATGTCATCTATCACTAGACATCAAGCATAAACCAACCAAGTTTCAAAGAGCAAACACGGAGCACAAGTTTATAAAAATCATGGTAAAACACTTCAAATCACGCCTCTCAGGGATAAAGTGTATACTCTACTCACTAGAATGATAAGGGACGTGTATTCGCTCAAATCATATTAATGTTGCAGAATTACCATATGCTTGCAAATCGTCTCACATCTCCGCCACTCGTTTGTATACAATTCACAAATCAGAAAGGACTTTGTTTATGGTTGTAATGAAGGCTCTTTGGTAAAGGTAGGGAAATATGGATAAAGTGACTCAACTCAAGCGTATAGATTGGTAAACACATTGTTTTTCTCAAACAATTATTCTAATTCAAATCAACTGTGTACTCCCAATCGCCTTATATCCTATCACTTCTCTATTTCTCCCCTTTTTTCATACAAATCATCCCCTTTGTCTTACATCACAAATTCCAGCCTTCATACAAATCATTCCCTTCATACAACTCACACTCAACATCCAATTCAAAACAACACAAACCAATCCGCAAATGCTCCCAAGATCAAGATCACAATCAAAACACAACAAACACACAATAGCGGTTAACTCACTCCCTAACAACTAGGAAAGCAATAAACGTGCTAAAGCGATAGACGTGCTAAAACCATAAAAAATTCAAACAACTAATGCAATGCAACCTATATGCTCTACATGCAACTAAATGAATGCAAACGCCACACCCATCAAAAAATACTACATCTCCCCCTAAACTTGAATGAAATTATAGCGCATGAAGAAGAAGGTAGAATTTCAATGAAAAATGTGGATAGGACCTGTATCACTGTGGGGGTGGCGGCGGGTAGTGGCCCCGGGAGATATGCCAATTCTCGATCCACTTTGTAATGTCCAATATCTCCAACTCCCATTTGCTCGTGTGTTTGGTACCACAAGCTCTGGGCTTGGTACCTTTGCTCTTGCACTTCTCGGAAAGCACTGAAGTCATCTCTATGCTGTCGCAAGCTTTCCTCAAAGGCACAGAATCTATCATGATCGTACTATCCCCCACGCTCCTCTCCTTGGCGGGAGCTCTCTGGAATGTCGGGCTATCTCTGTGGGTCGCCCTGCTCGAACCCTCCCTTCTGGAAGCCCTGGTCAAATCCTCCCTCCTGCCTATCATACTCCTGCCCCTCCATCACCAAGTCTTCTTCGTCGAGTAACCCGGCTACCCTTCGCCTTTTCCGTGCTGCCAAACCCTCCATAACTCTGATATGTTCGTCACAGTACATGAGCCAGTTGATTTGGTTGTCAACCACCGTTGTGAGCTGCGGGTTAGGAAGGGGAAATGTAGACCTGACTTTTTGTTGAAAACAGAGGATATTCTCCTCATTGCTGATGATCTTCATGGTGTAAAGGGCGCTCATGTTGATGCTTCAGCTGCCCGCTAATGGCTCCATACGGCTTATGTCAACCTCGAAGTGCTGCTCAATGTGTTGGGAAATTTATTGTTTAGATTTTGATGAATGCCATGCAAAACTTAGAATAGGAAGTTGGCACCCCATTTTTGTTGTAAACGCATTGTAATAAACGGGGCTGGTCAAGCCGAGTTAAGTCGCCATGCCTAAACATGCAAGAAGACAATCGGAGACTAGAAGGAAGACTCCATCATGAGACAATTTGAGTTTGGCAAAGAAGAGAAGACGGGAACTCGATCAAGGTGCGGTGAGATGCGGTGAGTAAAGTATCATCAAGTCAACTCAAGATAGCCAAGTCTCAAGTTGAAGTGACGGAAGAGTCATCCAATGATTGGAAGTCGACTCTAAGTCACCCGGGAAAGCAAGGAAATGCGATCAAGTCGAGATAATCGAAAGAGATCCGTTGTACGTAAATCAAGAGAATTACTTAAACAAGTAATACCTCCATGCTACCTTTCTCGAAGTGCTCACCCGAGGAAGCGTGCAAGGGAATGAACCAATGGGAAGCACTACACCGTGTCGAACTCGAAAAGTCAAGAACAATTCATACGAGGAAGTGGCAACTCCAAGGATCGCAACAAGACAAGCCAACATCACCACAAGTGACTTTCAAAAAATATGCCTATCTCTTCAACGGATGATTTTTGAAATATCACTATAAAAGGCTGAGGAATGACTCTGAGAGAAAAAAAAACACCTTGACTACCTGAACCACAAACATTTCAAGAAAACATTTTGAACTGTAACCTAAAATATCCTCAAATCATTCAAGATTAATCCTCAAGCCTACACTACGAAGAAAATCAATCCAACACTCACTGTGAAGGAAAGATAGCTTCAATCAGTTGAAGAGGAAACCTTTGAAGAAAAGGGGTCTACATTCCAAGGAGGATTGTAGAAAGGTTCATGGTCGAACCAGTCTCGAGTTTTGGAGGGCTTCGTGATCAAATCCAAAGAGCTTGAGCAAGTGAGTTGTAGTAGCAAGGCCTGCCCGCCGTGAAGAAGCCGAGTCGCACGAGAAGCCAGGCTGCGTGACCAAGGCATCTCCGGATCGAGTCCCAAAGGATCAAGTCATTTGTGTGATCAAGACTTGTATCCGGGATTACCACTTTGTATCTCGATCAATACTTAGTGGATTCCTCCAGGAGTTGGAGAAGAGAGGAGTAGAAGAATTACCCAATCTTTGAACCTCTATAAAACTTATCGTATCAATTTACATTTCAGCACTTTAATTCCTGCATCTTATCTGTTTAACTCTGCTGAAATTTGCTATCCATTTGATAATCTCTAAGTACTAAACCAAACATTAAATCAATACCAAAACAAATTTAAGGGTGTTAAGTCTTCAACTGAAAACAAACTACGGTGAGCTAAGTCTTTAGTCTTTAATTTGATTTATTCTATCAACGGCTCAATCAGTCTCTGTTGAGTGACTAACTCTCTTGATTAACTAAATTAGTCATTCACCAAGGACACAGCTGTGTAGTATCAACTTTGAACTTTTAAAAGGACTAAATCGAAAAGTTGGTAAGGTTTATTCAACCCTCCCTTCTAAACCTTACACTCACACCCCTTGGGACCTACAAGTTGTATCAGAGCGGTTGGTTCATTGAGCCTTCCGATGTGGTTATTGAACTAGATCTCCAAATTTTTCAAAGTCGGTTTTAGTACTTAAGTTTTCAAAACTCTTTTTATTATCAAAAGTTATTATCATGGAAGCAAATTTGACACGTATCCCTATGTTCACAATTGAAGAATTTGATGATTGGGAAATTCGTATGCAGGCTCATCTATCAGCATTACATGATGAGATGTGGATAGTGATAGAGGAAGGGCCACTACAAATTTTAAAAGTGAACACTGTTTGTAAGAAAGAGCTGCGGTGAAGGTGAAGAGGATGTCGCTCCTAGACCCGGCTATGGTTGAAAACCAAGAGTGAATGGACAAATGATGTGAGAAAAAGATACAACACGGACAATGTGGCCAAGGATATTCTTTACAAAACCTTGGACAAAGCCATGTTCAATAAAGTCAAATCATGCAAAACGGCTAAAGAAACGGGACAAGCTAACATTGATTTGTGAAGGCTCGAGAACAAACCAAGGAAAATAAATTATCGAGTGGTCGTACAAAAATTTGAGAATTTCAAAATGATCGCGAGGAGAGAACCTCGATCAACTGGATGCTCGATTCACGAAATTACCAACGAGCTATCTCGCTTCTTGGAAAAGAATATACACGAGAAGGAAATGTGTATGAAGATCCTAAAAGTCTCCCAATTTGAATGGGAAATGAAGGTCATGGCACTAAGACATTCCATGGACCTATCAAAGACATCCAACCATGAGTTATTCTCGGATCTCAAAGCCTACGAATTTGAGTGAAAAGAAAAGACCAGGAAGAGACAATCGTACCCAAAAAATTTGCTCTAATTGTTAAGGATGGCAAGAGAGCCGAGGTCAAAGAAGTCATTGACCCGGAGGAAATAGCCACGATGGTTAAAAGGTTTAACAAGTTCTTCAATAAGAACTACAAGAGAGGCAAGGGCGAATCCTCCGAAGACACTCGGCTTCCTCCAAGTCAAGGGAAGATAGGCCAACCAAGAACAGATCATCAAAAAGTCAATATCAAAGGGCGACAATCCAAGAATGGAAAGAGCGATCAAAAGGTTGAATATCTATCTTTGGAACTATAGGCAACCGGTCACTATGCCATTGATTGCCCATATCCTCGTAGTCAACAAATACAGGAATGAAGAAGAAAGAAAAGTCTTGAGAGAAAGAAGACAAGAAAAGAAAAAAGGCAATGTTGGCCGCAGAGACGCTAAGCTAAAACTGCCAAGTCAAGAGACATAGTTGATTCGAGAGAGTAGAAGCTCGACTACTCAAGTGACTCGAAGAAGAAGCCTTGATCTGTTTGATGGCCAAGGAACAAGACCAACCTGACAAAGAAGATGAGGTACATTCTGACTCATCACACTCAGACTCTAGTGATAGTGACTGTGACACACACACTTCATCACCCACTGATCTTTATGATTCATTAGGCAAAATGATGAAAGATTTTGAACACATTAAATCCTCACACACACTACTAAATGAGGAAAACAGCCTACTCAAGAGCCAAAACTCACAGCTGACTAAGGAGCTGAGTACTCTAAGTCAAATAGCTAATGAGAATAAAAGTTTAAAGACTAAAAATGCCAAGCTAATAGCAGAAATAGCTGCCATAGAAAAGAGGGAGAATGACCTCAAAAATGTGATTGCCTCATTCACTAAGGCATCTAAATCATTGGATGATCTTATCATGAGCCAAAGAGAATGTGGAGACAAGACAGGCTTAGGATTTAATTCCTCTGTGCTATGTCAAGCTCCAAAAGTAATTTTGGAAAAAAGGATCTTCACGCAATGAAGTATCTCAAAAATCCAAAACTCCAAATGGTGTACACACATTTATTCCAAAGCACAATTACAAGCAAACTGGCATTGGTTATAAAGGAAAAGGAAAACGGCCGAGTTGAGTGTCTTTGAGAGGACAAGTGAGAAGAAATCCCGAGTTCCTCAGAAAACTCCAAACAGGAAATACTCTGTAAAGAAGAAATAGAGCTACCAAAAACCCCAGAAGTTCTATAAAAGAAACACATTTGATGGGAATGGTAGAAAATATCCAAGCCAAACTGATTGGAATGATGTAAACTATCGACAAAGACCTATGGCATATAAGCCCAAAATGGCAAAGGCCTAGAACTCAGCAAAGGCCATTCCAAAGGTATAAGAGCTTTCATCACCACATATATGCACCTAGGCACTACACTCGGAGACACCACAACTACCCAAAGAAGGCAATTGCTAAAACACATATACAGCATACGAGACAAAAGAGACAATTTGTATGAACCTAGAATCCCAAGCAATTTGCCAAAATTAATTATGATTATGGCATCGATAGATGGCAACCCCTTAGAGCCAAATCATTTGGCTATAGGTTGGTTGGATCATCTTACAATACTAACCCCTCGGGACCCGGACAAGTATGGGTACCTAAAACTTAATTTCCTTGTTTGCGGGTTCAAGCGAAGCAGTGAGTGCAAGGAACCTGGTACATGGATAGTGGCTGTTCCAGACATATGACAGGAAACAAGAAAAATATGTCAAACTTCAAGGAAGTTAAAGGAGCAAAAGTCATATTTGGAGGAAATGAAGCTCCAGGATAAATACGAGGCATTGGATCCATCAAGAAAAATGGATTAGAAATCACGGATGTTGCATATGTTGAAGGACTCAATTTCAATGCTGAGTATTAGCCAACTCGTGACAAGGGTTATAATGTTGGATTTAACATGGGTATATGCCAAATCAAGGATACGAGAATCAAATGAAGTTGTGTTGCAAGGATGCGACAAAAGAACATGTATATCGTGGATTGGTCAATCGCAACACCCAAAGACTTTGTCTATTAGCAAGAGGAGCAAGGTGAATCAAGTTGGATGTGGCACAAAAAGCCGAGTCACCTAAATTTCAAAACAATTAACAAGCTTGCCAGAAGCAATCTTGTGGAAGGTCTTCCAGACTCAGTATACAAGAAGGAGAGTATATGTGACACATGTCAGATGGGAAAACAAATCAAATCATCATTCAAAGAAAAGGCATGTCCATCTTCAACAAGAATATTGCATCCGCTACATATGGATCTATTTGGTCCAGTTGAACCACTAGCATAAGTGGGAAGAAATACACCTTGGTGGTAGTAGCGACTACTCAAGATATACATGGACAATATTCATGTGTAAGAAGAAAGAAACTCTACGTAAACTACCACGGTGATGAAGAGGATTCGAGAATGAGAAGAGTCAAACCATTATCAAAATAAGATCGACAGAGGAACCGAGTTTGTAAATGGCATAATAACTCGATATTGTATTGAAAATGGTATTGGTCATGAATTATCTGCGCAGCAAAGGACTCCACAAACAGAACGGAGTTGCGAGAAAGAAGGAATAGAACTCTCAAAGAAGCAAAGCAAGGACCATGTTAGTCAAGCACGGGGTTACCAAAAAGATTTTGGGTCAAGCAATAAACACTGAAAGATGCTACACTCAAAATAGATGCATGATAAACAGAAAGTGACAAAGACTCCCATGAGATTTGGACGGGGAGAAAACCAAATGTTGCATATTTCAAAATATTTGGATGTAAATGCTTCATCAATAACAATGGCAAAAATAATCTAAAGGCTTTTGATGCTAAAGTCGATGAAGGTATCTTCTTGGGATACTGGTGAAAGCAAAGCCTACAGAGTACTCAACAAGAGGACTATGGTTACGAGAGGAATCCATTCACGTGGTGTTCGATGAGCCAAATGTAAATGGAGAAGACATTGAAGAATCGGTGATAAGTTTGAATCAACCAACCATGCGAAGAGTCCCTATGCGGTAGAATTTCGGAATTATAAACTCGGATGAAGATGAGATAGCCGAGTCTCAAAAATTTGGAAAATCTGCGGCTAAGTGATGACGCGAGAGAGAGAGCGATCAAAGCAACACAACCGCAAGACGATCAATCCGGCTAACTTACTCCAACGATGTAAGATGGCCGAGAGACCATCCACTTAACTTGTCATTGGAGATATAAGAGAAGGTGTCAAAACAAGATCGAGAACTCAACAAGAAGCTATGTTCACATGCTTTATCTCACAAATAGAGCCCAAAGATGTATCACAAGCATTGGATGACACACATTGGATTCAAGCTATGCAAGAAGAGTGAATCAATTTGAAAGAAATAAAGTATGGGAGCTAGTTCAAAGACCCACCCATCAAAATGTTATTGGCACTAAATGGGTGTTGAAACAAGATGAACGAGGAAGGTTACGTGGTAAGAAACAAAGCAAGATTAGTAGCCAAAGGATATTGCCAAGAAGAAGGGATAGATTTTGATGAAACATTTGCCCTCGTAGCAAGATTGGAAGCTATTAGGATGTTTCTTGCCTATGCTGACTCACAAGAATTTTATTGTATATCAAATGGATGTAAAGAGTGCATTCCTAAATGGTTTATTGGAAGAAGAACGTATGTTGAACAACCTCCAGGATTTGAGCAGAAGACTCTTGGAGATAAGGTATACAAACTCAAGAAAGCTCTATATGGATTGAAACATTTTGAGCATGGTACGATCGTTGTCCCAATTCTTGATCGAGAATGGATTCACAAAAGGAAAAGTGGATAGAACACTCTTGAATTCGTGATGGGAAGAGCATCGCTTGTTCGAATATATGTGGATGACATCATTTTTGGATCCACAAACAAAGAGTCTGTGTGATAAATTTTGAGACCTCATGCAAAGCAAATTCGAAATGAGCATGAGAGCCGACATTCTTCCTTGGACTCCAAGTGAAATAGTGAAGGATGGAACCTTCATAAGTCGGACAAAATACACCAGAGATTTAATGAAAAAATTTGGTATGGAAGAGAAGTCTTCGTGAAAATACCAATGAATACATCATCAAAATGGACATGGATGCGGATGGCAAGCTGTAGATCAAACAAGATCTGAGCACTTATTGGATCATTGCTTTATCTCACAAAGAAGCGGGCGGACATCACCTTTCTTTGTAGGTGTATGTGCAAGATTTCAATCTGCCCCAAAAGAAAGCCATATGATTGCAGCCAAGAGGATCTTGAGATATTTGAAAGGAAGCCAAGAAGTTGGCTTATGGTATCAAAGGAAGGTGGATTCAAGCTAATGGCTATTCGGACTCGACTATCTTTGGATGTAGAGTTGACAGGAAGAGCACCTCGAGGCACATGTGAAATGCTTGGAAACATGCTAATTTCCTGGTTTAGCAAAAAGCAAAATTCAATAGCCACCTCTGGTGACGAAGAATACATAGGCTGGGCAAGTGTTGTGCCCAAATCCTATGGATGAGACAATGACTTAGAGACTATGAAATTGAAGAAAAGGAAATTCCAATCATGTGTGATAACACAAGTGCAATTGCAATCACTCGAGAATCTGTGTTGCACTCAAGAACAAAGCATATCGATGTCGATATCACTTCATACGAGATCATGTTGAAAAGAAGGACATCACCTTGGAATATATTTCAAGCGATAAACAAGGTTAGGTGACATATTCACAAAACCATTATGTGAGTCAAGATTTGAAGAACTCAAGCATGAGTTAGGGATAATTGAGTGGTGACACTCAGAAGACTCAAAGAAAAGAAATGAAACACAAAAAGGGAAAAAGAGTGAATTCTCAAAATCAGCCTAAATGAACCGATCGTATCGGAAAGACAACTATACCGAATTAGGTGACGACAAATTTGAGTCACTATGTGAATCGTGAGAAGAAGAGTTAAATCGGCTAAGGGATAAGTGAGTCATTTATGAGCAAAGTGACAAAAACGCAATCGTTTTTACTAAGCGGGAATGTTTTTAAGTATGACGTCAAAGATAATTATGACGTACAGCAAAAAAGCCGCACATCAAGCTTATGATTGGATATAAATCTTTGCCGCATTAAATACGAGACATTAAATGCTAAATTGGCGTGCAAAATCTAAGCCGTTGATTTCGATCACATTTCAAAAATCACCCGCACGTCCTTTCATAAACCATACTTAAACCTTTTTTTGTTCGTTTCTCTCACACATTACCAAAACTGTTCATTTCTCTCTCAGAAGCAAAGGCAAAACTGTCTCAAAACCCTATCAATCTTCAAATCAACTTCTAAGTTTCTTTCGGTGAAATACTGAAAAATGGCATCGACTTATGATTTCGTCAAGCTAGGGAAGCAAATCCACACTGGGTCTATTGTGGATTTCGAGGATATGGTCAAACAGGGGTCCGATGACGCCCTCATAAATAAAATCGCTGAAAAGCTCGAAAAGTCCGGGCTAAAACCATTTCTGACGATGGAGCTTCCGATGACTTATGTGGAAGAGGTCGCACAGTTCTACTTGAACGCTGAGATTCACGATGAGGGGATCAAATCCTCTGTTCACGGGAAGGAGTTTATTATCACTTCCAAGGATTTGGCGAACTCTTTTTGCTCATTACCGCGGAAGGAGCACGAGAAATAAATGAAGCGATGTTGACATGGCGTTTGCTTGGAAGAAGTAGCCAAGAACGACTATCTTTGATAAGGTAGTCTACACACCAACAAGAGGTTCTTTGAAGGAGGATTACCACAAAACTGTTGGACATAGTTGCCAAATGCATAGACATCAAGTTTGGCGGCTTTGACCAATTTGTCCAAAGCGAAATTGATCGTGATGGTTGCGATCATTGAAGAAAAGAAAGTGAACTGGCTGAGTTTGTCTACGGACTGCAGCGCGAGAATGTAGGGAACAAATCCTTCAAGGAGAATGGAGCATTTGGAGGATCCCGGGATACGGCCCAGTGATTGGCCGGGTGATGGGAGGTCAAAGGAGTCCTTCTTAGACATGGAAAGGCGTTCCATGTAAACAAGAGGATGTTCGAGATCAAACCTCTGCGGCGCACGAGAAGAGAGCCTGCGCCAAGAGAGCGATACAAGTGAGGGGGAATCGGTGAACTCAAGAGATCTGTGTCTCCTCTCCACCAAAGAAAAGGCTGCCCCTCGTTTTGCTAAGCTAAAGAATCACGCCCCCGCAAAGAAAGAAAAACAAATCCGCTCCCGCCCGCAGCCGAAGTCACCCCGCCCCGCAGCCGTGTCTCCCGCCCTGCAGCCGTGCCGGCCGAGAAGAAATCTCAAATACCTTCTCCGGTCGTCAAAAGAGGAGAGGCGATAAGCCGAGATGGCCGGCTCCTCGAAGAAAACACCAAGGCCCCCGCCGCCCAAGACTCGAAGAAACTCTCTCCGAGCGTAAATCCCTCCGGTACAAACTAAGAGACGAAGAAGAATCATCAAGCGCTCGAGCTTGAGAAACCGGGCCGAGTCGACCCACCACGCACCAAAACAGACACGGAGGCTACTGAGAAGTAGAGTCTCGGATATTATTGATGAAACGACCAAGTCTCTTTGAAGTCGATCAGCCAGAGGCAAATCAAGACCAGTTGTAGTTCGAACAAAGTGAGACAGAAGTAGGAGAAAGCACACTGCTTTGTTGACAGGATCGTATCCCCTCCCGCAAATGACGCGGTGTGACAATATGGAACACGAGCTTGCTACCTTCTATCCCCGAGAATGAGGGGACAGCAAGAAGAAGGCGCGAGAGATGATGATGTGATGATCCTATCCCCACCTTATCCGACATACAAAATCGAAATGCGCAAGAGTGGAGGAAGTGGAAGTGAGTCGATCCAGGAACAGTTCCAACGGCCTGATTTTATCGAAGAAGAAGATGAACCGATGAATTTTCTTGGAGTGACCACTTCGTGGTCCAAGACGGATGAAGAAAATTGCCTGAGATATCTTGCAGATCTTCAAGGACAAGGAGAAGGAGAGAGAGGCAGAGGAAGCCGAGGCACGTGAGAAGGCGGCATCCGCCCTATCACCGGCACCACGAACATACACATCCTCTCCTTGACGTCTATCTCGGACGGTGATGAGGATCGGACCCTGTTCGCGCTACGAAAAGTTGCAAATGCAGCAATCAATGCACGAATCCGCAGTCCTTCATGAACAAAGAATGATGGAGGGACTAGGAGAGTCCTCCAAAACACAAATGAAATAGACCCAATGGGAGTGGTGCAAAGATATTGCCACCGTTGTTCTGCCACCACTTCCCCGACTCACTCGGAAGAAGGAACTAAGGGAAATGGCGATGGCGGGATAGTGGGGACCCCGATCGAGCCAACCCCTAATGAAGGTGTCTTACCACCGCCCCAACGGTACGAACACTCGTAGAAGCTTGCCCGGGAGTTTGGAGGCGAGTGACCCCATTCCAAGTCACTCGGTGGTGCGCCACCGGTGAGGTGAAACTCCCTCCCCGGCTGCGGCAAGGTCGGAAGATGCTGCAGATGACTCCACAATGAATCAAGGAGGCGAAATGGAGAAGGGACAGCCACAAAGTACACATCAAGTTGTCATCAACGAAGCTCGTACAGGCGATTGAGACTGTCTCGGTGAGGTGCCAACCGCTCGAAGGCTAATGCGTTGGCGATGCGGTCGAGGCACGAGGAAGGAACAGTACAGGAGTTAACACTGCGGGCGATGAAAGTGAAATCCATGGGGTTGAGACTCAATGGATGCCACCGCCAAAGACCCTAAGACGGTGACACTTTGTCGAAAGGGATGTCCAAGGCCTCATTGTAGTTGAGGCTGCAGGAGGTAATGAAGGCCAACGGGAGGTTGAGACTTCCGGGGTAAAGAAGTCAAGTACGAACATCCCTCCCCGCTATCATTGATCCCTCCGAAAAGGAGATAAGCGCTTCACGATTTCCAGGATAATCCTAATGTAACCTTCTCGGGATCGGAAGAAGACAATGAAGCCGAGTCATCCCCGTGGATCGATCAAAAAGACTCGGTGAGGATGTTCCAACCACGAGCAAGTCGACCTCAAGACTACTCATCAAACTTTCAATTTTGATGATGAGCCACCCATGGAAATCTCATCATCGTCCGATGACGCACGATAAGGCCGAGGACCAGTCAACTCAATTGGAGAAACCAGATTGAGACCGACGGAAGTTGAGTTGAGGCAGTGAGCTCGCAAGTCGGGTCAACTTCACAAATGACCCCCAAACAGAGTCCACCGCGGGCTCCCCAGGCTGCGGCAGTTCGACTCCATAAGGAACTTCACGCGCACCACTCATCATTGAACAAATCCCGGTGGCCCGTGATGATTCCTTTGTAGAATCATTTCCCTTTTCTCGGAGGTACCCGACCTCCTGAAGAGTCGAAAAAGAGATCTCGAGCGCTTCCCGAGACGGATCCTGTCATTCCATCGACACCATCATTCCGGTGACTATGATTTTGACTTTGTTGGCGTTGGTACCGCTTGAGGGAAAAATTGAAGTTCGGGAGGTGTTCAAAGCATTATTTGCTGAAATTGAGCGGATGGAGAGGCATCGGGCCTCGATGGACATGAGATTGGATAACGAGAGATGCCAACCCTGGCGACTTGAGAGGCATAATAGTCGAGAATCGGGAGTGGTAGCAACAACAACAAACAATGCGCGTGGAACAAGCTAGATATTTGAACATTGTTCAACAAGTTGTTGGTATGGCGAAATGAGAATCGATGCAAAGACAAAGTTGAGAGAACACATTGAGCACTTGCATGAATCTCACACTTTCGCCGAGATCAAGTTGTTGCGTGAGCAAAATAAGAATGAGCTCCTGCGTATGGAAGAAAACATGGATCGAAAATTCGGCCTTCTCACGGCTGAGATGAAGTTGCTTAAAGTCGAATCCAACGCTACTCGCTCGAAGTTTCAGTGCAAAGATACTCCGCAGCCAGACTCAAGCGAACTCGACTATCCAGACTCGACTTTACGCTTGCTAGTATGTTTTCCGGGGTTCCTCTCTCCTTTGATGATGCCAAAAAGGGGAAGAGGAATACCTTAAAGTCACGCGAAGAGATCCGACGTTGAGAAGGAGAGAGCAAAGCATGTAAAGGGAAAGACGGTGAGAGGCCTCAAGAGCAAATAAAGGAAAGTCTGTTGAGGGGAAGGATCGGGAGATGTCACCCTAATGATTGCACAAACCCCCAACAAGGTCTTGTCACACGGTGATATTATCGGAAACAAACTCCAGTGACTCGCCACTCCAACACTGTTGTGTCTATGGTCGAAAAGAGAAAAGTTGGATTGAAGCGAGGGATGGAGGAAGTGGAAGGAAGGATGAATGCCCGAGTTATGGATATCTTGAAACAACATGGAGGCATTCCAAAGAGAGCAGAGACACTTATGCCATCTCGGATGCGGAATCGAGCAAGATCGTTGATGAATTTAAAACGCCGCATCCGAAGGATACTTCGCAAACATGTCCATGGCTCAAGCACAGGACTTTCAGATCTTGGGAAAAGGGTCTCACGCTATGTGAAGAAGCCGACGAGCGTGACAGACTACCGGCGATCCACTCTGCTTTGGTCACTCAATTTGGGAAGAAGAAGACCCCAAGACAATACACACCGAGAGGAAGAGGTAGAGGAAGAGGTTTCGGACTCCAGCACGCCCAAAAACATTGAGTACATAGATCCAGGCAAGAAAGAAGGGATCTCTATCTGGTTTTGACGAAGTAGCCAATCCGCAAGTGGCTAAGAACAATGCCGAGTATGTGAAAAGAATTGAAGAAGAAAATAAAAGACAAACTCAGCTATGGGAGGAAAGGCAAGAGAGACTAAGAAGACTACAAGAAAAGCTGGCGATAGACACCACCAAAACGACACCGGTTTTATGACTTTACTGGTGTCTTTTCCCATATAACAGCGGTTTTGTCAGAAACCGGTGTCTAATTAGTGTTGTCGTTCGATAAACAACAGCGGTTTCCTAGAACCGGTGTCTATTGTAAAACATTTCCCAAATAGACACCGGTTTTAGCATCGGATTTCAAACCGGTGTCTATTTGTATAAATTCTTTTAGATTAGACACAGATTTTTTGACACCGGTTATAGATCCGGTGTCTTTATTTTTAACACAAGATCTTTAGACACGGTTCTAGAACAGGTGTCGTTTGAGCCCCTAATTAAATTTTTTTGTGAACCATATTTAATAATTAATTAATAATTAGGTTAATTATCACTTATAGTGAAATTGAAGAATAGAATTCTATCTTTCGTTTCTCCTCGTTCTCGCGCCGTTCCATCTCCACCTCTCGCCCGTGCGCCTGTCGTCCATCGCCGTCGCCGTCGCCTCTACCCTCCACCCGTCACTTCTCCCCTCCGCCTGTCACTTTCTCTCCTCCCGCCGGTCGCTAACCGCGTTGCCCGTCACCTCTTCCCTTCGCCACCGTCAACCACCATCTTCAACCTCGGCGCGCCGTCGTCACCGCCACCGTCAACCACCATCTTCAACATCTTTCAAAGACTAAGCCGAAGGTAGATTTCTTTATTTAGAGTTTAAATCCAGTTATTTATTTATTTATTTATTATTATTTGTTCTATTTAGGGTTTAAATCTATTTTTGATTGAGTTTTGATTTTAGTTTTTGGTTTAAATATACGATCTCAGGAGACAAATGTTTTGGAGAATTATGACTGCGTCGACTTCTGGAATTACGACAATTTACAACACATATTGGCATATCGTAATAGATTGGGGCTTTTGCAAAAGAACGCTAAAAATCCGTGGGCTGAGAGATAATCTTGATATAAACAAGGCTGGTATTTTGTTGCTATAGTGAGTAATAAATCACCTTCTTTCTTATGTTGGTTGTTGTTAAACTCTCAATTTCTGTGTGTTCATTTGCTTTTACTCATATATTTGCAGTTTGCATTAGAGCAATAACCAATTGTTGGGACTGGTTTTGCATTTTGAGTACGGGATTTATAATTTCTTTCTTCACATGCTCTTAATCAAGGGTATAACTCTGTTTTTGTCTTGAAAGTATGATTTTTTTCTTCTTATAAATCCATTGGCTATTCTTTGGAGTGTGATCTTGTTGTCCTGTTTCAGTCTCAATTTTTTTGATTTATATTGCATATGAATGACAAAGGTGCAAATTTTTTCATGTGGGCTGCTAATTGCAATTCCTTATATCTCTCTTGTTTTCCACTTCACTTGTACACTTTTTCTTTCTAAATTTTGTTTGAAACCATTTGTCTATTTGAAGTTTGCCTAGAGGGCCATCTCTGTGGGGTTAATTATCTTCTGGTTAACTTGTTTCTCGAAACAATGCGAAAAATTTAAGTGACCACTTCTTTAGGCATTGGGTGATAGTTTGGGAAGAAGTCAAAGGTATTGAACTAGGAGAGTGTTTGATTCAATGGTTACACGTCTATGGGTGCATGTTGAAAAGATATTTAGTATGTCACAAACTTTAGTTGGCAGATTTAGGATAAAAGTGAGGAATGAGCATTGAGATGGAATATGTTGTTTTGTCCAAATTGATTCATAGACTCAAATTATTGTGCAATAATTCATGCATAAGAATATAGGTGTTTCAATCTTGCTATAGTATATGTTACCAAATGGAATATGCTAGCAAGACATCAGGTAGTTGGCAAAAAGCTATATAAAATCTGGTACATCTTTTGCTACACTACCTTATTAGTTTTTGGTGTGTGTGACCTCTGATTATGTCTGCTACACTAATATAAATAGATCAGATTTTGTTTTTCTATTATCTGTTGCAAGGTTTTCGAATTTGACCTGCAAATAAATAATTACAATTGTAATTTCTATATTTAAAATGCTTAAAATAATGTTGTTTAAAATGTTGTTCACTTTAGATATGGATACGAAATGCCAGTTGATTCATTGGCACGGTGGTATCTATATTTTATTGCACGAAATAGATTTTCACTCTGCTTTGTTCTTTTATGTTAAGTAAGCAACTAGTTTTGCTCACAAATGTGTGCTCTAAGAAAATAATGCTCATACATTTTGTCTGACATAATGCCTGAACCTTGAATTGTGTAGTACTAGGATTATGTAGCTAATTGCCAATTGTACGTGATACAATCCAGCTATGTTTCTAAGGGGATCTGCTCTGTTTTTTTTTTTTTGCCTCAGTTTTTCCAGCTTTTTTGAAAAAAGTTGTTTTTAGCTTTTTGCTGGAAAAAGCTATTTTTTGCTTGTTCGAAATTTTGGGAAGTAAGATTAATATGTGGTTGATGTTTGTAGGCTTACGTGCTTATGATTTTCAGTTTGGATGTTTTTTAAGTTTCAGCTTTTTTTTTGGGATCAAAAGCTGCTTCCAGCTTTTTCATTGCAAAATTATCGCCTTTGTTGCTGATGGTTATTGATTTTTGGTTAAGTGGGCTTGAGGGATTTGTTCTTAGAGTTAAGATTGGGCTGGCTTAAAGAAATGATTTAGAGCTTGTTTGAAGGCTTGAGGGTTTTGTTTTGTGTCACGCAGCAAGACTTGTTGCTGAAACTTTCTGAGTTGGAGAATGATAGCAAAGGTCTATTGGATGGGCTAAAAGCAGATATGGCTGAAAAGCAAGACAAAATTGATCTATTGCATAAGGAAGTTGAGAAACGTGAAGAAAATGTAGATTCACTTGAGAAAAGAGTTAGTGAGCTTGAGAAGACATTACAGGAGAAGGACCAGCTTGTTGTGGAACTCAAGACCAGAGAAAAATAGTTCAATGACCAGAAAGCAAAGGTTTTCTTAAATTAAGTCTTAGAGTTTATTTTCATTTTCGTTAATGTGACGTTGATGTTTATTTTGGTAGGCCGTCTTATGAACAAACGATCATCATCATCGAAGCTATTCTTTTATGATTTGCATGGTGGTGGTGCTAAAGTTCAAGTTATGGCTGATGTGAGGTAATTGCATACCTGAAGTTTGTTATTTGGATCCACTTACAGGAACCTAACTTTTTTTTTAAAAAAAAATTCTTTGTGGCAATGTGCTTATTTTGATTAGCCGGAAATAATGACAATGTTAGAAGGTGTTTGAATTAATTTCATATCACATATTGTAGTGTTCTCTGTTTGTTTACTTGATTCTGCCCTCCAATTTTCACACCTGCAAGTCATTAGGTGATAGAAGTAAGATGGAAAAAGAAAAGAAAAAATATGTGCGCCATTCTGCCCCTTTTTTCTGCCAGAACTTGGATTAAACTTCAAATAGATTTATGCTAATTAAGGGATCTCTTCGAAGAATTATTCGTTTGAATCCGGATCTCACATTTTTTTTGCAGGAAATTAGATCTATCTTATGTTACCTTTTCTATTTTCTAGACTTTATCTTGTGTTCTATTTATGCCATGATTATCTTGTCACCATTGAATTTCACCAAGGATATTTTGTAGGAAATCGGATCTCTGGACGAAGAAGAGTTTACTAGGTTTCATTCTTCAGTTAAGCGAGGAGATATTGTAGGGATCATTGGGTTCCCAGGTTCGTGGCTGTTAATTTTTGTGAGCAATGGAAATTTATAATAGTAGCCATGAAAATGACATTTCAAAATGCCCTTACTGTTGCGAATTAGATATTTTCTTCACATCCAAACTTAAATTTCTTAGGACTTTTAGTTAGATGCCTTAAGCTACTTGGTTTCAGGTGTTTGCTTTAATTTTAGGTTCTACTTTGTTGTTATCCCAATTGAACTGGTCAATATTGATCCAGTTTTGAAGGTCACTCTCTTGGCTTCATAATACTAATTTCCATATGGCATCAAAAAAAAAAATTACTAATTTCCATATGACCCACTCTTATGATTCTTCATTTTATAGGTAAAAGTAAAAGGGGAGAACTCAGTTACTTTATCTTCCTCATGTTTGGGATTCTTTCTAGTGTATGCGATGTGCATGTTTGTCCTGCATACATGATACTCTTTTTATTGATAGTGAAAGATTATGATTAACCGTGTATGTAAGTATATGATACTTCTACCATTGTCTGTATGTTTTGTGGAAAATTGATCTTGTTCCAGTAACTTGTCATTTTTAAAGAAGTTAATATTTTGGTTAAATTAAAACACATAAAACTCTGTTGAAAATTACAAATACCCCTTTAATCCTAATATTTTTCTTTGTGTGCATAATTCACTATGATTAGTTCTTTGAGAAGGGTTGGTTCATTAATGGCTAAATCATTCAACTCTCTGTCCGTATGTTTGTAAATTTGAAGAAGAATGAGCTTCGTGACGAGAAACAAAGGTTAAAGGCGGAGAAGCTTGACCATTTTTTAAAGCTTGAATGACATGAGCTATGTTGATCATCTGGATTTTGTTGTCTTTAGTTGAATTATGTAGTCTTTTTGTTGGTTGATGGAATTAATGGACTATGAATTTATAGTTGTTTTATCGAAAGGAAACTTCGCTACTTGTACTTTTTGTTGGATTTTGGCTATTGGAGGTGACTTTAGTATTAATGGATTTCATGTTTAATTGGTAGTGAAATTATGATGATTTGCTAGAATTGGAGTTTATCAAAAGACACCGGTTTAAAACCGGTGTCAAATACATAAATTTTTAACATTAGAAAGCGGATAATTTTTCTCAAAGAAACCGGTTTAAAACATGTGTCTTTCAAAGAAAAGATATCGGTTTAAAACCGGTGTCTTTAAAATAAAAGACACCGGTTTTAAACCGGTGTCAAAAAGTTTAGGCTTATAACACCAGTGGCTTTAACACCGGTTGTTTTACTTATAGACACCGGTTTAAAACCGGTGTCGTTGAAGGAAAAGACACGGTTTTAAACCGTGTCAAAAAGTTCAGACTTTTAACACCAGTGGCTTTAACACCGGTTGTTTTTACTAATAGACACCGGTTTAAAACCGTGTCTTTTCCTCAATGACACGGTTTTAAACCGGTGTCAAAAAGTTCAAACTTTTAACACCAGTGGCTTTAACACCGGTTGGTTTACTAATAGACACCGGTTTAAAACCGGTGTCTATCAGCTTTTCTGTAGTAGTGAAGAGATGAAGCTGCCCGGAAGGCATATGAAAAGAAGAAGAAGGCGGTGAAGATGATAAAAAGAGAAGAAGACCAGAAGATGACAGAACTGAAGAAGATGAAAGAAGGAGGAAGCGAAGGAGATGAAGTGTTGATGTCCACCCCTTCATGTATTTTACTATGTAAATACATACTATGTAAGTCTTCTGTAATAAATCTGTAAATTCTCTATTTTTCCGTAGACATAGATGTTTGCTCTGATACACCTTGTAAACATTGATTTGTAAAGGACAAGAATGTTATGATCAATAAAAGGATTGATTCTACGCATACATTCTCTGTAAATACACAATCTGTATGTATCTATGCTATTTACATTTTGAATGTTTTAAGTTTTGGCATCATCAAAAGGGGGAAATTGTTGGGAAATTTATTGTTTAGATTTTGATGAATGCCATGTAAAACTTAGAATAGGAAGTTGGCACCCCATTTTTGTTGTAAAGCGCATTGTAATAAACAGGGCTGGTCAAGTGAGTTAAGTCGGCCATGCCTAAACATGCAAGAAGACAATCGGAGACGAGGAAGGAAGACTCCAGGGCGAGACAGTGAGTTTGGCAAAGAAGAGAAGACGGGAACTCGATGAAGGTGCGGCTAAGATGCGGTGAGTAAAGTATCGATCAAGTCAACTCAAGATAGCCAAGTCTCAAGTTGAAGTGATGAAGAGTCATCCAATGATTGAAGTCGACTCTAAGTCACCTGGGAAAGCAAGGAAATGCAAATCAAGTTGAGATAATCGAAAGAGATCCGTTGCGACGTAAATCAAGAGAATTACTTAAACAAGTAATACCTCCATGCTACCTTTCTCGAAGTGCTCGACCCCGAGGAAGCGTGCAAGGGAAATGAACCAATGGGAAGCACTACACCGTGTCGAACTACGAAAAGTCAAGAACAATTCATACGAGGAAGTGGCAACTCCAAGGATCGCAACAAGACAAGCCAACGACCACAAGTGACTTTCAAAAATAAGCCTATCTTTTCAACGGGCGATTTTTGAAAGATCACTATAAAAGGCTGAGGAATGACTCTGAGAGAAAAAAAAACACCTTGACTACCTGAACCACAAACATTTCAAGAAAACATTTTGAACTGTAACCTAAAATATCCTCAAATCATTCAAGATTAATCGTCAAGCCTACACTACGAAGAAAAACAATCCAACACTCACCTGTGAAGGAAAGATAGCTTCAATCAGTTGAAGAGGAAACCTTTGAAGAAAAGGGGTCTACATTCCAAGGAGGATTGTAGAAAGGTTCAAGGTCGAACCAGTCTCGAGTTTTTGGAGGGCTTCGTGATCAAATCCAAAGAGCTTGAGCAAGTGAGTGTAGTAGCAAGGGCGCCTCGCCCTGCGTGAAGAAGGCCGAGTCGTGCGAGAAGCCAATCTGCGTGACCAAGGCATCTCCAGGATCGAGTCCCCAAAGGATCAAGTCATTTTGTGTGATCAAGACTTGTATATGGACTGTTACCACTTTGTATACTGATCAATACTTAGTGGATTCCTCCAGGAGTTGGAGAAGAGAGGAGTAGAAGAATTACCCCATCTTCGAACCTCTATAAAACTTATCGTGTCAATTTACATTTCAGCACTTTAATTCCGCATCTTATCCGCTTAATCTGAAATTTGCTATCCATTTGATAATCTCTAAGTACTAAACCAAGCATTAAATCAATACCAAAACAGATCTAAGGGTGTTAAGTCTTCCGCTGAAAACAAACTACAGCTGAGCTAAGTCGTTAGTCTTAACAGCTGAGTTATTCTATCAACACTCAATCAGTCCATTTGAGTGACTAACTCTACTGATTAACTAAATTAGTCTGTCCACCAAGGACACATCTGTGTAGTATCAACTCTGAACTTTTAAAAGGACTAAATCGAAAAGTTGGTAAGGTTTATTCAACCCCCCCCTTCTAAACCTTACACTTACACCCCTTGGGACCTACACAATGGGGGTTATCATTCCCCCAATTAAGATTTTCCCCACGTCATGCTGTTGTATGTAGAAGGTGTGTTCCACAAAGTATGCCGCCATGTTATAAGGGGTGCGGGTGAGCATACACCATAGTAAGTATAGCTCCCTCGCTTGCATATCCACGTTGTTGTACCGGGCGAACACTGAATGGGCTGTTACTTTTTGAATATAACGGAATATAGGGTTGCGGAGTGACGATGCCTTGGAAGAGCGTGCGACATATTGTATGAGGCCGGTTTCGGGGGTTTCTGTCAACAACCGCCAGAATTCACGCCAGTTGTAACTTGTGGCCGTTCAGTACGGGGCGTTTGATGGTACCCCATAAATCTGGTTCAGTTCGGCGATCGTGATTTCCCTCCAGACGTTGCCCATCCTGAAATGGATTTTCCGAGGCTCGTTTCTTGGTAGCACTTCTGTAACCTGGACGGTGCTTAAAAACTCAAGTGCGAGTGTCTTGTATGTTGGCCACCGCCCTTGCATGAAAGCGGTCCAACCAACTCGTTCAAACATTTGCCACACCTCCTCGTGTATCCCGAGAGTTCGGGTACACTCATCATCGACGTAGCGAGTGGGTATGAAAGAACGAGTGATGAGCCGATTCCATCGCTCTAATATATCATGCTCGGTGATATTAAGTCCATAAGAAAGCGGGCTGTTTGGGTCTATCTCTCGAGCGGGTCTTCTCAGATGTCCACCCCGACCTCTTTGTGGTTTGGCCATCTATTCGAATTAGTACCTGGCAAAACAATTGTGAGAATCCATACGTGCCAAGTGAAAAACAAACGATGAATTAATACAACAATCTAACAAAGGCATAATGTCTCATCTCAACAATTTAATCCACAATTAAGCTTTCAACTCAAATACCAATATAATTGCCGAAAATCCTAGCCACTAACACCCTAAACAATCTAGCACATGTATAATCCATCAAGCAATCAAATAAAATCGTCACAATTCAACAACCCACAAGGTGTTCGATAAAATGCCCAATAGAAAATTTCAATCAAAATCATGGCTAAAGTATCAAACAAGCATCATATATCAATCCTAATCCATAATCCCCAAGAAATTTGACATAAAAAGTGCAATTCATACCTTAAATCCCGAGAATAGGAAGAGAGTTGGATTTTTGAAATCCTAAGTGTTTTCTACCCCAAATTCTTGCTTCCAAGCAATTTCACAAGTGAATTCATGTTTAGAGTAGTGTGGGAAGTTAGTAGTGCTGAATTTCTAGGAGAATTTTCAAAAATATTTGAGGGGGTATCGAGCTCTTGTACGTCTGTGCGCGAGGGGATGAAGAATTTGTGAAAAAAAAAATCGTCTATGCCCGTCTTATTACTGCCCTCGCGTGAAGGAGCACGGGCCGTGCCAAACGGCACGGGCGGCCCGTGCTAGGGGCCGAAAAATTTAGCCCCAAACTCTGGACAGCGCACGGGCTGCCCGTGCTAAGTGCCGTACCTTGTTTTCGAATTTTTTTTTTTTTGAAAAAATAGGGAAAACTTCTAACCTATGAAAGCAATTAAATCCTAACTTAGGAAAAGGAAAAAAAAACAAACCAAGAAAACATGGGAAAAAATAAAACAGCAAAACCATTGGGTTGCCTCCCAACAAGCGCTAAATTTAACGTCTATAGCTTGACGCCTGTTTAGTCGGTCACGGTTCTAGCAAAGTGAGGCGTGTCACCTCTTCCTTTTGATCCCGGCTCAAGTAACGCTTGATCCTCTGGCCATTCACCATGAACGTCTCTCTGTCTCGGCTCACCAATTCTACTATTCCCGGAGGATTTAACACCTTCTTTATTACAAACGGCCCCGACCATCTCGACTTACGTTTTCTCGGAAAGAGTTTAAGATGCGAGTTAAAAAATAAGACTTGTTCACCCGATAAAAACTCTCTCTTCTTTATCATTCGATCGTGCCATCTTTTGGTTCGCTCCTTGTAAATCCGGGAGTTTTCATAAGCTTCATCCCGGAGTTCCTCTATCTCTTTTAAGTGCAAGAGCCTTTTCTCACCCGCTGCTTGGAAGTCAAAATTTAACTTCTTCACAACCCAAAATGCATTATGCTCCAATTCGACGGGTAAGTGACACGATTTCCCGAATACTAATTGATACGGAGATGTGCCCAAGGGTGTCTTGTATGCAGTCCGATATGCCCATAATTCGTCATCTAGCTTCATGGCCTAACTTTTGCGATTTATGTTTACCTTTTTCTCCAAAATCTGCTTAATCTCGAGATTGGCTACCTCCGCTTGCCCGTTTGCTTGCGGATGGTATGCTAATGACACCTTGTGCTTGACCCCATACTTCGCAAGTTGAGTGCTCATCAATTTATTCACAAAGTGTGACCCCCGTCGCTAACTCTCGGGGTTCCAAACCGAGTGAATATATTTTTCTTTAAGAATTTGAGTACTACTCGCGCATCATTAGTCTGTGCCAGAATTGCCTCAACCCATCGAGATACGTACTCTACTGCGAGTAGAATGTATTGATAACCCAACGAAGATGGGAAGGGGCCCATGAAGTCGATCCCCCACACATCAAAGAGTTCAACCTCCATTACATTGGTCATGGGCATCTCATGTCTTCTCGGGATGTTCCCCATCCGCTGGCACCTATCACACTATTGTACAAATAGATAGCAATCATTAGATAACGTAGGCCTGTATAATCCACTTTGCAGTACCTTAGCCTCCGTACGAGTCGGACCGAAATGTCCCCCGGAAGGTGAAGAATGACACTGTTGTAGAACTCCCTCCCACTCTTCTTGAGGCACACATCGTCGAATGATGGTGTCGGCGCACCTCTTAAAGAGCAAGGGGTCGTCCCACATGTAGAACTTGACGTCATGGAGGAATTTCTTCTTTTGATATGATGACAAGTCCGGAGGCAAGACCCCTGCAACCAAATAGTTAACAAAATCTGCATACCATGGACAAGTGATCGGCTACTACATTCTCGCAGCCCTTTCTATCCCGAATTTCCACATCGAATTCTTGTAACAAAAGGATCCACTGAATCAGTCTCGGTTTGTCATCCTTCTTGTCGAATAGATATTTTATTGTCGTGTGGTCGGTGTGGACTATCGTCTTAGTTCCAATCAAGTCAGACTGGAACTTGTCGAATGCAAACACAATTGCCAGCATTTCCTTCTCACTGGTGGAGTAGTTTTGTTGGGCGTTGTCTAAAGTTCTGCTCGCATAGTAGATGGCTTTGAACATCTTGTCTCTTTTTCGCCCAAAACAGGACCCAATTTTAAAGTCTGGCATCACACATTAGCTCGAAGGGGGGCGACTCAACTGGAACTACTATAATTGGTGTTGTCACCAAAGCCTTCTTGAGAATCTCAAAAGCGCAAAACAATCATCGGAAAAATGGAAAGCAGTATCTTTTTCTAATAACTGACTTAAAGGTTTAGTGATTTTAGAAAAGTCACGGATAAACCTTCTGTAGAATCCGGCATGCCCCAAAAAGCTTCGAATGGCTTTCTCGTTTGTTGGAGGTAGGAGTTTCTCAATTGCCACAACCTTCGCTCTATCAACTTCCAAACCTGCAGAAGAGACTCGGTGGCCTAAAACAATGCCATCTCGTACCATGAAATGGCACTCTTCTTAATTTAAAACAAGGTTAGTCTCCTCGCATCTCTGCTGAACTAGAGAAAGGTTATCCAAGCAATGATCATATGAATCTCCAAACACAGAAAAATCATCCATAAAAACCTCCATTATTTTCTCAATGAAATCATGGAATATAGCCATCATGCATCTTTGAAAAGTAGTGGGCCCATTACAAAGTCCGAATGGAATTCTGCGAAATGCAAATGTACCATAGGGGCATGTAAATGTCGTCTTCTCTTGGTCTTCCGGGGCAATCATGATCTGGTTATACCCGGAATAACCATCGAGAAAACAATAGTAATCATATCCCGCCAAACGATCAAGCATCATATTAATAAAAGGAAGGGGAAAGTGATCTTTACGAGTAGCATCATTTAACTTCCTATAATCAATACAAATTCGCCATCCAGTAACTACTCTAGTCGCTATAAGCTCATCATTTTCGTTTCTCACTACCATCATCCCCCACTACAACATAAATGACATTAGGTAACACAAATTTTGTATCACTTTTTACATAAGGTACATATGTAACACATGTTTGTAACACTTTTTACATTATAATATTTATGTAACACTTTTGTAGCACTTTATCAATATGTAACATTTATATGTAACACTTTTATATAAGTAACACTTTTTAAGTATCACTTTTTTTGTTATTTCTTTTGTAACGCAAATAGGTAACATTTTTATCAATATGTAACGCTTATATGTAACACTTTTATATAAGTAACACTTTTTAAGTATCACTTTGTTTTTGTTATTTCTTTTGTAACGCAAATAGGTATCACTTTATTTAAGAAGCACTCTTGGCAAGAATATATTTTGTTGATTGTAACACTTTTTAAACTATATTTTAGTAACACAAAATTATATAACTATCATTAAATCATGTCAAAGATTTATTTAATTAATTGATGTCACCAAACCTAAAAATTGTAGACATCATGTACTTTGTTTTTTAACTGAATTTCTGTTTACCTTTTCAAAGTATTTTAGTTTTGCTTTTATTATTTTATTTTTTACGAAGGCAATTAATTCCGTCTTAATGCCGACGGAAAATGCGCATGTATATATTTTATTATTATTATTTATTTATTTTTTAATTTTTACTAACGGAGACCAATTTCATCGTTAACCTTTTTTTTTCTACTTTTTGTAAAAAAAATTACCAATGAAAATTGATGTTGTCGGTAATTACTTAGGAATTTTTTTTTGTCGGTAAATTATTATTTTGTTATTTTCTTTATTATTTAATTTTTTTACTGTTAGAACTTTTTTATCTGTCGGTAAATTAATTTTATATTTTTATATATTTTTTATTTTTACCGATTGAATATTTATTAGTCGATAAATTTATTTTATATATTTTTTATGTTTTTAATTTGTTGTGTCCTTTAATATATAATATAATATGATTTTCAAACTATATACTATACAATATAAAACTTGATATATACAAATGTATAATATAATTTAATACATATATTATACAATATAATATTTATTATATAAAATATATTATATATACATATAATATATATGTGTTTGTGTGTATGTGTATATATAAAATAAAGCAAAAGTTGTAATAAGAATCAACTTAGCTTAGTGGTAAATTGCCACTTCCATACATAACAGGTCGTGTGTTCGAATCTATTTGGTGGCAAAAAATAGTATTTCTACGAAGTACTACAAAAAAAGTGTTACATAAGATTCATATGTAACACTTTAGAAGTATTTTTTTTAAAGTGTTACAAATATAAAAAGTGTTACAAAAAAGTGTTACATAAGATTCATATGTAACACTTTAGAAATATTGCTTCAAAGTGTTACCAATAGAAAACTTAATGTAACACTTAGAAAAAGTGTTACTAAAAGCTAATAAAAGTGATATCTTTGACTATAGGTAGCACGGGCAACTGCAGCGCCATAAAAGTGTTACCTATTGTCTATAGTAACATTTTATGGCCATTAGGTAACATTTTTTGAGTGTTACCTAATGTCATTTATGTTGTAGTGCCCCCTTTCTTCGGCACCACTTGTACTGGACTTACCCAAGAACTGTCAGAAATAGCATATATAATTCCAGCATCTAACCATTTTAAAACTTCTTTTCTAACGACTTCTTGCATTATAGGGTTTAATCATCTTTGATTTTGCACCAGAGGTTTATAGACATCTTCCATTCTAATCTTATGCATTACAATCGATGGACTAATGCATTTTAAATCAGAGATTGACCAACCTATCGCCGACTTATGTTTTCTTAACACCCTAAGCAATTTATCGAGTTGAACTGAAGTTAAAAGAGATGATACGATTACCGGACTCGTGTTATTCGCTCCAAGGAATGCATATTTGAGATGCTCGGGCAAGGGCTTGAGTTCTGAGTTCGAGTTGGCTTCGTCGGATGGATGCACGGGCTGCCCGTGCTGATGGGCACGGGTCGTGCCGTCTTCAGGTCCTTCAGCTTTTATTTCGTCGATAGGCACGGGCCGTGCTGTCGTCATTTTCTTCAGATTTTCCTTCGGCTATGCGCACGACCTGGGCGTGCTCAAGAGCACGGGCTGTGCGCCCCTGTAGAACTAACTCCTGTATGTTTTTATGTGTGTGTGCGCCTCTTGCGCTCCTCGGTAGTTCCTGCATATTATCCAAAGCACAAACACAATCATACAAGTCTTGGTTATCAATATCAATAGTCAAGTTCGATGTTGAACATGAATGCGTCAAACCAAACTCCAAATTATCCCTAAACAATGTATGATCCGCATACTCATCAATGCAAGATTCAACTACGTCAATGAAATTACAATGTTCCACACTGTCATGAAATTGAAGTGCCTTATAGATTATAAATAAAACATGCTCATCATTAACCCGTAACGTGAGCTCTCCTTTCTGCACATCTATCAAGGCCTTCCCCGTAGCTAGAAATGGATGCCCAAGTATCAAAGGGACGTTTTTATCTTCCTCCATGTCCAGCACCAAGAAATCCACAAGGAATATGAATTTATCCACTTTGACAAGTACATCCTCGATGATTCCCTTTAGATATGTAAGTGATCGGTCCGCGAGCTGTAGGGTGACTGTAGACGGCTTCATCTCTCCCAATCCAAGTTGCCTGAAAATAGACAAGGGCATTAAGTTAATACTCGCTCCTAAATCACAAAGTGATTTCTTAAAGAAAACATCCTCAATAGCACAAGGGATAGTGAAACTCCCCGGATCTTTTAATTTCTATGGTAGTTTCCTTTGGATTATTGCACTGTATTCCTATGTTAGATTGACTGTCTCGAAACTAGTCATGTTCCGCTTCTTTGACATAACATCCTTCAAGAATTTAGCGTAATTGGGCATTTGCTCCAATGCGTCTGCAAAAGGAATGTTAATATGCAATTTCTTAAAAATATCTAACAACTTAGCAAATTGTGCGTCTAACTTTTTCTTTTGAAAACGTTGGGGAAAAGGAAGGGGAACATTAAGTTTAGAAATATCAGGGTTAGAGGAAGATTTAAGCTTCTCAGCCCCTTTTTGTTCAGCACGATGTTCCTCAGCTCCTTCCTCGGCCTCAACCTCGCCAATTGCGTCAGTTTCTGCATCTTTCGGCACATAGATCGTCGTTCCAGCAGGGCGTATGGGCTGGCCGTGCGGTGGCGCACGTGCCATGCCGTCCTGCGATTTTTCAGAATTTTCTGGTATTTTCGGCCCCTGGTATTCCGTTCCACTCCTCAGATGAATGACTTTACACTGCTCCTTTGGATTAACCTCAGTGTTGCTCGGAAACTGGCCTTTCTGATGCTGCCCACCAATAATCGTAGCTATTTGACCAATTTGGGTCTCAAGATTCTTCATCTGGGAGCCCAATTGGGTGACATAGTTTTCGATTTTATCCATCTTTGCCTCATCCTTGTTGAACCTATTCCTCGTCTCACTCATAAACGAAGTGAACATATCGTCCATGGTGGGCTTAGGATCTGCAGTAATAACACCGTTTGTCACATTAAACCCCGGTGGTGGTTACATCACGTTCTTCGTGTTTGCGTAGGAGAAGTTCTCGTGGTTCCTCAAGCCCCGATGGTAATGAGTGGGATTTTGATTGTTCCGAAAATTGTTGAAATTTCGGTTATTCACATAGTTTGCTTCCTCTATCAGATCTAGAGGAACTCCCCCATTACTTGCACCCGTGTTTCCCTCATTTGCTTTAGTCAAAGCACTTAACTGGTTTGTCAATATGGCCATCTGGCTGTCAACTCTTTTATTGGGTCCGAATCAGAGATTTCGGCTACCCTTTTCACATTAGTCCTCTCGGAAGGCCATTGATAGCTATTCATGGCCATCTCCTCCAACAAGTTGAACGCATCCTCCGGAAACCTCGCAAGTAGCGCGCCCCCTGCTGCAGCATCCACAAACGATCTAGTCTGTCCCATCAACCCATTGTAGAAGAAACAGAGTTGTTGATCCTCAGGAAATCCGTGCTGCGAGCACCTCCTCAACAAATCCCGGAATCTCTCCCAGGCCTCGTACAAAAGCTCGGAGTCAAACTGCCTAAACTGAGTGATCTCGCTTTTAAGCTGTAGTGTCTTACTTGGTGGGAAATATTTGAACAAGAACCTCTGACTCAGCTCATCCCAATTGTTCACACTCCCCTGAGTTAAGGTGCCTAGCCAGTTCCTAGCTTTATACCTTAAAGAGAAAGGGAATAGGCGAAGAAGTATAACATCATCAGTAACCACATTCATCTTGATGGTATTGCAAATCTGTATGAAATTCGCAAGATGAGAGTTGGGATCTTCAGACGGGAAACCCCCAAACTGATTCTGCTGCACCATCGATATCAGTGCTGGCTTCAGCTCAAAATTGTTCGCATTGATTGGGACATTGGCAATTCCACCATAATTGCAATTGATTGGGCGAAAGTAATCGCGAATCGTCTGCTGTTGGACTGCCGGAGCCACTGGAACCTCTGGTATTAGTAACTCGACATTGACCCTGTTGGCTCGGTTGTTATCTCCGTTTTCGCCCCCATTATTTCCTCCATTGTTACCTTCTACAACGCCCCGCCATACCATGTTCTCTTTGTCTTTTTGCCCGTTTGGTAGCCACACTATTTCGCCTAGCGAAAGCCTCAACCTCCGGTATGAACAGTGCTAATTCTCCTTGCTTCGAGCGGGTGATCATGCACTACCTGAACCAACTAAAGAAAACAAGTCAATCACAGTAAAAGTAAAATTAAACAACAAACTAAAAAGAAAAAGAAAAATGTCTAGATTAAGAATAGTTCTATTTATCGCAATATCAGTACTAAAAATTTGATTAATCCCCGGCAACGGCGCCAAAAACTTGTTCTCCTTATTTTTTAGCTTCACCGCAAGTGTACGGATCAGTTCATAGAATAAGGTTTGCAAGGTCGAATCCACAGGGATTAATAAATTAATATACTAAGTATTGGATTATAATAGTCCTATTTTTATCTAAACTATCGAAATTTGAAGGATTGGTTTTATTACTACTAAAGCAGAATTTAATCCTAAAATAACAAAGTAAAGAGTGATTAAAAGATCAAGTATGGATGGATGGTTTCCTGGGTTATGGTTTCAATTAATATTCAACTTTTATGCTCAGATTAAGCAAACCAATGTTAAACGTATTCTTCTCTATAGACCAATCACCAATGTAATTTACCCTCTCTCTCGAGATGTATGTAAAAGCGTTGATTGGAATATCTATGCTAGCATCTCTACTCAACATGAGATACCCAACTCCCAAAAGTTCAAAAGATTATAAGATCTCACAAATATTCACAGACTTCTCAATCATGCAATCTATTTGTGTCAAGTACTCATGATCTAGTATTGAAACTCATCGGTTAGAATTATGAATCAATACATCAAACAAGTTTAGATCAAAGGCCTTTTGATAAAACAAGAATTAAAGCAAAGTACTTGAATAGAGAAAGAAAACATTAACTTCAATTATCCTTAATCATCACATAAAAGTGTTTATTAACTTCAAGTCTAGGGTAAAAATCAGCGTGTCCCTGTTTGTGGCCGCCCCGGGTCTATTTTTACTTCGTTCGGGTCAAAACCTAGTTGAAAACGAATGAACCTCTGTTTTTCCCGCAGAGGAGCACGGTCGTGCCCCTTTGGCACGCCCAGTCCGTGCTGGGTGCCAGGCGGATCATCCAAGTTTCTGAAGAGAGCACGGGCGTGCCCATATGGCACGGGCTGCCCGTGCTATAGGTCGAACACTTTCTTCTTCAGGTATAGGTTGCGCACGGGCGTGCTAGGGAAGCATGCCCTGCCCGTGCTCACCTGTATCATAAAGCACTTGGCTATTTTCTTCCGTTTCTTGCCCGGTTCGTCCGACTTCTTCTTGATTCGACTCCAAACTTCGTCTAACATGTCTAGTATTGGCGGTTGCCATGCCCGAATTGTTGCCAAAATGCTACAATTATAGATAAATCCCTACAAAACGAGCAAGGCGTAATTCTTTTCCACAAAACGGGAATAAAACCCCATTTACGCATATAATGCATGCATATCAACACATTCTAGCCAATATTAAGCCCCAAATGCATGCAAAATACAAGTCAGTCAGTGGTGTTTTTGTTGAATTTGGGTTAAAATTTTATTGGTTCCTTTTGTGTTTTAACTTGGTGTTTGTGATGGATTAATATACGTGGCTCAATAAATTACACAAATGTTCCAACTATGCTTAGCTCTTTTTTCCCCTTAAACTTTTGATGAAGTTTCTTTCATTTGTTTATGAAATGAAACTACAATAGTAGGTTGCTCTTAGTTTGTAGAAGCATGGAACAGTGTTTATGTCTTGTTGTGGACTAAAGCCTATCAGTTATGTCAAATTCAAGATTGTATCATAAATTAGGTTTTCTTGGTCTTTTGGATTGTTACTTTGTTGTATTTCATTTAATTCCAGGGGCAGGGCAACACTCTTTTTTAGAGTTTAGCCAAATCAAAACTTGGATGTATGCTGGTTCAAACTTAGGCTAGTTTAACCTAAACCAAGTTTTATAGAGTCTCATGTATTGCAAATCACAAATTGTAAGTCAAACGGCAAAGAACTGGGGTCTCGGTGAGTGGTCACCAAGCTTGTGAAAACTTGCTAACCAGGTTCGACTTCAAGGTATCTTGCTTATATGGACACATTTTTAATCCAAGTATAGTCATCCAGGAGAATTTCTTCTCACTAAGAACTTTACGAGTAAATTTTTAATCAAATTTACGTGGTCATGATCTTTTTAACCTTCACACCTCACATTGTTGCCTACAGGTCTTGGAGCCGTTTGGAATACGAAAAAGTAGAACCATGTTCAATTGGTCTTTTTGCCTTGGCACCTTTGTTGGACTTCTTTGTAAGTTTTCCGTAGGATAAGGTAATGCTAGTCCTTATAACACAACAAAGGTTTATTAGTGCTTTTGATTCGGGTGGCGGAGGGTGCAAAAGTTCTTTGGCGCCTTGCGAACTATTGGAATAGATATTGATAGCAAAAATTCGACAGGTATGTGCCACCTTCATCATCCCGATATGCATTTTGAGTGTTTAACCATCGATTACTCATGTAATGCATGAATTCGATTCGTACCAGCAGTTGATTCCTTCATTTTATAATATTGTGTAGTGATCTAAAGGTGATTATGTGATTCTTAGATATTTTCTTATGAGCCAAAAGACCGGTGTATATGCATTTCTATGATAAAATTACTAACTATTCTAAAGAGGGAAAACAGAGAGAAGAATCGCTAATATCTTTGAAAGTGTGAATGAACTTCCTTTTGTTTGTCTTATGCTTTCCACTTTGTGGATAATGGCCATTCTTGAGGTGATATTTTATAGTGTAACAAAGAAAAGAAAAATAACAAAGATCTATGTGAATTCCATCGATGGTGTTGATTCATCGTTTATGGTGGTAATATTTCCTCTCATGCTTCTTTAATATTGGAATGTGTAATTTCTATCCTCAAACTTGCCATTATTACGATTCTTTTTACTCCACTTACAACTTCAAAATTTCGGTATACAAAGTATAAACCATAGTAATCAAGAACAGTTGAGGATAACAGACTGATTTAAAACAAAGTAACAAACCATCACTGGCACCAGGGTTAAGACTAATTATTTCCGAGTGAAGTGGTCAACGATTACATTAGCTCTATCAAGAGTCAACTTGTAAATAACTGACTGGTTCAGCCCTAAAAAAAAAGAAAAAAAAATTGACGGGTTCAATAAGAAACCGGAAATACCTATTGCCTGACATTTCATAATGTTGCCAATTGATTTATGTTGTTTGTCCTCGAGATCACTAAGTGAAATGAAGCAGCGTGTTTATACTATATTAAATGAACACCAAATATTGTACTTCAACTTCACTTAGTAGAAGTTCTTCCCACAAATTAAGAAACAAGGCTTACCTTCTCTCTAATTACATGTTCTTGATGTGGTATGCATCTCCCCATAATGTTGCCAATTGATTTCACTTAGTAGCATCATGTTTTGTTTGTCCCTGCATCAAACTAATCACTTGTCTGAAAGTTTAATTACAGGATAGCTTTAAATTATGAAAATAGACTATTTAAACTCACTTTCTATTTCAATAAAACAGGGACTGATTGTTGCTAAAATACCTCCATCTAAAGGTGATCCGAATATTGACGTAAAAGCTCATGGTTCACCTCATGGTATTGGTAATTCTTTATTGCAATTAAATACTGCAGAATTGATTTTATTATTGTAAATTATTCTTATCGGATTAGGTTTTGTGGAAATTAATTTTATTTGAATGATTGTTCGTGTGTGAACAAAATTTTGTTGTATATGATTGGGGTCTTTGCTTTTGAAGCGTCATCGATGATAAAGGCTATAAAATTATATTTCTTATTAATCCAGGACCACAAATGATAGTGTACCTTAATCGCCAATTTTTTGATATATCGTTATCTCATAAACCCTTATATGTATATCCGATAGTAATTTGTTTTTCTACTCATTTGGAGTAAATTTTTATGTTGATGGTCCGGATATAGAATCATAATGCTACTTCTTGGGCTTAAAGAAGCTCTGCAGATTCTCTTAGTTGTAGATAGTACCATATTATTTTATTTTCTATGCTATGTGGATCACTTTGTTTTCCCTTTCCTTTATATAGATAGCATTTTTTCTTCTCTCGTGAACTTTTCGCTCTCTGCTATTCGTGATGTGTTTGTCGACAAGCATTTATATGGTTTTCGTGAAAGGTATTCGGATCAATGAAATTTCAAGGAGATAAGCGACAGACTTGCTTGATTACAGAAATTTCTCAAAAACATGACGAATTATGTTGCGATTAGTTGCGTCACGGCCGCCCGATTGTCACGTGCATGTTCGTTGTTGGTGCGATGGAGTGGGCTTCAAAAGCTTGGTTTTGGAAGCATCGCTATTGGCTATTGCAACTTGGAAGCTTGATTGAAACCCCAAAACTTGGAAATTGCGTGATGTTGTTATTAACTGGGATATTTTTAGAAAAGTAAGGATTTGAAGATGGGAGGCAACAATGAGTCATTATGATGATTAGCTCAAATTGTTGACAAAGGAATGAATGTTAATGTGGCTACTCTACGTTTTTAAGTTGGGCTTTTATATATCATGCAATTCGAGCTTGGATTGATTATATAATTAGTTTTGTTTTCCATTGTGTCCATTACTGAATAAACTTTATGGACTAAAAAATGTCATGAATTTTTGGGTTGTATTTTTATTTGTGGTCTAGATTTTGATTGAGCAAATAATTTATGTGCAGGGAGGTCGGAAATTGAAAAAACATTTATTAAAAAAATAGTAGCAATAGGCATCAGTTATTGTTATCAACTGATGCACAAACTGACTTTATGCATCGTTTGTTTGCTTAGAAACTGATGCTTTTGGTGAATATTATGCATCGGTTTTGTTTAGCAACCGATGTCGATTCTTTACTTTAGGCATCGATTGAAACCGATGCCTATACATGTGATTATATGCATCGCCTTCATATGCATCGCCGTTGGAACTGATGCTTAAAGTCGTTTACAACCGATGCAAATGGTCAATTTTGTACTAGTGACATATCATCATCGCCTATTTTTTCTTTACTATACACGAGTACAACAAGAATCAACGTCACAGTAAGCACACATCAAACCATAAAATGATTTGGCACTTAGAATCACCTATTTTTTCCTATCTCTAACAATGTTCATACCAAGAATCCTTCGAGCATCTCCTAGATATTTCGTATCAAATTTGGCACTTAGACAATTTTGAACATGTTCAACTGTTTACGCATGAACTAATCAGCAACATGTCATCCACATAGATCAACAGGAAAATAGGAACTTTGGCATCTTCTTTAAAATATAAACAATAATCATAAGAACTTATCTTAAATTTTAAAGAAATCATGCACTCATCAAAGTTTTTGTTCCATTGTCTAGGATATTGTTTCAAACCATAAAACGGTTTCTTAATCAAGCAAACAAAATCAGGGTTCTTTTTGTTAACAAAACCAATAAGCTGTCTGATATAGATTTTTTCATCTAAATCACCATGCAGAAATGCGGTTTTGACATCCATTTGTTTTAATTCCCAATTAAACTGAGCACACAAAGCAAGCATAATTCTGACAGTAGTAAACTTCACAACAGGAGCAAAGATTTATGTATAATTTATCCCCTCTTTTTGATTAAATCCCTTAGTCACTAACCTAGCTTTAAATCTAACAGATTCTTATTCATTTTTCACCTTAAAAGCCATTTACAGTCCATAGTAGAACAATTAGCAGGTTTAGGCACAAGAATCCAAGTATTGTTAACATGCGAAGAATTCATTTCCTCATTCATAGCATTTAACTACTCAACAGAATTAGCAGATTTTAAAGCTTCTTCATAAGATTTAGGCTCAGAATTACCAATAGATTCAAACACACTAAAAACAATGAAGTCAAATGAAAATCATCAAACCTAGCAGGCTGCCAAATGTTTCTTCTTGCCCTATCTCTAACAAGTTGGCAATCATGCATATTTTCAATTTTTGGTTCATTTTCTTCAACTAATTCATCATGCACAACACCTTTATCAAGATTTTCAGGCAAAACAAGTTCATTTTCATGCAAAATAGGTTCAGTTTCAGGCATATTTTCACGGTTCTCATGCACAACAGCATCAGGAAAAATATCCAAACTAGGAACATGTTCCACCTTATTAGGTGTACTATTTTCAGAATCATCCATAGGCACAGATAAGAAAGGTATTTCAGATTAATTAAATGTCACATTCGTACTAATTAACACTTTAAAATCAGGTTCAAATTTTAACCACAACCTATAATCTTTAACACCTTCGGGGTAACCAAGAAAAACACATTTTACAGCCCTAAGTTCAAGTTTATCATGTTTTTTATGGGCAAACACAGAACATCCAAACACTTCCAAGTAAGAAAAATTAATTTCCATACCCGTAAACACATATTCGGGTATTTTACTACTTAAAGGTACAGAAGGAGATCGATTAATCACATAAGCTAGATTAAAAGCGACTTCACCCCAAAACGTTTTTGAAAGTCCAGAACAAGCAAGCATACTTCTCACCCTTTCAAGTAAAGTTTGATTCATTCTTTCCGCTACACTGTTTTGCTATGGTGTATACGGGATTGTTTTATGTCTTTTTATACCCGAATCAGCACACAAGTTATCAAACAGCTGATTACAAAATTCAAGTCCATTATCAGTTCTTAGGATTTTAATTTTCTTACCTGTTTGATTTTCAATTAAAGATTTCCACTATTTAAACACGTCAAACAGTGGAAATGTTGCTATTTGGAGGAGATGAAGATGAGTTTGGAGTTTGGTCAGTTGAGTTTGGGGTTTGGTTGGGTATTGCAGGCATTCGTTTATAAGGCAAATGTTGCTATTTGTTGTATTACGTTTTTATTAGTTGTGAGTTGCGTCTTTTATATCAGTTGGTGGTTTGTTAGGATATTCCACGTGTCCTTAGGTGATTGGGTCATTCAAATCTGGCGGCATCTTTGGTGTGTATAAATTGATGCACTCTACATCTTCTTCAGTTGAGATTGATGAAATAAAATTCCACTTTCTTTGTATTTGTTATGGAAATGCGTATGGATATTTCATTTGTACATGGTATCAGAGCGTGGTTGAATAGCATGGCTCGAAGAAATGGTTTGATTAACACTAGAAGAAATGAAGATGATTCTGCGCAGGCAATATTTGTATATACAAAGGATTTAGATCCGCTTTCTTTGTATAGATCGGACCATCCAGGCATGGTACTTGTTACCAATTAGCTCATCGGCTCGAACTACCTTCATTGGAGCAAGGCAATGCGGTTGGTGTTCAGCAAAATCGAAGCTCGGCTTCATTTATTAATCACTTATTACGATTAGGATGAGGATATTGTGGAGATTGAACAATATCAAAAAGTGGATTGTATGGTTATTTCATGGGTTCTAAATTCAATTTCGAAGGAGATCGTTGAGGCTTTCATATATGTGAAGAGTTCAAAGCAACTTTGGGATGAATTGGCCGAAAGGTATGAGGAGAGCAATGGACCACTACGATATCAAATGCAAAAGGATATCGCCAACTTTACCCAAGGTACTTCCACAGTTACAACTTAATTTCACAAAATTGAAGTGTCTGTGGGATGAATATTCGTGTCTAGTGCAATTACCTGTTTGTGTGTGTGGAGCTAGTAAGGAACTATGTGTAAATGATATGGATATTAATTTGATGCAGTTTTTGATGGGGTTAAATGAGAGTTTTGAACCTGTTAAAAATCAAATACTTCTCATAGATCCACTACCTACTATGAACAAGGCATATTCGAATATTCGATGATATTGAAGGTGGAAAAACAAAAGGTTACACATAACAGAGTAGAGGCTTTAATATTATTTTCGATGGTGTCATCTAGGAAGAACTGAAAAGGATAGTGTGACTGACTTACTATAGTTGGCTGACTTTTGAGTTGCAGCCTGTGTTAATTGCTATCACAAATGTTGAGCAAAATGTTAACATAGAATTGTAACGTCTGCAATCATATTTGGTTCAACATAGACTAAAACTGATTTTAATTAAATTACTTGGGTAACAACATAGACCAAAACTGATTTTAATTAAATTACTTGGGTAAGTCTTCTATCAGACCGTCTAATGGATCTAATCCGTTAAACAGATCCAAATACCTGGTCCGCGGTCAATCCGTCTATTGACCCACACAACCACTAACACCACAACAACATCCGATTGGACGCTGCTAATATATTTTAGAAGGGCTACTAAGGACTACTAATACTTTTCAATTAAAATATCGTTAATCGAAAAACCTAATATTTTTCAATAAAATTATTAATACATTTTAGGGGGAATACTATACTTTCGCCGGAAAAAAATCAATATTTTCCATGAGGATTACTAAAAAAATGTTCAAATGGTTACTAATACTTTTGCAGGGGATTACTATTACTTTTCCGAGGGATTGCTGATACTTTTTACGGGAAAAACTAATACTTTTGAGGGTTGCCTATTAGTATGTCACTATCTAATACTTTACAATGGGACAATTAATGCATTTTAGGTAGATTACAAATACTTTTGAGGGAAAAAATCTATACTTTTCATGAGGGATACTAACAATATTGTTCAAGATGATTACTAATACTTTTGAGTTATACTACTAATACTTTTCAGATGTATGACTAATACTTTTCAGAGGAAAAACTAATACTTTTAACAGCTCCTAATATTACAAAAATGCCACCGGTCCAGAGAACCTATGACACCACCCCAGAATATTAAAAAAAATGACACGCGTGCATGAAATCACATTAAACCTAGGTTGGGTTTGATCCGTCTAATGGAACAGGCACCTTAGACGCTCTAACCCAAATTTTTGTCAAATTATTTTTATACCAAAATCCACCATAACATCATGGTTTTATTTGCCATTGTTATGCAATTAAAAAAAAAAAAGGTTAATCATATCCTTATACCTTTTTTTTGTTACTTTTTTTGTTCTCCCTGGTTCTTCAATTAACAAAATGTAACTCAAAACACAAAAAAAATATAATATACATATATTATAAGTAAAAAAAACCTTTTTCATATATTAAATTCTAACGACAAAGTCAATATTTTTATCATAACACTTTAAATTTAAAGTTTGCAATCCTTCTCCTTTTAGTGTCTTAAAATTAATCTTAACCTAGTATATATATATATATATATATATATATATAAATTTATCCATTATCCCTCGTCGACAGTCGGGTATTATATAAATACAACGAAAAAGTGATAAGTCAGTATCTGAATTTTGAAACTCTATTCAATTCACACAAAATATCATTACTTAATAAATAATAAAACCAAAGATAGTTTTATAAAAGAAAAAATAACTTACCAATTCTCATGTGTCAATCTTCAATAATAAATATACTAACTAACTTTTATGTCTAAAAATATTTTGCAAAAACATAAGTTTGTAAAACTTATATAATAAATTAATACGTGGCATAAGATTTTAGAATGATATATTATATTATTAGAGATGGTACTTGCACTTAAATATTACTATTTTAATTTATTTTAAAATGCACATAGTTGAAATTTACAACAATTAAATAAATAAATAACTAAAGTAACCATGTCAAATGACACTTTTGCAAAATAAAAAATTCCGATTAACTGTGTAAGAACTTTATTAATTTAGATAAAAACATTGCTATAAATAGAATTATAATTTTTATCCAAGTAATTAGTTCCGATGGATAAATGATACATTTATTAGCATCAAAAACCTAATTAATCTGTTTTTCTTTCTCTTTATATTTTCACTTTGAAATGGCCTTTTCTTTCTTTCCCCTTTTATATATTTTGTCAATTATCAAAATTATAAAAATAAAAAAACCATGAATACTTATATTTTACCTAGTGTTGGACTTTAAATAGTGAAGGTTTTCTCATGCCAAGTTCTTATATATATGCTTATGAAATATGATTTGAATGCTCTCGAGATGTAATTTAATATGAAACGAAGATTATTTGAAAATTTGAAATATTTTAAGAGTTAATGAAAGAATAAAACTTTTGAAACATCAAATACAAATGATCACTTGTTTTATAATTGAACAAATAAAAGCTAAATAAATATCAAATTGCGTAGTTGTCCTAAAAATTCTCTATGATAACAGGACATTTTTCTGAGAATCAAAAAAGTTTCAAGAAATAACCATACTTTTAAGAGGGAAAAAAAATAGGTAGACAAATATGTATAGGCAAAATTTATAAAATTAGTCATGTAACTAAAAGACGGTAGCAAAAAGGTCCTTCAAAAATTTCAAATGACAAAATAGTCCTGCAAAATGCATGGTTTGCAAAATAGTCCTGTAACTGGTACTTAAGTATCAGTTTTGATTCTAGTTTCACCAAAAACTGGGAATTACATGTGCCGCTCATGTGATCGAAATCCGGATAAGTTTCAAATTACGACTGAAATTAGGACTAAAATTGAGACTCAAGTATAAGCTACAAGACTATTTTGCAAACCTTGCAATTTGCAGGACTATTTTATAAAATTGTACATAGTTATAGGATTATTTTGCAATTTCAGCATTTTACATGAGCTTTTTGCAATTGCCTTTAAGTTACAGGTTTAATTTTGCAACTTTGCCAATATATATATATATATATATATATATATAGGGAGAGGATCCTATGAGACCACCCTCCTAGGTAAGACCATAGGACCAAATCTACACCATCAAAAAAATAAATCAATAGCCCAGATATAAACAAATCTATACATCAATTCATATGAAAGTATACATTAGAGGGGGTAAAATAGGAATCCAGGAAATTAAATATAGTAACCGCTTCATAAAAATTAGGGATGTGATCTTGTATTGATCACATCCCCATAATCAAGCGATTCACATTTCCTTTCTCTCCCTTCCCATTCGAACCTGTAAATTATTCAAATATGGCAACAGAATCATGCAACAATTAATGAAAAGTATACAATTCCACTAAACTAACTATACATTAAAATATTACTAAGTATACATAAATAATTAACTAAGTATACAATTACACTAAACTACCTGTACATTAAAACATTACTAAGTATAAAAAAATATTTAACTGGGTATATAATTACATTGAACTGATTAACTATACATTAAAATATTACTAAGTATACAGAAACTTTGAACTAAGTATACAATTACACTGAACTAAATACTCAATTCCACTGAATTACTTATATAACTAAGTATACATTTCCACTGAACTAAGTATACAATTTCACTAAACTAGTTACTAAACTACTTATATAACTAAGAATACGATTCTACTGAACCAAGTATACAAATCCACTGAACTAAATATACAATAAAACATGACTAAGTATACAAGTCCACTGAACTAAGTATACAATAAAATGACTGTTCACAAATATGGCGGAAAGAAGTAACAATTTTGAAAAAATCGCTTGAGATTGATGATTTTTCCTCCCTAAAAATCGGGTAACTGAAAAGGTAGGATTATGTTTCCTTAAAAATAGCTAATAACCGTCCAATTAACAAAAATGATTAAATATAAAAGTACAATTATACCCTTATAAGCCTAAATTAACTAAAATGATCTACACCATCCAAAATTTTAAATCAAGAGTCCATAAGTGTTCTTATGGACTAACCTAAAGGGATTGGTCTGTTGGAGGAGAGTTATCTCAAGTTTAGAAGAAAAAAAAGGGTTATTTAGAAATTGGAAGTTGGAAGAGGGACTATTTTTCTTTGTAGTAAAAGGAGGTTATTTATGCTAAGAAATGTAGGAGAGTTTTTGGTGGAGAAATATTTGCTTGTATTGATTCTTTTCAAATTTGACTTGTTACAAAATGATCAAGACACCTCTATTTATACTAGTACAACTTCCTAACCAATGGCTAGGATTTATTTGATCTAATGGCTATAATTCATCTACTAGAATTATCCTCCAAAATATCTACTTTCCTAGAATATTCTATAAGCTTTCTTACCAATAATATTTAAGATATTTTCATAAGACTTTTCTAGATACATTCTAGAACTTGGGCCATTTGGGCTTTGGCTCTTATATTTCTTTTTATCTCAAAACTATTCTTCCAAGCCCAATATAAATTGGACTCAAATCAAGTTTAAAATCCAACACCCCCCCTTAAACTTGATTTGTCATTCCGAGAAAATTTCTAAGTCGTATGAAGTCTTCATGCTTGAGTGGTTTGGTGAAGATGTCCGCAAATTGATCTTGAGACTTCACATACTCCACTTGCACGTCCTTTCTTGATATGCATTCTCTTATGTAGTGGTAGCGAGTGTCAATGTGCTTGTTTCGATCATGAAACACCGGATTCTTTGCCAATGCCATAGCTGACTTGTTGTCGACACGAATCTTAGTTGGCTCTTCTTGTGTCATTCCCAGTTCCTTCAAAAATTTCTCACCAAATCGCATGGCAAACACAAGATGTCGCAGACTACGTACTCGGCCTTCACAGTTGAGAGAGTGACTATCGGCCGCGCTTCTTGACACCCAAGTGAATGTGGTATCTCCTATGAAGAATACAAAGCCAGTAGTACTTTTTCGATCATCCACATCTCCAGACCAATCGCTATCACTATAGCCAACAAGTTTATAATCATTAGTTGTTGAATAAAATAAGTCGTAATTGATCGTACCTTTGAGATAGCGAAAAATCCTTTTAGCAGCCTTCATGTGAATAGTGGTTGGATTTTCCATGTAGCGGCTTATTAGACCGGTGGCAAAGAGAATGTCTGGTCTTGTGCACGTCAAATACCGCAAACTTCCAACCAAACTCTTGTACAATGTCGGGTCCACGTTTTCTTCTCTGTCATACTTTGATAGCTTGATCCCGCACTCCACTGGTGTGTTAATAGGCTTGCAGTTATCCATCTTGAACTTCTTGAGAATCTCCTTCGTGTAGCCTTCTTGCGAGATGAAAATACCATCTTCTTATTGTTTAACTTCAACGCCGAGGTAATATGCCATAAGCCTGATATCAGTCATCTCAAATTCTCTGGTCATTACTTTCTTGAACTCTTCAAACATGTCTGGATTATATCCTGTAAAGATCAAGTCATCCACATATAAACACACGATTAAAACATCATTTTTTCTGACCTTGACATAAAGTGCATGTTCGTGCGGGCACTTAGTGAACCCATTCTCTTGCAAGTATTTATCGATCCTGCTATTCCAAGCCCGTGGTGCTTGCTTTAATCCGTATAGAGCCTTCTTCAGCTTCAAGACTTTATCTTCTTCTTTCTTCACCACATAGCCATTTGGTTGTTCAATGTAGAATTCCTCCTCGAGAACTCCATTTAAGAATGCTGATTTTACGTCCATCTGGTGAATCTTCCATCTGTTTTGAGCTTCAAAAGAAATGATAAGCCTTATTGTTTCCAAGCGAGTGACTGGAGCAAACACCTCGTCATAGTCGATTCCAGCTCTTTGACTATAGCCTTGCTTTATATCTTTTAATTTCTCCTTTAGCATTCTTCTTTGCTTTGTACACCCAATTGACGTCGATAGCCTTATGTCCTTTTGGAAGTGAGGTCAGCTCCCACGTGTCGTTCTTCATGATTGCTTGTATCTCTTCATCCATAGCATCTCTCCATCTTTTATTTTGGATTGCTTCTTCAAAAGTCATTGGTTCACAATCTGCAAATAGACAGAATAAAGTGATTTCATCTATCCTCTCGGTGTTATCATAAAGATCTTCTAGACTCCTTGCACGTGTTATGCCTCTTTCATTTAGAAATGATGGTGGCAAGTCTCCTTCAGCTATTGATTGTGAAGTGGATGGAGTAGTTGGCTCTTGTTGAACTTCTATGGTTGGCTCGGTTGGTCTCACTCATTTTCTTCAAAATCCAGAAAGAAATTGAAGTTGTTTTGGGAACCAAAATCCCAATCTGATTCTTCATCAAACTCTACATCACGATTTATCACAAGCTTCTTAGTATTTGGATTATATAACTTATAACCTTTAGAATTTGAGTCATACCCGATGAAGATGAATGCCTCGCTTTTGTCATCAAGCTTACTTCTTCACTCGTCAGGTACGTGTGCATATGCTTTGCTTCCAAATACTTTTAGATGAGAAACACCTGGTTTTCTTCCACTCCAAGCTTCTTGTGGTGTTTTTCCCCACAAACTTCTGGTTGGTGAGCGATTTGACAGGTACACCACACACGCCACTGCTTCAGCCCAAAACTCCTTTTGGCAGCCTTTTGCTTTTGAGCATGCACCTTGCCATTTCAAGAATTGTTCTATTCTTTCTCTCGCCTACGCCATTTTTTTGGGGATTTTGGGACTGTCAAGGGACGCCGGATTCCATTTGTTTCGCAAAATTCTTGGAACTCCGTAGATGTGAATTCTCCTCCACGATCTGATCGCATTGCCTTGGTTTTGCATCCACTTTCAATTTCCACCATAGCTTTGAACTTCTTGAATGCTTCGAACACTTCAGACTTCTGTTTCAAAAAATATACCCAGGTCTTTCTAGAGAAATCATCAATAAAGAGGAGGAAATAATTATTTTTCCGAGAGAGCTTGGCTTGATTGGTCCACAAACATCAGTGTGTATGAGCTCCAGGGGCTTTTGTGATCTCGAGCTTGATTCCTTTGGAAAACTCTTTCTGAATTATTTTTCCAATAGACATCCTTCGCATAGTTGATCGGGATGATTGATGGAAGGTAATCCTCTTACCATCTCTTTCTTTGATAGTAATTCTAATCCGCCAAAATTTAAGTGCCCAAATTGTAGATGCCAAAGCCAAGATATATCTTTGTAGCAAGCTTTGAGGCATTTTGCTACATCATTCTGGATATTTAATAAGAGCATTCTATTTCTAGACATTGGCACTTTAGTGATTAAATTATTTCTATCATCTCTTATAGAAAGACTACGATCTTTCATGTGAATGTCATAGCCTTTCTCTAAGAGTTGTCCCAAACTCAAGATATTACTTTTCATATTTGGAACGTAATAGACATTAGAAATAAATTGATGACTCCCATTCTTTAAGCGGATTAGAATTTTACCTTTTTCCTTTGACTGGAACTTTAGACTCATCTCCAAAAGAAACATTGCCACTCACCGATTCATCAAGCTCCACAAACATGCTTCTTCTTCCACACATATGGTTGCTTGCACCAGTATCGAGGTACCAAGTGTTGTCTTGTCTTCCATCACCACCCTTGTATGCTAGTAACAAATTGGCATCTTCTTCATTTTTATTTTCCACATAGTGGGCCTTTTCTTCAACCTTGGTTTTGGGAGCTCTACACTCGGAAGCATAATGTCCAAATTTTTGACAATTATAACACTTTGTTTGTGATTTTTCGTACCTCGTTCTTGGATTGCTCCTCCCACGTCCACCGATTGGGAATTCTCTTCTATCTTCATTATTATTGAAACCTCCTCGTGCACGTCCACGACCACAACCTCGTCCTTGAAAATGACCTCTTCCATGTTGACCGCGTTCATTGCTCATGCTTTCTACTTTATCCTTTACTTGCATTTCAAAAAGTTGTTCTACAATATCTTGCTTCTTTTTATGTTTTTCTTCATATACTTGTAATGACCCCAATAATTGATCAATAGTCATCTCCTCCAAATTTTTTGTTTCCTCAATTATTACCACAATATGCACAAATTTAGGACTTAAAGAACGGAGTATCTTTTCCATAATTCTCACATCACTTAACTTTTCACCATTTCTTTTCATTTGATTAGAAACCGCCAAAACTCGTGAAAAATATTCGAAAATAGATTCAGACTCTTTCATATGTAAAGCTTCAAATTCACCTCTTAATGTTTGGAAACGTACCTTCTTTACTTGTTCGGCTCCTTTGTGAGACGTTTGAAGCTTCTCCCATGCATCTTTGGCGGTAGTTGCACTTGAGATCTTTTCGAAACCATCATCATCCAAAGCTTGGTAGATGAGATAGAGAGCTTTCTTGTCTCTCTTTCTTGAATCTTTTAAATTATCCTTTTGAGTTTGGGATAGTGTAGTCTCGTCTTGTGGCTAGACATATCCTTTTTCTACAATATCCCAAACTTCATGTGCACCCAAAAGGGCTTTCATCTTGATACTCCAATTATCATAGTTGCTTGTGTTGAGCGGGACTTGAAAGGAAGCCACACTGTTTGCCATATTTTTATGTAAACCACAAGTGATCTTGTGGCTCTGATACCACTTTGTTGGAGGAGGCTTATCTCAAGTTTAGAAGAAAAGAAGGGTTATTTAGAAATTGGAAGTTGGAAGAGTGACTATTTTTCTTTGTAGTAGGAGGAGGTTATTTATGCTAAGAAATGTAGGAGAGTTTTTGGTGGAGAAATATTTGCTTGTATTGATTCTTTTCAAATTTGGCTTGTTACAAAATGATCAAGACACCCCTATTTATACTAGTACAACTTCCTAACCAATGGCTAGGATTTATTTGGTCTAATGGCTATAATTCATCTACTAGAATCATCCTCCAAAATATCTACTTTCCTAGATTATTCTACAAGCTTTCTTAGCAATAATATCTAAGATATTTTGATAAGACTTTTCTAGATACATTCTAGAACTTGGGCCATTTGGGCTTTGGCTCTTATTTTTCTTTTTATCTCGAAATTATTCTTCCAAGTCCAATATAAATTGGAATCAAATCAGGTTTAAAATCCAACATGGTCTCATTTGAACCAATCTCTCTCTCTCTATATATATATAACCAGTATTTATATTGGAGCATACCGATACGTGAAAATGGTGCGAGCTGGATGGATACAAAAACTAACGAAAAAAGCATATAAGTTCTAACTTAAAAATTAATAAGCATATGCATGTTAGAGTAATTTATTTTGTATCCAATAGCGCCCCTAGTTTGTCACGTATATTTTTATGATTAAAAGTCATCCCAAATTAAATAAATTTCATTTCAAATTAAATAAATTTCATTCCATGTAAAGCACACTGGAAAAACAAGAAATTAATACTTGAAGAGCTATTAACTTTTCATTAACATTGAAATAGATAAAAACAGGCCCTAAATTAAATCTTATTTATTTAGGTAGGAATATTATTGAGAGAGCCTGGAGTGGCAGAAAAGCCTAAATATATGTCAATTAGCTTAATATTCCACCACCACCCCCGTTACGGTCAACCACCACCGATTTAAGCCCCTCCTCCGCCGGAACCCGAACCATGGCCAGATGAACCTCCACCGGAACCACTTCCACTGCCGGAACCACCTCCACCGGAACCCCAAAACCAACACCAATTGCCAACACAACCACTTCCACCGTCCGAACCACCTCCACCGCTAGAGCCACCTCCACCGCCAGAACTACCTCCACCGCTAGAGCCACTTCCACCGCCAGAACCACCTCCACCGTAACCCCAACCACACCCACTGCCAATACAACCTCCTCCTCCGCCCCAACCACCGCCAGAAAATGTCTTTTCATCGTCCAAAGAGCCTTCTGGGCCAGAAAGCTTTCTTGCAGTGCTGCTCCAAACAAGACCAGACAAAAGAAGTACAATCAGAATAAACTTTTTTGAAATCATTTTCGAAACTGAAAAAAATATATATATCAACAGGTCTCGATTTTGTGATTTTAAGGACTTGGATTAGGGGATTATATAGTGGCCGTTGGGTTGTTAATTAACATAGTAACTCAATTATTTGAAAATAATAAAAGGAAATTAACATCTGTATATCAGGCTGTCTTCTTCAATACTTGATTGTCACTTTTAGTATAATCGTCAAGGACTTTTATTTTAATTCAGTATTATTACATTAATCAGTAAACTAATTCGGACTTATCGAATTAATTAAGTTGAATTAGAAATTTTCATTCTTATACATAGGAAGTAACAGTGCAATCATAGTTTGTGCATGAGTATTATAAAACTGTCAATTGAATGATACTGACTTTGTAAAGAATGGCCATATAAGTTATAGAAGTTGCCAAATTGAACTCTTTCGTTTAAGAAAAAAGGCTCAACTCTGTACTTTTATTTAATCCATGTGAAATACGATGTTACTTTCCATATCTATATATATATATTAACTACGTTGTATATGTTAGATATCGATCCCGCTATCGTCACGTACGCCATAGCCATTGTACATATACAGACTTTGTAAAGAATGACCATATAAGTTATAGAACCATAAGTGATAGAAGTAGCCGCCAAAGTTGAATTAGAAATTTTCCTCCTTATAGGCAGGGCCACTTGGCCATAGGCTCAAGGCAAAGCAAAAAAAACGTCAGAGGGACCGTCTTTATGGGTATCAATCAGAAGACGGATCTATTTGGCCCGCAGATCTGTTGATCGCGCCCATGGTCAAAATAGTTGCTTCCTTTTTTTTTTTTCTGTTTTTCTTCCTCAGTTAAAGTAATAGTTTTATGACAAAAAGTATTTGTTATTTTAGATAAAATATCATATTTTTTAATATAGCCACAGATTATGATTACATTACATTGAACAAAAAATAAATATATCATAGTTAAAGTAACACCTAGCATTAGCGTCATCCTACCGTCTCGTTTATGAGCTTGCCTCTTGTACTTCTCCTGCCTCTGAAGGACCGGACCAATGATAGACTATGGGAAATAGGAAACTGACCTATGATATAAGCTTAGAAACTGGGAATAGGTTCGGGGTCTAGCTATTGATCATAGTAAGATGTCCTTAAGTGCTTCGATCGGAGTAAAAATATATATTTTTTGAGATAAAATATCATGTTTTAAGAGTACAAATATCTGTTTTTAAATAAAGTATTACATTTTTTAATAATAAATACAAAGAAAGATGAATCATAAATGTGATAGAGTTAAAGTAATACTTTTATAACTAAAAGTATTTGTTTCTTTAGATAAAGTAACATTATTTTTAATATAGTCACAAATTATGAATATATTACAATAGATATATATATATATATGACAGAGTTAATAACACTTTTATACGTTAAAGTATCTATTTTTTGAGATAAAAGTATTATATTTTTTAATATAGTCACAAATTAGAAATAAAAGAAAGAAGGAAAAATAAAAAATAAATATGATATAGTTAAAGTAACACTTTTATAAGTAAAAATATCCGTTTGTTGAGATAAAGTATCAGATTTCTTAATACAGTTACAAACTAGGAACAAAAAAAGAGGAAAAATAAAAAATAAATATGATATAATTAAAGTAACACTTTTATAAGTATCTATTTATTGAGATAATGTATCATATTTATTAATAGACTTGGGTTCGATTCTTAGCATCTTCATTTAGAGGCATTTTTAATTTTTATTCAATTTATCAGGCGTATTATGAATGACTTTATATACATGGTTATACTAAAATTGCACAATAAGCACTAGTGGTGTAGTGGTAGAACACCAGCTTAAGCATGTATAGGTCGTAGGTTTGAATCTTGTGCAGCGCTGAAGTGGTTTTTTTTAAATAACAGGTGGGTTGGGCGTTGGGCGCGGGTTCTAGGCGGGTGGATCAGTCTTACGGAATAGGATTCGTAAGACGACCCTACAAGAGACCTACTCAGAGGCTTGAGCCTAGGGCCCCCAAAAATTTGGGGGACCAAATTTATTTTTTACTTTTTATTAGGCCTATTTTTAATTTTTTTGCCTTAGCCCACCAAATCCAAATAAGCCCCCCAATTATTTTTTTTTTAACTTTTTAATAGGCCCATTTTTAGTTTTTTTGCCTTAGCCCACCAAATCCAAATAAAAGCCCCAATTTCTTTGTAATTGGCGAACCGCAGTAAGCAACCAACATACCAAATCTCAAACCCCTTGTTCTTCTTCTTCCGCAATCGCCAACCCTCAATCGTGATTACATCATCTTCACACGGTTACTCCAGACTCCGGTTGTCGACGGTCAAAGGCGACAGGCATCGGTCAAAGAGTAACAGGTCAGTTGTTTTTTAACTTTTAATCTCTAAATTATTTTAATATTTCAAATATTCAAAGTTTTAATTTATAATATTTAGATTGGCTATGTTACCAATTGAAAGAAAAATGGTTGATCAATCAGATTATACAAACTTGATAAATATTTTTGCCTCTAAAACCGCATGACATGTTGTATTTAGATGAAAGAGAGAAATCTTTTTTTTATTATGAACTACGTTTTATTAGATTATTAGTTGAAACACTGTAGCCTTGTTGGCATTTTTGCCTCTAAAACTCGTGTTGTGCTTCACATGGCCCATTTTTAAAATCTCGCCTAGGGCCCTTTGAATCAAAGGTCCGGCCCTGCTTATAGGAAGTAACAGTGCAATCATAGTTTGTGCATCACTTCTTAACGAATGAACATATATAAGTGAGCAGTGAGCAGGATTAATCTTGTTCTCAAGTGGTAGAGTATAGTATTGTAAGTGTGATCGACCGAGTTCGATCATATGCGAGTGCGTGTGTCCCCCCTATCCAGTTGTGCTCAAAAACATTATTTGTATTTTTTCCCTTTTTGTAGAAGGGGATAATTTCAGAATTAGTACCCCAAATTTCCCTTTTTTTTTGCTTTAGGTACCCCAAATTCCCAACAAATCAAAAAATGGTCATCAATGTTATGCATTTTAATCACTTTTCATACTGGCTATTAGTTGACCATTAAAAACTAACGAGTTGACCTACAATTGTCGGTGTAACACAAATTTTTATTGTCAGCAATTAACAAACAAGAAAAAATATACAAATTAAATTGGGTTGTTGATTTTTTTAGTACTTGACTTATATGCATTTTGCTTGTTTGGTACATGACATTTCCCAGTTAACAATTTAGTATCTATAGTACATATTTTTTTATAAATTGGTAACTATTCATTTTAAATATGAAAATGCCCCCAAGATTTTTTTAATATTTGTTAAATGATAAAGTTTTAATTACCATTATTAAATTTCAAAAATAAATTTAATTAAGAAATAACTTGTTATTATTTCAATTAAATTATTAAATTCTTAATTGTAAAAAATAAAATAATTAAATTAATTATATTTATAAAATTCGATTAAAAAACTAATAAAATTAAAATATTAATAAAAAAATTGCTATAATTTCTTATTTATTATCTGTTTTTTAATTTTTTAATTATTTAATTTTCATTTTAATTTTTTAAATTAGTTAACTAAACTAATTTTTCTTTTTGATTAATTAATTTATAATTTATGTTTATTAATTTACTAGTTTACTGTAGTTAATTTTACTTTTTCTTTATATTCATTAATATTTTTGAAACTTCTTTTATTAAATTAATTAAAATTTTAACTGATTTTATAATTTAAATAAGTATACTCAAAAACTTATTTTGAGTATATTGATGTTTCTTGGGGGCATTTTCGTCATTAAAAGTGAATAGGTACCAACTTATAAAAAAATGTGAAATATGGGTACTAAATTGATAACTCAGAAATGTCAGGTACCAAACTAATAAATGAACACAATTAATTATATGAATCAAAATATCAAAAGGGTTTTAATCTCTATAAAATTATGTGATTCTTTTCTCAAGATAAACTCTTCAATTTGATCTTCTCCAAATTTGAACTTGAATCTTAATAACGTTAATTCGAGACCTTGGTAGTTTGATCTCGAATCAAACATAATATATATGACGATATTTGACTTGAATATTAGAACTTCTTGGTGGAACGGCCTCTTTGATCTTCCTCCAAGATCAACTTGATATTTGATAACGTTAACTCGAGGGCTTGACAACTTATTCCCGAATCAAAAGGAATGGTTTGAGCAGACTTCGAAATGAACGTCTTGAATGTCGCTTGGAACATCGTTGATCTCCTTGAACTTGAGTTCTTGAGTAGAGAGAATTTCGCCACCGCTTTTCTTGCTTGGACTTCTTCTCCACCAAATTATGTTTCAATTCTTTAAAAATGACCCATATTTACACTTGTAGGAGAGGGCGTCTTGGATAAACCATAGGATGCAAAAACTTGATTTAATTGGCCAGTCAATGTTTGTTATTTATATATCTCTTTAATCATAAGATTTCATAATTATAAAAGAGATAATGATCAATTCAATATCTTATCAATATAAGTCAAAATCTCCAAGGATTTGAGATAACTATCAAGATATGTCTTGATCTTCACGGGTTGAAATTTAACACTTGACAATTTATATATCACTACAGGAAAACTGCAATTTAGCAGCGAAAATTTTCCTCACTAACATCGTTGATTTCTTCGCAAATAGAATTTAGTGAGGAAATAAATTCGTCGCGGGTCTCGCTGCTATAAGACCGTCACTAACCTACATTAGACAACTCATAAATTTGCTAGTGAGGAAATAAATTTACTATGACTTGCTCTCAAATAGGTTTTGAGAAATTAGACAACTCATAAATTTTTCTAGCAACTTTTAAATTCTCTAAGGCCAAACTTAATGACTGTTTATACATCACAGAAGGCCCAAAAAGCTTAAGGCTGGAAATTCTGGTGCCATGATTTAATAGGGGAAAAAGCAATTCCTCATATACACCTATATTAGCTATACATTATAAAATGTGAAGACATGTGATGGGGAGAACACAACTATAACTACAAAGAAGAAGAAACCTTTTCACGTCTGATGAGGGCTCTTTCTTGACGATGAACTCGTCGTCGTCATCATCATCATCATTATCATCATCATTATCATCATCAACTTGGTCATTCTTTGTTGATGTTATCATCTCCATTAAACTTTGGTTCTTTGAGAGGTTGATGACCTGAGAAATGACAAATAGTGTTCAAAATATAAATGAGAAACTTCATGTAACAGGGGATAATAGGTTTTAGATACAGATGACTAAAGAAGAGAATGAATTAATTAAATTAGGCAAGTCATCTCCGTTGTACGACTGAGAAGACTTTCGTCGTCTAAATCATTTGAAAGATTGCATCTTATCCAATGTCGAAGTGCTTTGATTGGTTTAATGGTTCAAACATCTTTGCTCTGCTGAACTATGAATTTAATATGAATTTTCTCTGTTTGTTCTGTTTTGCTTTACAGGACAAGTAATTGCAATTCATTCTGCCACTTAAGACAAAAAACCCAAAGGTAACAACAGTCTGCTAAAGAAAGAAAACCATAGCAACAAAGGCTAAAGTGCTTATTCAATTTAGGCAAAAAGAAAGATAGAGCAACTTGATCCGAATAGCCAAAGTGGATCATGTGAATATACTACATAACAACATATAATGCTGCCAATCAATCAAAAATCAGTTCAATAGCCCGACTCACTAACCTTAAAGGAAAACTACAAACAATAGTACAAGGTACAAATTCAACGCTCAACTTATCACCGAGCTAAAGACTGCAATTCCATTCACAATGATTTCAGTGCCAAAGGATATAGTTTGTTAAGCCATTGACCCAACAAATTCTAAATGAAAACCAAGTAATGTCTTGGATGTAGGATTTATTACCTTGTGGTCAAAAATGGAATAATCAAAGGCACATCCAAGAGGAAATGTGTCACCTGTGCTGTTATATAAATTGGTTAAACTTTTTCTTTTCTTCCATTATGTCAAAAAATGTGAGTAGAATATTAATAGGCTGACCAGCAAAATGTTTACAACTCTTTTGTCCATTTCCTTTTGGTCTAGCAGCAGCTTGACAATCTGAAATATCAAACAATATCAAACAATATTACACAAGTTTCTTGTCGCTAAAAAGACAATAAGCCTATGGAACTACAGATGCCCGGAGAATTTTCGATCACTATGTTAAACAAGTTAAACCTTTCAGGCTTTCAAAATCTAAATCTTTTCAACACTTCAGCTGCTGATGAATTTAGCATATTACACTTAAATTTTTTCATTTTGGCAAGAAATATATAGTAAACCTTTTCTTTTCTTATATTTGTATATAGTACTGGGACAAATTTTGCTGCTTAATTGACAAATTCCACATTGCTCTGTAAACAGGTTTTATCGTAGGAAATACAGAGAGGCTACTAAAATTCTATGATATATTAGAACGAAGCTCCAGACACTTTTTCTTCAATGGAAATTTGGAAGGCAAGAATTAAAAATAAAGATGGGAACATATTAATGTGACAATATCCAAAATCGTTTAGCTCACAATGAGCAATCAGTTTCAATTAATTCATTATTGGTTGAATTTCGATAAGAAAATAATAAGCCTAGCAACACGATACTACTTCTCCGGCAACTTGAAACACCACCAATGAAGCCGAATCGACTTGAGGTAAAACTAAATTGTTTAAAAACCAAAACATGCAACACACCTGCCAATGAAGAAATTCGCCATGTCTCTCATCTTTCTCTAAAGGTACACAGTAGTGCGACAAAATAGGTGAATTTGTACACCACAAACACACTAAGAATATTCAGGTGGTATTCACAAATATTGGTGAATTACACGCACGAATATACCGAATCAAAGTCGAACTCACCAAACTTCCAGCATCGCCCGTGCCACCTATCCTCTGATTCCGGTGAGTGTGAAGGTAAAGGTAATCCCAACGCCGCTCAACCACAAAACCGCTTTATTGCAAAGAAGTTGATTTGAGAATAATGATTTCAATTGGGCTAGGGTTTGTGAGAATTTGAGATTTGAGAATGAAGCTGGAATTCGATGGGGAGAGAATAGAAAATATTTTGCGCGTAGACTAATATTTTGCGCTAAATAGAAAAATAGAAGTGTAAAGTTTTGGGCAAGAGGAGAGTTTTAGAAACGAAATGATACCAAGAATTCGTTGCCAATTTTTCTGGTTTATTATTTGAACTGACCGGACGACTTTAGCAATGAATTGGGTCAATTTGTCTCAAACTTTAGCGAAGAACTTGATATTTTAGTTGCAAACACTGATTTTGGTGTCAAATTTTAAATTCGCACCAATTTTTCCTCACTATTTTCCATCTTTCTTGTAGTGTATCTACAGTGGGTTGAGAAGGGAAAATCCTAATTGACCGGTCACCTAAACATTTATTGGTGATTTTCCTCAATTTCTCCCCCAAATCTGTTCTTCCCCAATTTTAATCCCTAATTCTAAACCCTAAATCTCCTTTTTTTTTGCAGAAAAAAAACCCTAAATCTCCTAATTGTGTCAAATATTATCTCCCGCCGACGACTAGCGCCTCAGTCTTGATATCTCTTCCCTGCTAGACACCAACGAAGGAACAGATTCATGTGATGTTTTCATTTGATGTATGTGGGAGTAGAAAAATGGGTTTGGACTTCGCCAAGGATTGGATGAGTCTGAAATGAGTTGTTGATGATTTCATTTTCGGTCCTTCCATTTCTCCTCTTCAATCCAAAACTCGAAAGTGGTTTATCGAGAACCACAAATTGTTGGTGACGTCGTTTACTGCCATTGTTAAATATTAAATATTTCTTTGTTTACAAACTTTCTTTTTTTATAACTACCAGTCCACCCGTGCGATGTACGAATTTTATACATTTATTAAATATATTTTTTATATTAAATATTTTAATTAATTAAATTTCAGTAAATTATTTAATTGTAAATCCAAAAAACTTTTTTTTCATATAACTGCCAATTGTCATTACACATTGTTGAAATTCAATATTGTTTGCAAACGAAAATGTGATCTTTGAAATAAATAATTTTTTTCAATATTTTTTATATGTAAAAATCAGCAAAAATAACAAATTAAAGTCCAAATCTTTACAGACCCACAGAAAAAACTAAAAAAAAGCTCGCAATAAAAAATTAATTTGATTATAACCATAAGACCGTTTCACATAAGTTTATGTGTGAGACGGTCTCATGGATCTAACTCATAGGTTAATTCTCCAAATAGTTCAAGTTACAGGACATATAAAACGATTTTCCCCAACTAATTTGAAAAGGAAAAAAAAAAAAAAAAACATTGGAAAAATTTGAACACAAGGTACGCCAAGTGCACGAATGTAATATTTTTGACTGGTAGAATTCAAGAATTCTGTAATTTGCAACATTTGATTTACGTCAGGTACATGGCATGAGTAGAATTGTGGAGCAAGTGCTTTCAAGCGGTTGCACGCTTGTTGTTTATTGTCTGTCGTACTAGCCACTGGAACTTTCAAATGGGTTGGTCCGGTGCTAGCCCGCCGGACAAAATAGAAAATCGGTCCCCCCCGAGCCGAAATTCTGTAGGGCCGCTTATTTTGGCCTAATTCGACCTGTACAGCCCATTAAAATACAATGAAAAGTTAGTTGATCAGGTTGGGCCAGAATTTCAGGCCTAATAGGTCGCTCTTTTCGGGCTTACAATGTCATAGTCCGACTCGGCCCTATCACCAGAACGGGCTAGTTTCGACAGCTATACTAGACATCCCCACCCGACGGCTGAGACACTCCACCTAGCGCAAAAGATACCCATTGCAGCCTACCTAGTTTGCTTCAACAATGTATATATGAGGATGATGATGATGATGATGATGATGGTGATCAAATACATGATATTAGAGAATTACCAGTCGCCGTATGTTTTATAATATGAGACATTAATGTAATTGTCCTACTAACATTAATGTTGGACCATTTTAATTTTCTTTATAAATAGAGCTTAGTTTATTAGGGGCAACAACTGAAATTTGAAACTCATGCACAGGGTGAATTAAAGGGTTTCGACAGATGAGGTAAGTTTTCCCACATCGATTAAACAATATAAAGAGTTGTGGAGGAGTAATATAAATAAAGACCTGGTGTGATACTAAAACATACTTACCTGGACGGGGTCAATGGGTGATCACGGAGGCGCATGAGTGGTCGAGCCTATGTCATAATTTGTGGTAGAGGGGGCTTGCGTTCGCGCGGCCCCTATTCAGTTCTTAGTTTAAAGTTTTACGTTCAAATTTAGTTTTGGATTGATTTGAACTTGATTCAAATCTATCCAATTCTTAGTTTAAAGTTTTAACGTCAATTTTTTTTTTTTTGATTGATTTGAATTCACTTTGAAACTCGAAAAAAATAATTTGATTAAAATTTGACTCAAATTCAGTTGAACTAGGATAGATTTAATTGAATTTGAAATGGGGTTTTAAAATATTTATGTTATTCCCATATTTCCTTGTTATAATACTTCGGTATTTCCCATTAACGGGCACATTTCTATTGATTTATATATATGCTCATTATTTTTATTGTACATCGCATTCTTTTTGAAGAAAAAATTGAAATAGCTTTATTAAGGTAACAAACTATCGGCTATTACAATTTCATCGACCCATCATCTTTGGTTTTGAATAACCCCTTCATTGTAGCCTTCAACTCACCATCCAAACACATTATCAAAATTGTCCCAAGAGCTACCTAATGCCAGAACTAATTTGCCTTCCGAATCTCTGATAATGCCCCATGTACCATATTTTTTCTCGCATTCATTGTAACAGGCATCAACGTCGAGATGGTAAGAACCAGTTGTTGGTTTTCTCCAAGTCGTCTCGGATGCAGCAGGAGCTGAATGCTCACAGGCTGCCCGCTGTTGAACCACCTGGAAAACTCTCAAGAACTCATCAACCCATTGAACCGAGGGAGCTAAATTGTGCCGTTCATCATCGTGAGAAAAGACTGCTTCTCCTCCGTATAACTTAAGTGTGACAGGCAAATGTTCCGAATTGGCGTTTATCTAGGTTATGTCTCATCCAAAAACCCACATCAATAATGACCCCTGACCTCGACTTTTTTAACAGAGCCCATAATTCTGTTCCTTTTCACAAATGCCGAATTGCCACACAGGAAAAAAAGAGAATGGTTTGTCGTATCATTATCAAAGTGGCATCGAGCACAACATCTTTCCGCTAGAACATGATGTCGGATCAAATTAGCTTTAGTAGCTATCAAGTTATGTGAGGCTTTCTGTAACATCCCATTTTCACAATTTTAAAATCAAACACGATTTATAAAGCGGTAGTGCGATTTATAATAAAATGTGATGTTCCAAGTATTCCAAAGATCACTTACCATTTAAAATGAATATAAAAAACTATTAAGTTAATAATTCCAAGAATTATTCCATAAACAATTTTTGATTCTGAACATTAGAAATATCCAACAAAGAAAGATATATAACGCAATTCATAAATTCGAATTCAAACCTGCACAACGGAATAATTTATCTTGTAGGGGTTGAAGTCGATCGGGCACCCAATTCATGAGACGCATTGTCCTGGGCTACAAAATCCAAGACGATTTTGCCAAAACCCAATTTCGATCCATCATGGAATTAAATTGAATATTATAGTAACTATTTCCAAGTGGAACAATCTTCCAGCTGCTTGAAGGTTGCCATATTGAATGCAATTTTGCCTTTAAATCCTCCAGCGAATAAGGCTTAATGCTTTTGGATAGAAGAATGCGTCCAATCAGAGAATTTTTTAACTTAGCCTTTCTTTGTTGATAGATTTCTTCGTCCATAGTAACATACAAGTAATCTCCTTTCTTGACGGGTCGAAAATCCTCTCTCGGGGCTAGGGTTTGGGCAAAGGATTGTACTCCATGCATGGAATCGATACGTCTAGGCGATGTCGTGCATTGTAAACCTGAAGAAACCGTGTGGTTGTAGGGTGCAACTGTCGATCTGAAAGGGGCCATTGATTAAGAAGGAAGCGATCGATCTTGTAGCGTAAGATTAGGGTTTTCATTGAAAATCTCCTTAGAAAAGATGAACGAGAATTCTCGTGAGGAGTAGTATATTGAGCATGATTAGATCTATGAATTTCGGGAACAAAGATGAATTAATCTCCATGATCGAATGAATTAAGATAGAATGGAAGAGAGAAGGCGATCGTCGTTGAGAGAGAGCATCGCCTCAACCCATTAGGGATTTCGTTTCAATAGCGCCCACAAAGAAAGATATATAAAAAAATAGCGTTCATTATTTTAATTTTTATTATTCGGGTCACCGCCTCCACGTATCCCGCTAACTCCATCATTCATTTGAAATTGAAGTGTATTTTGGGGTGAGCATTCATCGGCTCAGTAGGGGCATATTTGTCCAAGCTAAATACACAATACATATCACAAAATAACATGTTTAACATTGAAAATGTACATGTAGCTATGACATTAAAACATGGCTCGCACTGCCGGGATTTCACCGGAGGGAACTTTTATGTCCCGGACCTCTGTATGGTCTCACACGACTATAGACACGTAGCGCGTAGAAGCAACATTATCAAGCAACATATAAAGACATTTAAAATGGACAAATAAAAGCGGAATTTAGAAAAACCCCTACCTCAAAAAGTAGAGTAGAGTTGAGTGTGTCGACGAGTGGAAATTTCTATGCCCGAAAATTCTTGTTGCCTACGATTAAATTTAAACTAATATTAATATTTTGTAACTTTTATTTAAAATTTATATATATAATAGGAATTAAATTTGAGGGCAAAAACTTAATTGGGTAAAAATTTAGGATTTGGATCAATTTTTCTCCCTATTCCCTCACCCCAACCCCAGCCCACCCCCCACCTTTTTCTTCTTTTTTTTCTTTCTCGTAACTTCCCCCACCCATTTCATCTCTCTCTCTCTCTCTCTCTCTCTCTCTCTCTCTCTCTCTCTCTCTCTCTCTCTCTCTCTCTCTCTCTCTCTCTCTCTCTTCTCTCTCTCTCTTTTTAATTTGTTTTTCTTCCAACCTTAAACCCTCCCATCACCTACTCTTCACAATCCCCCCCCACCACCATTTTTCATTTCAATCAATACCCTCCCCAACTCCAATCTCTTTTCTTTTTCTAAAACTCCTCTCACACACCAACACCTACATACGCACCACCACACTCGCCGGAGTATAGCGGCGGCGGGAGGCAGCAGGCGGCACCGATGGACGACCAAGGTCATCCTTCTGCCCGATTTCTCCATTTTCTCTATGTTTTTTTACTGGGGTTGTTGACGGTGCTAGGTGGTGGTAGTGGCAGTGGGTTAAAATGGAGGGTGGCTTTTTGTGAGTTGGAGTTTATGATTCTTCTAGAGAAATATTTCTTACCTCTGAATTGTTGAAATTTGTTGTGCAATAGGATAATGAGAATTGGTGTTATTATACTATCATTAGAGTTTTAGGTAATGAGAGTGATTTCAAAAAATTGATGTAGCATAATTTTAGTCTTAATTTTTGCTGAAAATTTGGTTAGAATTTTATGGTAATAGGCTGAAATTTCTCAATGTATTTGGACTGAATTTTGGTCTGAATTTGTTAGCCAGAATATTTGTTGAGATGATAACTTTTCAAGATTTGATTGGGTACTACATCTTACTCCCCTATAAATTAATTTCGTCCTCGAAATTCGAGTACTTACCAAAATTAAGAAAATTCGGGTACTTGGCTCGACCATCTTCTTCTCGTTCCCATGTGGCTTCATCCTCATCGTGTCGTTTCCATTGGACTTTGATTTGGGCCACGTCTTTATTTCTTAATTTGTGTATTTTTCGTCCTAAGATAACCTCAGGTGCTTCTTCGTAAGTCAAATCGTCCCTGATTTCTAATTTTGAATTATTGATAATATGATTTGGATCATAAACGTACTTCCTGAGCATTGATACATGGAATACATTGTGAAGAGATGACAACTTCGGCGGTAATGCCAATTGGTATGCTAGTTCACCGATTCGTAGCAGAATTTCGAACGGGCCAATGTATCTTGGCTTTAATTTTCTCTTTTCACCGAAACAAAAAACACCCCTCATAGGTGCCAATTCAAGAATACTTTTTCTCCTACATCAAACTGTAGATCCTTCTTTCGTCGGTCTGCGTAAGATTTCTGTCTGCTTTGTGCTACCTTCATTTGCTCCCGAACTTTTTAAATTTTCTCAACTGTTTGCTTAACTTATTCTTGTCCCAAAATTTTCTTCTCACCCACTTCACTCTAATACAAGGGTGATATACACTTTGTTCCGTACAATGCCTCGTATGGAGTCATTTTAATGGTCGCTTGATAACTATTATTGGAAGCGAACTCCACCAAAGGTAATATTGAGTCCCAGTTTTCATCAGAATCAAGCACACACGCCCTCAGCATGTCTTCTAGTGTTTGTATTGTTCTTTCCGACTGTCCATCTGTCATGTGAGTTATAAGTTGTACTAAAGCTTAACTTTATTCCCAAGGCTATTTGTAGACTCTTCTAAGTTCTTCATTCTTAGGCACACATACTTTCCCTTCGTATGTCAATACGCCATCGGCCGTTATCTCAAAACCCTTAATGCTTCCTTCTTGAATCCGTTTCTTCATTTTATTTAGGAATATATCTCGTGGTTGAGTCTCTCTGATTATATCTCGCAACATGGGTCGCACTACCAGTGTTGCTAACATCGCCTCTGTACTTCTCGGTGGAGTCACGATCTTAATTTTCATCTTGGTGAACTCTTTCACCAATCCCTCTTGCTCTGTTAGCAAACAGGATAATTCACTCTTAGTTTTTCGGCTTAGAGCATCCGCTAGCACGTTAGCTTTACCCGGATGGTAATTGATAGTGCAATCATAATATTTCACTAACTCCAACCACTTTCTCTGCCTCATATTCAACTCTTTTTGTGTGAAAAGATACTTTAGACTTTTGTGGTCCGTGTATATCTCACATTTACTTCCATACAAGTAGTGTCGCCAAATCTTTAGTGTGTGTACTACTGCGGCTAACTCCAAGTCATGGGTAGGGTAATTCAGCTCATGTGATTTCAATTGCCTTGAGGCATAAGCAACTACCTTGCCATGTTGCATCAAAACACACCCAACACCTAGTTTTTGACGCATCACTGTAAATAACGAATCCCTCTGTAGGGTCGGGTATTGTCAATACAGGTGTAGAGGTTAGTCTTTGTTTCAATTCTTGAAAACTTTTCTCGCATTTATCGCTCCAAATGAATTTCTCTCTTTTTCTTGTCAACTGGGTCATGGGTCTAGCTATTTTAGAAAATCCCTTAATGAATCTTCGGGAATAGCCCACCAAACCAAGAAAACTACGAACTTCACTTGCATTCGTGGGTGCTTTCTACTCATTGACAGCTTCGACCTTACCTGGGTCAACCTCAATTCCATGCGCAGTTACCACATGTCCGAGAAAAATTACTCAGTCTATCCAGAATTTGCACTTATTGAACTTCGCATACAACTTTTCTTTGCGAAGTACTTCGGGTGCAATTCTCAAATGCTCTTTGTGTTCATTCTCATTTTTCGAATATATAAATATGTTGTCAATAAAGACAATGATGAATTTATCCAAGTACAGGTGAAATATCATATTCATCAAGTCCATTAATACGGTTGGTGCATTGCTTAACCCAAAAGGTATCACTACAAACTCCTAGTGTCCATAACGAGTTTTAAATGTTATTTTGGGGACATCACTCTCCTTAATTTTTAACTGGTGATATCCGAATCTAAGGTCGATCTTAGAAAATGTGCCTTCACCTCTTAGTTGATCGAATAAGTCTTCGATCCGAGGGAATGGATACTTATTCTTTATCGTGAATCGATTCAGCTCTCTGTAATCGATACATATTCTTAAAGTCCCATCCTTTTTCTTCACGAATAGTACTGAGCTCCCCAAGGCGATACACTTGGTCGGATAAATTTTAAATCCAATAACTATTGTATTTGCATTTTTAGTTCATGTAGCTCCTCCAGCGCCATTTTGTATGGTGCCTTGGAGATTGGTGTCGCCCCGGGTTCCAAGTCTATCGTATACTCCACTTGACGATCTGGTGGAATTCCTGGTAGATCCTCTGGAAACACATCCAGGAATTCTCTTACGATCGGCACATCTGCTGGTGTTAATTCAGATGTCAGGGTTTTGACTATTTTTACCAAATACCCTTGACAATTATACTTCTTCAACAATTTCATTGCATCTATCGCTGATATTGTCCGAGGTACATTTCTAGTACTTGCCCCGTAGTACTTTATTTTCCCATCCCCTTGTAACTTGAGAGTTATCTCCCTCTCTTTACACTTAATGCTCGTCTGATGTTGGCTAAGCCAGTCCATACCCAAAATTACATCGAAGTCCTTCATGACAAGTATATACAAATCAACACTAAAATCCCTTCCTCCAATGTTCACGCCTACATTCTTAACATTAGAGTCTGTAAGTATCGTCTTTCCAGACGATAGGCTAATCTCAAGAGGTTCATCTACATGTTCTTTTATTTTCCCAATCATAGTATGAAATTCAGCAGACATAAAAGAGTGTGTGACACCAGTGTCAAAAAGAGCAAAAGCAGGTACATTACATATTGACAGCATACCAGACATCGTACTTGCTTCATTTTCAGCCTCTCGTTAGGTCATAGCATACATCCTCGCATGTCCCCCAGTTGCCTTCTGACCCGGTCCTGCACCGTTGTACTTCATGCAGTCTCTTGCAGCATGCCTTGGTGTCTTACACCGGTAGCAAACTCCTTTCCCATAGAGGCATTCTCCATAGTGGCTCTTACCACACACTGGGCATTGAGGTTTCTCTTGTGGTGGTGGTTGAGCAAGACCTCCCCCAGCCTTAGCCAACTTATGGGACCCCGAAATTTTGACTACTTGTAATATAGAAAATTTTGTACATGGATTTATTTTGTGTAGTAATTTCCTAAGATATTAATATTAACTTGTTGAAATTTTGAATATCCTAAATACATACTATCTTGTACGCACTATACTAATATTCTTAAGGGGTTCAAATATAAATATTTTAATAGATAATAGATAAGAGGGATAGGAGACGTATATTTGATTTACACCTCATGCTCACCTTTACACGACGATATTGAGGAGAAGATACGTGTTAAGGGCTGGTGACATATCTTCTATAAGGAAAAAAAAAGATTAACACAAACTTACTCATTTGCAAGACTGACGTAGTGGAGAGAAGAAAGAACTAAGCTGGGATTTACCTTAAAAGTGAAGGTGAGTGGTTCTTTGAAAAAATTAAATTATCTTTTGGTGACTTGAAAATGGTAGGTAAAAATGATGTTTGCATGAATTACTTTTGATGGTATTTAAAGTTAGTGTTGATTTTAGTTGTATCAATGAAAACCAATTAGCTTAAGTTTAATGACCGGAAGATAAACATTTCTTTTCATTTTCCTTTTTAGTATAAACTCTAATGTTTAATTAGAAACTCTTGTATATCTAATCCTCTGGTAGTATAAAATAATTTTCTTTAAGCTCAAGGAAAATATCCCAACATAATGTTTATATATCATTTTGCGTTAGCCTAGTCACTAATTAGCACTTATAAGTGTTTTATATATTAGTTTAATTAAAAGTCAATTTATTCATTTGTTACAGATACTTATACTAGAATTCTAATAATTCATTATTACTTTGCATGTTAATACACTTTGCATGTTAATACTTAGATTAGTTGCCAAGGGGATTCATCATTTACATGTGGAAATAAATACGAATTAAGTTTAGCTACAGAATTGAGAATTTGACTACATGATTAGGTTGTATTATTGATTAGTTCGATTACTAACTTACTATAAAAAAAAAAGAAGTTAGAATCTTGAGTGTTTAAAATAACTTACTTTATTTCTGTAGCTTGACATAATAGAATTGTAAATATAATCCACCACAGTCAGATTTAATTATTTGAATTATTTTAAGAAAATAAAATATGCCATGTGATAATAATGTATGCTCATAGGAATCTCTTCCTACCTAAAGTGTATTAGTGAATTGTCTATTTGGTAAGTGTCGGGCCCTAGTGTGGTGTGGATAGGGCTGGGTTCGGCTGGTCAAGTAAGGGCTTGCGGTCTTAAAAGGCTCTCCGCTATCCACAACCAAATCCCACCGCCTAAAGACGGAGTGTTCTAAGGGTTGAAGTGGGTCGTATGATCGGTATATTTTGGAATATGACTTCTCTGGGCTTCACGAGCCCCATTGTGGAGTGTCGAGCCGTAGTGAGGTGCAATAAGGGGATAAGGCTTTACGCCATCGCAATAAAGGAGTGATAAGGGAGAACGGGGTCACTTATATAAGATTCAAATATATTCACATCCAAGTTTTATACCAATGTTTAGTGTATGAATAGAGGGTCAACAAATATGACGAGATATTAATTGGCAAGAAATTCCAAGACTGTCCAAACGAGAAAAATCTACCCCAGAAGTTAAATTCGAGGATTACAAGGTAAAATACTCCAAACATCCAAAGACTTCGGAAAAATATGCAAAATCAGAGCAATTCTCTAAGCTCGTCTCAAATCCTAGGAAAATTTCTTCAGCATAAAATATTTTTTGGCGAACCGATCACACTACATCGTATATCAGATGTCAATTAACAACAGATTGGGGATGTTTTTTCTGTCATTCCAAGAAAGACTGCATAGCAATAGAGGACGGAAACATTGAGGACTGCCATGGAAACATTGCTTACTCATAAATTGCACATGGTTCTACAGAGATAACATGGTTCATCATCAATCCACTCATAAATTGCATAGTTCTACAGAGATTATAGATGAAATAAACATTCCTTACTTTGAACTGAATCAATTTACTAGCTAAAGTAGTTTCTCGTAGTCAAAAATTGGATGACAGTGGAAGAATAGTACATTAAATGACATCCTATCTCACCCCAAGCAAGTTCGTTTCATTTAAAGAAAACCAGCTGGCCCTAGCCCTAACACGAGCTCCACCAAAAGTCTTTTTCCTTAATGAAGTTTTTCCCCGTTAATGTGACATTTGAATTAATTGTATTATAGATTGATTGAGTGCATGTTGTTATTGAGCTGAAAATGATTTCACTTATAAAAATTAACTGAATCTTTCTTAACATTAAATTTTTCTAAAAGGCCACACCTGCACCACTGCACCCACTCACGGAGGTTTTTCCCTCACGTACATATTTTCCTAAAATATATTTCAGACGAAAATCCAGGTGACAACGAAGGAGTTGAGGGATTTCTCTAATCGATTGGTGGTGCCGATTCTGTACATTTTGCTTGAGGTCTTGATGACATCCCTATGTATATATATATATATATATATATATATATATAATGTGTTTTGGCCAGAACAAAGATTGTAGTAATAATTTTACTTATAGGAGTTTGTAAGCTTGATCAGTTTTTTCCTCGTAGTCATATCTATATATACTTTTAGCTTGTAATAACTATATGAATATTCCGCTATCTTGTCAATATATAATAGATGTTGATTATTATAGTTGCGTAAGTCTGGGCGTGACAGAAGTGATATCAGAGTGTGGGTTGTAATATGGCTTACACCTATGCTAACCAGGATAGGATCCTTGGAGTGTAGATAAGATAAGTAGATATTGGAATTACAACCTGAAAACTTGAATGTATATATTAAAAAAAAATATTCCATAATATTTTTAATGAATGATATTAAGTGACTTGTTTGATTAATCTATTAACGAAGCAGGAAAGTGATAGAATGGATCAAAAGCCAGAGTCATCTGCTAGTGCTCGTCACCAGAGTACTACTAAGAACAAGCCTAACAAAAAGTCGGATTACAAAAAGCGACACTCGGTAGTGGAGATGGCTCGTGTGTTATTGCAAAGACGTCAACTTAAGAATAGGTTGCGCCAAGTTAGGAATAAAGTAAGAAGGCAGGGAGAAAGGTTAAGGGATGCTATTAATGAGGCAGAAACGCAGCAAGATAGAATTGATATACTACAAGAAGAAACCATTCCTGCATTGGAAGAGAATTTAGAAGAAGCTTACGACACGAATTATCATTTGACTCAGGAGATACAAAGACGGGAGTACATTTTACAACAACAGGAACATCAACTTGGAGCATTACAAAGACAAGTTTAAGAGTTACAGGTCGAGATGCATCATATGCAATATGTCCACGATCATGATCATTTTTTAGCTGTTGCGGAAATACAAGCGAACTTGCATCAGCTTGCGGCTATGCGTGCGCATATAGTGAACCTAACGAGAATTACCCCATGAATACAAGTGGTGGGTAATAACCCAGTTCCTATACCGCCAAATGTACCGCCGCCGGCAGTATTGGAAGAAGAAGATGTCCCTGAAGAGGTGCCAGTAGGATTCAATGATGACGATCACTACAGGAAATCACACATTTTATGACGAATTTCTTTACCACGCATAAATATTTGTCATAATTTGTTAACGAATAGTGACGAATTTTATTTTTGTCAATGAAAATTACTTTTTGATGACAATATTTATGTGCGTCACTATTGATCTTATATTTCGTCACTATTGTTCTTATTCCATGACGATTAACCGAAAATCCGTCATAGTAATTTTAGATGGCAGAATTTGTGACAAAATTTAGGAGGAAAATCTTTCAATGACAAATAGATTATAATCCGTGACGCCACTTGGTGTCATAAAATATTTTCTTTCATGACAATATCATATTTTGTCATTTTTTTCTTAAAAAAATAGTGACGCCATTATTCCGTCATGAAAAAACATATTTAGTGACAATGAATATGCATTTGTCACCATTTTATATTGTGGCAAAATATTTTGTCAAATATTTGTCATAATTTGTCTTTTAACAGTGATGAAAATATTTTCTTTCATGACAATATCACATTTTTTCATTTATTTCTCCAAACGAATAGTGACGCCATTATTTCTTCACGGAAACACATATTTAGTGACAATGAATGTGCATGTGTCGCCATTTTATATTGTGGCAAAATATTTTGTCAAATATTTGTCATAATTTGTTGATTAACAGTGATGAAAATATTTTCTTTCATGACAATATCACATTTTGTCATTTATTTCTTCAAACGAATGTGACGCCATTATTTCGTTACGAAAACACATATTTAGTGACAATGAATGTGCATTTGTCGCCATTTTATATTGTGGCAAAATATTTTGTCAAATATTTGTCATAATTTGTTGGTTAACAGTGATGAAAATATTTTCTGTCATGACAATATCATGTTTTGTCATTTATTTCTTCAAAAAGTAATGACGCCATTATTTCATCATGAAAATACATATTTAGTGACAATGAATGTGCATTGTCACCATTTTATATTGTGGAAAAATATTTTTTACTTTATATTTGGAGATTGTTTTAGTTTCCACTCCCTTTTTACTTGGTTATTATCACTGTTTTAAAAAGTACTAGATGCTAGTCGGCCGAGGTTGGGGCCTAGCTCTGAAGATGAGCCTCGACGGGGTTAGCGAGGCTTAATCGAAAGAAAAACATAAAGCGGAGATAACGAATGTATTGCAATGAAGATAAAATCAATCCCACGAAAAAAATGAGCATAGCTTATTTTATGCGGTGGAATCGGTAAAGCAGATTGCATTTTTTATGAAAGTATAATGGGCAAAGTGAGTTTAAATGTAAATACATACCATGGCATGAATTCGATCAGTTTATTTATTTCATTTATCATATCTAATTAAATTTGCTAATAATAACCATAGAACCACGAAATAACCAGAAAGTCCCATGATAAAGACCACGCATGATAAATCACATCAACGAATGACAAAGATGAGCCAAAAAAAGTTAGAAGGATGGGAAAAAGAATTCGAGGACATGAATATCCAAAAGCTCTTACTTTTTTTTTTGACACAAAAGGAAACTTGTTTTATTAGCATTGATCATGAGTATCCTTCAATACAAGCTCTTTAAGCCAACTAGGAAATTTCCCACACTTCCAAACAAAGGGGAGTTGGGAGATAGAAGCAAAATGAGCAATACAATGAGCAGCCTGGTTTGTTGTTCGTTTCACATGCATAAGCCTACAGTCCTCCACACTTTCAATAAGTTGTTTGACCTTTGTAGCCCATCTACTGATATACCCAATTGAGTCATTACTCTCAATCACTGCTTGGATTGTGAGTAATGAATCCGACGCAACAAACTGAGGATGATAATTAGCATCGCACGCAATTTCGATCCCTCTATAATAGCTCTAAGTTCAAATTCAAGAACCGATCCCGCAAACTCAAATTTTTACCGAAGGCCAGGATAATATTCCATTGTTGTCCCGGATAATCCCTCCAACTCCATAATTTCCCTTCTCATAATTCACACATGCATCGACATCCAATCGTAATTTTCCCTTCGGTGGTGGCTTCCATTTCAAATCGCATTTTACGCACTCTCCCCTCACCGTTGTAATCCTTCTTACTTCTCACCTTTTGGAAATTAATTAGAATCGATACATACCTTCCACCATCCTCGCCTTGCGGCCACATCCCTCCCCGTGAATGACACGCTAACGTTCCTTCCAACAAAACCAAGTAAACGTCGCAAAGCGTTCAAATTCAGGCTTCGAAAGGTGTTTTTCCATCCACTCACAGACATCCATTGTTGAACCATTCCGTGCTTCATTAAGCAAGTGGGCAAAGGTCTGATTTTTCCATAAAGGCTTGACCGCCGGGCAAAAAAATAGAGAATGGGTAGTAGAATCCTTGTCGAACATACAGAGCTTGCAATTTCCTGCAGCCGGGACATGGTGGTTCCTGAGGTTCATTTCAGCTAGAATAAAATCGTTGGAGACCCTCCACCAAAAAATCTTGATTTTTTGAGGAATTTTCAAACACCATAGGAATTTCCACCACCTATTTATCAATTGGACTGATTGATTGGTAGGTGGATCGTAAAGGCCAATATCCACTCTATAACTTTCCCGAACTGAGAATATACCCTTTCTGTCAAATTTCCAAAAACGCGCATCCTTCGTCGGTTGTTCTGCTACCCTTACATTCATTTTCTCCAAAAGCTCATGAATGTTATTCGTTTCCTAGGACATTGGGAAAAATCAAACGAAAATTGGAAAGACTACACTTTACCTTGTGTAGTAGGTGATTTGAAACTAGTTGAAGCTTCAAATTTGGAAATTTTGGTTCTTTCATACCGTGTGAATCCCAAGTCTTATTTTTCTTCTACATCAATCCATAAACACTCCATACAACAACATTAGAAGATCAAGTACGATTGCTAGTGAGATTCTACTTGAAGGTTTCATTCGTTCGTATGGACTATCTTTGAAAGAAGACGCTTGGATTCCTGAGCGAACCCGTTCGTGCGATTGAGGTGTTGAAGAAAGATTGCGAGGATTCACCCTGCTGGTAGGAATTCAAATTTCTTCTAACCCGTGCTACGTGAGAAAAAGAGTTTTCACAAAATGTATGATTTCGCAACTTTAATTTTGTTAAAGGGTAATCCGAAACGCCATCCAAAAATTCGCACTGAATACCGGGATTAGATATAAGTTGTTTTATGCATGTTCACATTTACGTAATTTTTTATTTTCCGTTGCGTTTGCCCAACCCAGATTCGCGAAACCCAACATTGCCGCTATCCAATAATTAAGGAGATTGTGCGATAAGTTTAACCCTTAACAAAGGGTAATCATCTCAAATGCATTCATTATCAAAGGGCCACCGTCGTTATTCTGGGATTCCTCATTCACATATTTGTCCCGCATTTTCAAAAACAAAAAGTATGATTCTAATGAAGTGATACTGAATTGACACAAAAAAGAGTATGTTCCTCCTTTGCAAGCATCAATGTTAGAACTTAACTGATAGACAACAACTATAGACCAAATGATAGCATAATACAAAATGGTTTCAAACACAGAAGCTTTTGAATCATTGATTTGAATTGTTATCCTTACAATCGAACCAAATAAAATCGATGGATAAAATAATCCAAAGTTGATGTTATCAAAAACAACATGATCAAAAGAAAATGAAAACCAGAATATATTTAATTTTTTTATTAGTCGAAAAACAAAAATTTTTTTTAAAAAAATTGATGAAAAATAAGAATAATGTTAATATAATTTAAATATTTTGATTTAATAAATATATTCAAAATATTTTAAAATTTATTAACATTATTCTTAGTTTTCAAGAAATTTTTTAAAAAAGCTGTATAAAAACTTTGAATTATAAAAAAAACAGTATAAAAACTATGTAAATTTTAAAAAACTGTACAAAAATTATTTAATTACAAAAAAAAATCTGCATAAAAGATATTTAAATTTTAAAAAACTGTATAAAAACAATTTAATTATTTATCTTTAATTGTAAATATAAAATGTTATTTACACAATTAAATAATTTATAATTTAAACATATGATATAAATAATTTTTTATTTTATAATTTCGAATATATTTCTCCAATTAAAATATCTTAAATTTTATTAACATTATTTTTGTTTTTCATGGATTTTTAAAATTATTTTTCTGTTTTTCAAATTAACAAATAATTTAAATATTAACATTATTTTTGTTTTTCATGGATTTTTTAAAATTATTTTTCGTTTTCAAATTAACAAATAATTTAAATATATTCTGTAAATTATTTTTATTTTATTCATAATGAATATTATATTTTTACGTAATTTACATTGAAAATAATATTTTTTCCCTCCAAAATGCCACATCAACAAAAACAATTCATATTTTGAGGCAAGAAAAAAAGCAAAAAGAAAAAAAAAATCCACATAGGATTGTTACCTGCAGTAGCAGGTTACTGGACTAAAAATCCGAATTTTTGCTACTTAGTGGACCAATTTCAAAAAATTTTAAAAGTGTGGACTAAATCTCTCAAGTCGTCCACTTAGTGGATGAAAAAAACATTTTTGCCTTCACACCCTCAATAGGTTAATTTGCTTTTGAGTTGCACTTTTGATTTTTGTTTCCTTGTATAAAGTGTTGAATTTTTTTTATTATTAGTATATTTATATATAATTAATTTTTCCATTTTATTAATTGAATAATAATTAAATAATATTTATAGATAACTTTAGAAAAGGTGTAAAATTAATTTAAATATCATGAAATATAGAAAAAATAGGTAATAGTTCGACCATATGTAGCGTTGCAACTTGCAAATGAACCAAGCCGCTCGTGAGCGATTCATAGCTTGACTCGATAAAAACTCGTTCGAGTTTGTTTAGTGAGGCTTGTTAAAATAAATGAATCAAACTCAAACTTAAAGATATTCGGTTCGTTAGCTCATGAACATGCTCGTAGTAAGCTCGTGAGTAGGCTCTTAATAGGCTCGTATAAATTAAAATACTACTTTGACATTAATTTATATTTTTATACGTTTACTTATGATAAATATAAAAACATGTGAATAAATTTATTTGTTTGAATGGGATCAACCTAGTACTCTAGTGGTTGAGACATGTGTTCTAAGGGTGAATGACCCGGGTTCAATCCCATACGGGTGCGTGTGTCCCCTCCCCAAGTTCCCCCATCGTACTAAAAAAAAAATTATTTGTTTGAATAAAATCATAGATTTTAATAAATATATTATGCATTTTAGATATATATAATTTTATTTTTGTAATAAACTGAAGAATAATTTTAATTTATAGTTAATATTTACTAAGTTTGTTTAGGCTTGATTAAGCTCAAAAGAGTTCGTGAGCCATCAATATAATCGATATATTTAGGCTCGAGTTCGACTCGATAATTAACGAGCCAAACTCAAACTCTCAAAAGCTTGATTCGGTTCGATTCAAAAGCCCTAACCATATGCTAGTTAAAACACGTTTCATACTACAGTACATGCGAAATACTTAAAAATATTGTCATTTCCGTATACATTTTGAAGCGCCGTTAAATTTTATATATATTTGAAATAAAACGTTTAATGTCCATATTATAGTTATCGTATAATACTTGGCTTAAAAATACTTTATTTTAATATTTATAAATAATGCATAAATCTAAAAAATATAAGTATAATAAAAATATTATAAAAATAACAAATAAGATATTAATAATATTTAAATATATTAATTATCTTTAAATAATTATCTTATATTTATGATAAATTATGTAAAACCTATATATTAAATTTTATAAAATCTTCGTATAAAAGCAATTCACTTAAGAATGTACTAACTATTATAAAATAATTATTTTTAATTTGTGGTATATCTTTTGACTACATAAATTATGGATGTGTTTTCTCATATTATTCCTTCTCTAATTATTTCAGTATTTTTCAAACAATTGACGGAAAAATTCCAAAGGCCAATATACACAAACTCAAAAGTAACCAAACAACACTTTGAGAAAGTTTTAGATTGATTCCTTAGGCCATGGGTCTTCCTTCACAAAGAAAAAGCATGCTCGGATTGGAGCCCTCGAAATGCATCAATGGTGAAATTAAAGGCAGAGAATGCTACCATTTATCAAATAGAAATATGTTCAAACTTGGTTGTTATGTTAATGAGTGGAGCTCAACTGAGCTTTTAACAATCAATCTCGAATTTATTATCGAGTAGCTTGGTTTGTTTTCAGTATAGGGTAGACACAAGATTTCGAAGCACCCTTATATATATAATATTCCGTATTTTGAAATAAAATATTTAGTAGCTAGTCATATTATAATTATCCGTATATAAATAGAATTGTACTATATTTTGATTTTATATTAGTGAAAGTAATGCAAAAGCTTTTAACGATCAATCTCGATTTGAATATCCAGTAGCTTGGTTCGTTTTCAGTATAGGGTAGACACAAAATTTCAAAACACCCTTAAATACTCCGTATTTTGAAATAAAATATTTAGTAGTCATATTATAATTATCAGTATAATAGACTAGTACTATATTTTGATAAATTTTATATTAGTGAAAGTAATGCAAAAACTTTTAACGATCAATCTCGAATTGAGTATCGAGTAGCTTGATTCATTTTCAGTATAGGGTAAATACAATGTTATAATTATCCATATAATAGAATAGTACTATATTTTAATAAATTTTATATTAGTGAAAGTAATGTAAAAATTATTCAATATTATTATTTTTAAACACTATTTTAACTTTTAATGGGGAAGTAAAGTAAACAATTAACCAAATCATACGAGAATTTACAAATAAATTGGATATTATTATATAACAAATTTTTAAAACCAAGAAACAAATTTGAGAACATCAAAAGCTTGTCCTTCTACAGATATATTAACCGACGGTATATGCCTACCCAAGAAACTTTTAAAACCAAAGGCATCCACCATATATTTATATATATATTATATAACAAAATTGAGAACACCAAAGCTTGTCCTTCTACAGCTAGATGCAAGTATGGTACTGCTCCTACACCAGCGACGTATTGATGGCTTGCTGAAAGTTCAACCACAAGAATTTCAGCTTTTTTTAGTTTTATGGCTCAATTAGGCCAAATTTCCCATCCCAAATAGCCATCTTTAACAGACCCTGTCAAAAGACTACAATGGCATAGAAGAGCTTCAGAAGCCACTCGACAAGGGGAAGGATGAACTAGCTCAGGTAACACGATTATTTGCTAATCTGGTCCAAAATTGATATTATTTTGATATCCAAATAGAAAATTTTCTATCAATTCTCAATCTCTCAACCTCCACTACCACCTCCGGTTCGAGAACCATCCCTAACCTTTTCTTCCCTCAAAATGCTTTTGCATCCGAGAATTAGGTGAATCGAAAGAGGAATCGAAAATGGTATATTTTGTTCACCAATGCCCCGCTTCTTGAAGAACAGAGGTTTGCTTAGTTTAATTTATTTTTTTAATTTCCATAGCAATTTGATAAAATAAAAAATTAGTTTTAGATATAATTAATGTTAATCAAATATTTCTCGTTCAAAAAATGTTAATCCTATATTCGATTTTTTTGGTTTGATGGGAACAATTGCATATAATAAATAGATAGATAAATAAATAAGGAAAGAAAGATTTGTTCACAGCAAAATAGTTTGGCGGAATTTTTTTTGGTTTTGGCGCTTATTGCAATTTAATTTAGGTATATTCTTAACTAATTAAGGTAGATAAACACAAGAATTCTAAATTACCGTAACTCTCTCAATCTCTCCTATTTTTATCTCGGTCATGTATATATTAAAGATTAGGTTAACAATATATCAAAATATCAGTGCGCTTCTAGTTCCCTTCGTTCCATTCTCTTCTGGTTATTCTGCGGTTTTCTCTCAAGTAGCAATACTGGTAATGTTTCCTCTCTTCCCCAAAATCACAAATACCTTTAGTTTATGATTGATGGTGCTGCTTGTTTACATGTATAATATATGTTGCTATGTGACTGATGTTGTTGCTTGTTTAACCATTTATGTTTACATCGAATGCCTGCGACTTTGAGTTTTCCGATGTTGTCTCCCCCATTGTTTTTCTAAAGGTGATTAAATCTGAAAAAGAGACAGTTGATCAGGCCTTGGGTGAATGGCATGAGTTTTGTGAGTTGTTAAAACAATAGTTAAAAGGTTGTGATTTTGGGCTTTGGTTTTTTTGATAAAATACATAATATACCAACTGTTAAATCAAAATAATTGGAGATAATCCATCCAGCTTGTCTTGACATATGTCAAATGGGAATTTAGTTGCGATTGGTCCGTCAATCATTAAGGACTCGCGCATGGCTGCCATAGTATGCCAAGAACTGGAAAGACTGTGTTTGGCGAGCAGTAAATCAATTAATGATATTGGGATGTTAAAATCGTTGAATTGTGTCTGATGTTAAATACATAATATGTTGGCTTTGTGTTATTTAGTAATTTGTTTTTGGGAAGAAACCAATAGTGGCATGTTGATATTTTGTCTAAGCTGCTGACCTGGTCAATTATAAGATGCTATTGATAGAATGCAAAGAATCTAGCTATTCACCATCTCTAGTGGTTTACTGAATTAGTGCTTCTTTGATTGAATAGATAGAGGTTGTAAAAGTATATGCCAAAGATGCCCCGCACTTAAGAGTATAAATGAATCAAGTCGAACCAACATAATAATGTTCAAGCTTGTCTGAATTTTTATTAAGCTTCAATGATTGCGTTTGAGCTTGGTTTGATTTTTAATCAAGTCGAGCTTGATATGTTTGCTTAAATTATGTTAATTCTTAATAATCGAGTCAAGCTGGAGCCGAGCTTTATATTTTATCGAACGAAAAATTATGTTCAAGCTCGGTTCGTTATGTTAACGAACCGAGCTCAAACGAGCTTTTAACAATCGATCTCGGGTCGAATATGGAGTACTTTGGTTCTATTTTTACCCCTATCTGCAGTTTAGAAGCCTATGATGCAGTCCCTTGCCATTTGGTGGGATTGATCACTTATTTGATCTCTTTTACAACAAAATTAATGGTTAGATCTCTTTTAATCATTTGTATTTTGGATGATTTTGCAAATGGTGCACACCATTGTTTGATAAATTTGCTTTTGTTTGTTTATTGTTTTTCCTTTTTCGTAATCCGACATATAGTTACGAAAGTCATGCCTTAACTTGTTTCTGTTAAACTTTGCATCTCTTGGCCATTTATTGTTGTTTTAGTAGTCCCCACTTTTATTTTAAACTTGGGCTCTCTTGTAGAATCAGGTGTCACTATCAATTGGGGTATTAATACTTGTCAAAGTTTGTTCTTTGACTTTCATTATCTGTTGTGAAGTTCATTATTCCAACTGAAGCAAAACTTTCTATGGGTAATCAAATACTCATTTCGGTATATATCTGAGAGGATTAATTGACCATTAACTTGTCCAAATCCATGTTCTTCGGTTGTGCAAATTTGCTTTGTTTCTGTCAACTTGGAAATGGATCAAATTTTGTTGTTTTCTATCATACTTTTAAAGCTTTGGCATCAGTTTAGAATGCAAAGAATCTAGCAATTCATCATCTCTAGTGGTTTACTGAATTAGTACTTCTTTGATTGAATAGATATAGGTTGTAAAAGTATATGCCAACATGTCTGCACTTAGGAGTATAAATGATTTTTTTTTTTTACAATTCATATGATGTTATTAAAAGTTTTTTCCTTTTTTTTTACTAGGCTCAGAAAGAGCTAAATGGAGAACACTTAGTGCTTGGACATGGATCTGGCTATATAAAGGGTGCTGGCTATGGCCCAAAGCCTCCAAGTAGACGCACCACTTCCTTTGATTCAACTACCCAACAACTTCAAAAGGAACTTCAGGAAACGCAAGAAAAACTACAAGATTCAGAATCTCAAGTAAGTGGACTAAAGGCCCAAGTGAGTGATTTGAAAGAGCAATTGGGTCAACAAGGTGCATCTATCGACAAACTTATGGCATTTATGGTCCAAAGTGGGAATAATATCTAAGCTACAAAATAAGATTTCTAGGGACATATGGTTTATATTTATATGAGTATTGTTTAGGTTTAGATGCCTAATGTTTCATTTTCGAATATTTTTCAAGTAGATTTATAATTTCCATTTGAAAGTTGGATATTTTAGCATTTTCCTTATATTGATTAAATAAGCATGTTCTACTTATAAACATGTTGGTTCTTTTATTATTCATGCTTATTTAAATTTTAAATTGCATTTGTAATATAATATTAGATCGAAGCAAATGTATGTATCTTTGAATCGAAGTATTAATAATATGGAAAATCAATAATGAATTTTCTCATCCTGAGATATTATTTTATTTTTATACAATGTAAATGATAAAATATGACAAATTAACACATCGACATATATAGATATATAATCACCAATGCATCATTTTAATGGCTATTTATGTTGTCATATAAAAATCAATTGGTGACACTGATCTATTTTGTAACTGAAACTAATATTTTTCACAACGAACTTAGACGTCACCATACATATCTATTTAGTGACAATATAAAATTGGTCACCCAAAATGGGTCATTTATGATGAAATATTTTGTCACCATATACTTCTTTTATGATGACCATATAATACTATCTAGTGACGAAATATTTTGTCACCATATACGTCTTTTATGATTTAACCAGGTTCATCACAAAATCTTACGCAATTAGTGACACTAATCAATTTTGTCATGTAATGTTAATTTTGTCGTGACGAAACATGTCGTCACGTTTCAGAATCTTTTGGTGACAATAAATGTCATGTCATTGAATATTACTTATTGTGACACAGTGTTTTGTCATTATATATATATACTCATTAAGTGACAACCGATATTGTGTAACTATAAAACATATCTTTTATGACAAATTATATAATATATGACGAATTAGTTAATGCAATTGTGACACTGAAGGCGTCACTAAAATTTGATTAATTTGGCAATATATTCATTTTCGTCACCAAAATCTAATGTTTGGATGACAAAATATGTGTTCGTCATTTAAAATGTTACCTTTTGATGACAAAATAAAACTTTGAGTGACAAAAGTTTGATCATTGAAGTGACGAGTTAGGCGTCACAAAAAATGATATAAATGGTGACACTGGCCGATATCGTCATCAAAGGTTAAATATTTAGTGACGAACTAAAAAAAGTGTCATGTATACCTTTTACCACGGGGCTACAGTGACGATCGTTATGACGCTCAAATTTCGTCACCTAATAACTTTCGTGACGAAAAATGACATTTATATGACGAATTTTATCGTCATATTTTCTCTAATTTCTTGTAGTGGATGGAATGGGTGAAGGGGAAAATAATGAGGATGATGCACGTAGTGACGTGACCGATGAATAAGTTCTTAGTAATATAGGACTCAAAATTTTGTATACCAATATCGGATGGGTGAAATGTATATATAGTAACTGCTACTAGATATAAATAGTGGTACTATCTAGTTGTAATATGATAGGATGGTGTGGAATATTGTATATAGTACTACTACCATGAATGTAATTGTCACATTTTGTGTATAAATGACGATTTCCTGCGACTATTTGATTTAATTTAAATGTTATGCTCTTACATTTATTGATTAATTAATAAATTTATAATATAGATGGCCGATAGACGTGGTCGAGGAAGGCCCCGATTGAATCATCAGGATGAATCTCAACGACAACATGAGCAAGCTCCTGCACCTGAAGAACCCCAAGCACAGCCACCCGCTACAGGAGACAACCTAACAGCACAATCCTTGCAACAAATATTGCTATTTATGCAGCAACAACAAATCAACCCCAACATCAAGACCACCCTGAGCCGATATTGGTTGCGCATGATAAGATGTTAGAATGATTTTTAAGGTTTGACCCTCCTGAATTCCTAGGCGAGCCAGATGATATCAATGCCGAGCGTTGGTTAGAGAAAATGGAAAGCGTATTCTCAGCATTACAATATACAGAAGAGCAACAAGTTACCTTGGTTGTCTTTCGCCTAGAAGCCACCGCTCGCAATTGGTGGAGAACAATTGAAGAGAAGTGGAATCGAGAGGGAACACAGAGAACATGGAATAACTTTGTACAAGAATTCAAGGATCAATACATACCACCAGTGGTTAGAGAATCTAGGAGGGATGAATTTTATCATTTGAGACAGGGAAGTATGACAGTGGCTCAATATGAGTCTGAATTCCATCGCCTGTCTAAATGTGCGCCAAGCTTGGTCAATATGGAAGAGGATAAACTATACAAGTTTATACGAGGGTTGAAAATGGAGATAAAAGATAGACTATTATCAGTTGAACTAGATTCATATACTGCTGCAGTTAGAGTAGCAGTTACGGTTGAAAGTAGTATTAGTCGTCTTGGGATACAAAAAAGCGTTGTCAGCAATTTTAAACTGCCCTTCTTTGATCGATTGGCACGCAATCAAAAATTTCAGCGGGTTAGCTATGGAAGTACGAGTGGAAGTAAACAACAAATACGCCCAGAGATACAAGGAAAACCGTGTCCTCATTGTAACAAAACGGGTCATGATCCATCCCAATGTTGGCGTAAACTTGGAAGATGCATCAAATGTGGAAGCGCTCAACATCAGATAAAAGATTGTCCTATGATGGCACAAACAAGTGACAAGCAGAAACCCGCACAAGGACCAGGAAATAAAAATGATCGTGGGAAAAATGGGCCAAGACCTAGGATACCAGCACGCGTGTTTGCACTCGAAGGACAACAAGCACCAGAGGACACGAATGTAGTAGAAGGTATGATACTCATATCTGAAGACTATGCTAGAGTTTTACTTGATCCAGGATCATCACATTCATTTGTGGCCCCTCATTATGCACATAAATTGCGTTCACCTATAGAACAATTACCATATTTCCTAGAAGTTTCTACACCAATGGGCACTAGTCAGGTGACTGACTCAATATATAAATAATGCGATGTTGTTATTGGCGAAAAACAATTTCCGGCTAACTTGGTTTTACTACCAATCCATGAGTATGATGTCATATTAGGAATGGATTCGTTGTCCCAGCATCACGCGCAAATGGATTGTCGTACCAAAACTATTAAGTTATGTGAACCCCGAAGACCTGACGTAGAATTGAAAGGAGCAGCTCGTGTTATCATAGCTCCAATTATTTCAGTAATCAAAATGAGGAAAGCACTTTTCAAGGGAGCTTAAGGCTATCTTGCCTTTATCATCAATAAGCCGAAAGATAGGAAAAATATAGATGAAATACCTATAGTATCTGAATATCCTACCGTGTTTCCTGAAGAACTTACTTCGCTACCTCCAGAAAGAGAAATTGAATTCACCATCGACGTCTTACCAGGAACATCTCCAATAGCCAAAACTCCATATCGAATGGCCCCAATCGAGTTGTAGTAACTGACGTCCCAATTGCAAAAATTATTGGATTTAGGATTCGTTCAACCCAGTACATCCCCGTGGGGAGCTCCAGTGTTGTTTGTCAAGAAGAAAGATGGGTCCCTGCGACTATGTATTGACTATCGAGGATTGAATAATGTCACCATCAAGAACAAGTACCCTCTTTCACGGATAGACGAGTTTTTCGATCAACTCCAAGGTGCCAAGGTGTATTCAAAATTCGATCTACAACAAGGATATTATCAATTAAGAATACGTGAGGAAGACATATCAAAGACAACATTCCAAACTAGATATGGTCATTATGAGTTTGTGGTTATGCCTTTTGGTTTAACTAATGCCCCTGCGGCTTTCATGGACCTCATGCATCGAGTATTCCATCCTTATCTTGATCAATTTGTGGTCATTTTTATTGATGATATTCTGGTATATTCCAAGACCAAGGAAGAACATGAACAACATCTAAGAGCGGTTTTGTAAAGGTTACAACAGAATAAACTTTATGCCAAACTTAGCAAATGTGAGTTTTGGTTAGACAGGGTTGCCTTTTTGGGTCATGTAGTGTCAGATGATGGAATCTCGGTAGACCCCTCGAAAGTAAAAACGGTTGTGAATTGGAAAAGACCTGAGAATGTAACGGAGATCAGGAGTTTCTTGGGTCTGGCTGGATACTATCGTAGATTTATCAATGATTTTTCCAAAATATCCAGTCCATTAACTAGGTTGACTCAGAAGCAAGTTAAATTTGAGTGGAACGATAAATGTGAAGCTAGTTTCCAAGAATTGAAGAAACGACTTACAACAGCACCTATTTTAGCACTTCCTGAAGGAAATGAAAACTTTATTGTCTACAGTGATGCTTCTAAGGAAGGATTGGGAACTGTACTTATGCAGAATGGAAAGGTAATCGCGTACGCATCAAGGAAGCTCAAACCTAACGAGATGAACTATCCAACACATGATCTAGAATTAGGTGCTATCATTTTTGCTTTGAAGAAATGGCGACATTATATATATGGAGCGTCATTTACAGTTTACACGAATCATAAAAGTCTTAAGTATTTGTTTTCACAAAAGGAATTAAACTTAAGGCAAAGGAGATGGATGGAACTTTTAGAAGACTATCATTTTTCCATTCAATATCATACAGGAAAAGCTAATGTAGTGGCAAATGCTTTGAGTAGAAAAGCAAGTTTGGCTAGACTAATGATCAGAGAATGGAAAGCGTTAGAAGAATTGAGTTTTTGGAATCCTGAAATAACATGTACACATTTTTTATATGCTAACCTGTCAGTAAGACCTACCTTGTTGGAAGAAATAAGAGCGTCACAAGAGCAAGATCTCAAGTTCCAGAAATTAAAAGAGAAAATCGTGCAAGGAAAGAGACCTGAGTTTAATATAGGGAATGATGGAATCATACGATTTAGAAATCGAGTATGTATACCAAACGACGAAACTTTAAAGAAAGAGATCCTTGCTGAAGCTTATCGCTCGAGGTATACAATTCATCCAGGTGGGAACAAGATGTACAATGACTTGAAGCAACACTACCGGTGGGCAAATATGAAGAATCAAGTTGTTGAATATGTTTCAAGGTGTCTAACTTGTCAACAGGTGAAAGCTGAACATCAACGACTTTCTGGCTCCTACAGCCTCTAGCCATACCAGAATGGAAATGGGAATATATAACTATGGATTTCGTTACGGATTTGCCTCGAACTAGAAGTAGTCATGATGCAATTTGGGTGATAGTTGATATGCTTACCAAATCAGCACATTTTATTCCTATTAGAAAGACAGATAGTCTCCATAAACTAGCTCAAATATACATCAACGAGGTTGTGAGACTACATGGTATACCTACTAACATTGTCTCTGATAGAGATCCAAGATTCGTATCCCGATTTTGGAAAAGCCTACATGAAGCATTGGGAACTAAGCTAAGCTTTAGTACTGCTACTCATCCTCAAACCGACGGACAATCTGAGAGGATCATCCAAATACTTGAAGATATGCTCAGAGCATGTGCGTTAGACTTTCAAGGAAACTGGGATTCTCATCTCGCCCTAGCAGAATCGCGCACAACAACAACGATTATCAAGCCACTTGTCGGGATGGCGCCTTATGAAGCTCTATACGGAAAGAAGTGTAGATCACCCGTTCATTGGGAAATTGATGATAAATGGACTCCTAAAAAGAAAAGTACTACGTCGTCACCGTTTCCCAAGCTCGACCTAGTGCAAAAAGCTATCGACAATGTCCAAATAATCCAAGAACGAATTCGTACAGCTCAAAGCCGCCAGAAGAGTTTTACAGATCAAAGAAGAAAAGATTTAGAGTTTGCAGCCGGAGATGAAGTATTTCTGAGATTGTCTCCACGAAAGGGTATGATTCATTCCAAGAAAGGTGGGAAATTAAGTCCCAGATACATTGGCCCTTTTAAAATACTTGAAAGAATAGGAACGGTAGCTTATCGATTAGACCTTCCGCCAAAACTTCCGGAATGCACAATGTCTTTCATGTCTCAAGGCTAAAGAAATATCATCCTGATCCAGAGCACATAATCAAGGACAACATTCCTCAAGTAATGGAGAACTTGACATACGAAGAGAAACCGTTGTGAATAATAGATCGCCAAGTGCGAGAGTTGAGAAACAAAAACATTCCCTTGGTTAAAGTGGTGTGACAAAACCACGATAAGCTAGAAGAAGCCACTTGGGAAACAGAAAATGATATGCGAAAACATTACCCAGAACTATTTCAAGAAGAGAATTTGGAGACCAAATTCTTTTAAGGAGGGAAGAATGTGGGACCCCGAAATTAACTGAAAGGGTTCTCCACTATCCACAACCAAATTCCACCGCCTAAAGTCGAAGTGTTCTAAGGGTTGAAGTGGGTCGTAGGATCGGTATATTCCGGAATATGACTTCTCCGGACTTCGCGAGCCCCATTGTTGAGAGTCGAGCCATGGTGAGGTGCAATAAGGGGATAAGGCTTTATGCCAACGCAATAAATGAGTGATAAGGGAGAACGGGGTCACTTATCGTTAATGAACGGTTTTCCCCCGTTAATGTGACATTTGAATTAATTGTGTTATAGATTGATTGAGTGCATGTTGTTATTGAACTGAAAATGATTTCGCTTATAAAAATTAACTGAATCTTTCTTAACAATAAATTTTTCTAAAAGGCCACACCTGCACCACTGCACCCACTCATGGGGGGTTTTTCCCTCACGTACATATTTTCCTAAAATATATTTCAGGCGAAAATCCAGGTGACAACGAAGGAGTTGAGGGATTTCTCTAATCTTATTGGCTGGTGCTAGTTACAGAAGCATTTTGCTTGAGGTCTTGATGACATCCCTATGTATATATATATATAATGTGTGGCCAGAACAAAGATTGTAGTAATAATTTTACTCATAGGAGTTTGTAAGCTTGATCAGTTTTTTCCTCGTAGTCATATCTATATATACTTTTAGCTTGTAATAACTATATGAATGTTCCGCTATCTTGTCAATATATAATAGATGTTGATTATTATAGCTGCGTAAGTTTGGGCGTGACACAACTTATTTTTATTCTCACCACTATTGTGAGTTGGTCCATCCCACTTTCTCTTGGGTGCCTCGTTTGCTTTGCGCGGGTTTCCTTCTAGGTTCATGTTTACCGCAACCATTTGAGCTCTATCTACTGCCTGTGCATGTGTAACATCTCCAAGGACACTAACTATCCCACTTAACTCTGGGCGTAGTCCTTCCACAAACCTCTTGGCTTTCATTTGATCAGTGCTGACCAAGTGCGTTCCGTAACGCGACAACTGGTTGAACTTTCGCTCATAATCAAGCACCGACATATTCCTTTATATGAGGCTCATGAACTCCCTTGCCTTTTTGTTTCTATGAGCTTGTGGGAAAAATTGGCGTGCGACCAACTCTCTGAAATCCCTCCATGTTAGCGCATTTCTCTCTTAGTGATTGTGCGCCAGTGTAGGTCCCACTAATGTTTTGCATCCTACTTTAGTTGGAAGATTGCACACAAAACCATGTGTGTGTTTCGAGCAAGCTATCAAGTCAAACACCGACTTTAATTCACCAATCCATTCTTCCACAGCCATTGAGTCCTCACGTCCTGTAAGCATTGACGGCATGTAGCACCGAAACTGCTCCACCACTTGTGAGATAGTTTCTATAGGAGCATGGTGGTTTTGGCCATTCTGAGCATTAGCCACATTGTGTCGAGTCAAGCCTTGCACTTCATTGACAAGATTGGCTACTATATTTGCCAATTCTCCCGTATTTCCTTGAACTGGGGCATTTCTAGCGGGTGTCTTGTCACCAGTTGCGGCCTGGTTGCGGTTCTGGTTAATACGTTCTGGTGCCATCTAAAATAATGAAATAAATCGTCTTAGTAATTCCATATAGGATATAAGTCTTAATATCTAAGGCGTGTAACCCATAAGTTTAATTGAAAGTTTATCTAATTCACAAAGATTATAAGGTAAAAAGTAACACATAAGCTTGCACTAATTCCATCTTATTGTTTGGTTCTCTCTAATATATGGTTTAAACTTATTTGTCATATTCCTAACTGAATCATCAAAGCACTGAAGTAAAAGAATCATACAACATAACTATAAACATCAATGTAATAACAATGTAATATTTTTATTAATTTATCATGCATTCTTTATTTAATAAGTAAGGAAATACATGAGGTTTTATTTAAATCTATGCCACATCGTGGCGATCATCCTCGGACAGAACTTTCAGCCTCTTCCTCGGCAGGCTCTTCTTCAGGTTCATCATCAGACTCTTCCTCTGACTCTTCTTCGGGCTCATCCACGGATGCCCTCACAGGTTCGCCACAGGCGCCACCACAGGCTGCAAAGCCTCTAGGGCAACGTGGGTAACCCACTTGAAGAACATCAAGGTTGTGAACCCGCCATAATCGAGTTTGGCCTCCCGACGGTTTTCGTCATATGTTATCAGATGTGCCAATACTCGTTCACCCTTAACCTTCCACAAGTCGGGCAGCTTAATAATTGCCCTACGAGCTACAACATAGTCATTTGGTACTCCCTAGAGGTATTTGATTCGAAGCCATTCCTGGTGCAATGTTACAATGAAAGTCCCCATATTGTCGGTATCGTTCTTCTTATATTGGAAATATCGGTGTGTAACGTTTCAGTAGGAAAAATAAAATAAAAATTATAGTGTGTTTTCTAGCTTATTTGCTCAAATGTGTATACTTTTCGTGGTAATATTTTTTTTTTTTTTATAGAAATGGCAGTTTGATGTTATTGGAAAGCAAAGTGATTGTTGGATTGTTGAGGAATAATGAACAATGAGGGTGGAAAAAGAAATATCCAATAAAAAGAGATAGGACCCACAATCAATAATTACAAACAAGAACCCCTCCCTTTCGTTTTTCTTCTTTTTGATTTTCTTGAAAAAGGTTGGCCTATGTCTAGTAATATTTCCTAAAACTGGGGTGTAAAAAAAAATATACTTTATTTGAAAAAAAAAAAAGGAAGCTACTTGATTGGCAGAAAAAGCAAAAGAGAGGAACAAACTAATGACAATCTTTTTCTTTAAATTTTTTTTAAAAAAAAACTTACAAATATATTAGTGATAAGAATATTGTACATAGTCTTATTAACATATTATTTCAACGGAATAATTTGTAAGATATTGTGTAATGTTATTCTAAAAGATTTATTGAGATTCCAAATTAGAGAATATTATTTGATGGTACTCATCTTAATTATATCATCTTTATTTAAAATAATTATTAAAAAAGAACGACTCATAATGAACCCAAAATAGCAATCAACAAGTTAAAAATTCGGAAAAGTTACGTACAATTTTGTTAAGCTGACACTTTTGATATTCTCCATTTGGTGTCGCATATTTTACTAATTGTTTATGGTGACGAGTTTATACCAAATATATTATTGTTAAAAGGGATGACAATGTCGTCAATTTTTTTTAGCAAATTAATCAATAATTATTGTGACAATAATAATAATAATAATAATAATAATAATAATATAAGAGAATTACAGATTACGATTCATGCTTTACTAGATTGAACTGCTAGTTCAGGATTTTGATGATTTTGTTCGATTTTGTTCAAATGAGTTTTTAAACCAAAACAATGTCCCTAAATGTTGTCTAAATTATTCCGATTGACTTAAAATATTTTTACTATTTTTCGGAGTATTTTTGGAGTTTATTTTCGATAAAAATTGGACAACACATTTGTTTCGAGCTCGGCCGTCGCCCTATAGGGCAACCCGCACTGAGTTGAGTTTTGAAACAGAAAAATGGACGTAGAAAAATTGAGGGCGGGCGACCGGTCGACAGGTGGTCGCCGGTGAGGGCGACGGTCGACTCCCGGGCGACCTGCACGGGAGTCCTCTTTTGGTTCATCTTCTCTGTTTCAGTATTTTTATCAACCCCTACCGGTCACGATCAAGGCGAACGGCCGCACCCTCCGACCGGTCCCCCCCGTGTCAAAATAGCAGAATTCAATTTCAATCTTATCTTTTAGCGACCGGTCGCACTCTTGTTTATCAGCAAACTATCCGTTGCATTTTCATACAGCTTTTCCCTATTTTGTGGGATTGATTTCTAACAGCTATATTGATGATTTTAAATGGTTTCTTTTGCAGCAAATCACTCCCCAAGGAGGAGCATATGTTTGGAAATCAATGCCAAGGCCTCTCCTATAAATAGAGGCTTCATTCAAGCAACAAGATACAACACTCTATACAAGCAAAGAGCAATCAAGCAAACACTTTCATATATCTTGTTGTATTAGCCTTAGCACTTTCACTTGCACAAATTTGAGGTCTAGGCTTTCAATTCTTGATTACACTTGTACTCATATTGTATCAATCATTATTGAGTTGTAATCTTGATTTTGGTCATCATTCAACACAAGACATCCTTGTGAGTATTCTTGTGGTAAGAATACACTTTGGTGATCTAGGTGATAGGTGTTTGAAGGTTGTGGTAATCTTCAAATGTGTTGTAAGAGGGTTGTGGTAATCCTCAAGGTGGTGTAAGAGGGTTGTGGAAATCCTCAAGGTGTTGTATTAATTTTTGGTAAATTAATAATATATTTTTTTGTTTTTGAAATTCATCCCGGATATACTGGGGTGGTAGATGATTAGGCCCTAGGTGGGTTGAACCTCTATAAATCGAAGTGTGTTGTTTAAATTTCGCACTTAGCATTTCATCTTTGCTTGAGTCTTTCAAAAAAGAGGGCAAAATCTGAAAAATTGAGATAATCTATTCACCCCCCCTCTAGATTATCGTAGCAACTTGGACTAACAAGTGGTATCAAAGCCAAACTCTTTGGCTTGCTCGTTCCGAGTAAAGAGGAAAGATCCATGGCTACAAATGATGCTCATCTCACCACCGACGCCTCCACCAACAAGTCACCAGTATTCGACGCCAACAACTACGCATTTTAGAAAGACCGTATGGAGTGCTTCCTACAAGGGTGCGGGTTCGACATTTGGAATGTGGTCATTGAAGGAGTTGATCAACCAACCAAGAAATCGGGGGATGGCACCTTGGCTCCTAAACCTTTCAAGGAGTTCGATGAAAACGACAAAAAAGGCTTTCTCTCTAAACGGTAAGGCCTTAAATATTTTGCATTGTTCTCTTACCGCCACCGAGCACAAATCGATAAGAGGCATAAAGTCAAAGACATGAGGTTTGGGAAAAATTGGAGACAATCTATGAAGGGACCAAGAAAGTCAAGCAAGCAAGAAAGACCATGCTTGTTAAAGACTTTGAAAACTTTAACATGCATGATGGTGAAAGCATCTCCAAGATGGTGGAAAGGCTTGACAATATTGTCAATCCTCTTGTGGCCCTCGGTAAAGTCATCTCCTAAGAAGACAAGGTGACTAAGGTATTGAATGCTCTTCCCGACTCATGGTCCGAAAAAGTAACGGCAATCACGGAGACACAAAATATTGAGACACTCAAGTTTGACGAGCTTATTGGAAATCTCCTCATCTATGAAGTCTATCTCAAGGAGAGGAAAAATTCCAAACCATCCATAAATCAATCGGGTATGCAAATTATTCCTAAAGGTCTTGCTTCTTCTTCTAATGCATACTATGATAATGATGATGATGATGATGAGACGGCCGCACTTGTTAGAAAAATTGCAAAATTTGTGAATAAAAATAAAGCAAGAAAACCAAGAGATAATGCTTGCTTTAAATGCGGAAAACTCGGGAACTTCATTGCCGATTGCCCAAAGCTCGATGAAGAGGAGCAAAAGAAAAGGAAGCCTTTCACGAAAAAGAAGGCTCTAAATACGGAGGTCAAAACGTGGGATGAACTACTCGAAACAACCGGCGAGGAAGGAGAGACCGAACATGGTCTCATGGCCATAGACGATGAAAATAATGAGGTACGCTCTAATTCTTCTACTTCCTCCATAGTTGATGATTTGCAATGTGATTTTGATGAATTGCAAATTGAGTTTCAAAATCTAATTGTTAAATACAAAAATTTGAAAAAGGAGCATAAGGAGCTTAAGGTTTAAAAAGAAAATTTATTTACCTCTTATGAATCTTTAGACAAAGCTCATACTCTTACTCTTACTAGAGTTCACTCTCTTGAAACCGAAAAGGAATTGCTCACAAAAGATATTGAATGTTTGAAAAATGATGTGCATCGTTTCAACATAAGCACGGGCAAAGTCACAAAAATTTTAGATGCACAAAGAGGTGAGCATTCCAAATTAGGACTTGGTTATAAGCCATTTCAAAGCGTTTTTAAAAAGAATAACCAAGGTCCGACTTTTGTACGTGCTAGTAATTCTAATACTCCTACTTGTTTTTATTGTGGCAAAGTTGGACATTATGCTAATAATTGCAAATTGAGAAATAGCTCTAGACATGTTTGGAGACCCAAAGGTCTCAAGACTAACCCCCATGGACCCCAAAATTATAGGGTACCTAAAAGAAATTCTTTTGTAGGTAATAGGGGCTATAACAACAATGGAAGATTCAAAATGGCTCGTGGACAGCGGATGTTCACGCCATATGACCAGGGGGAGAGAACTTTTTACCAACATCAAGCTCCAAGAAGAGGGTATGGTCATGTTCGGCAATGGCAAAGGAAGAATTCTTGGAAATGGAGAAATTGGTAACTCTTCATTCTCTCTTAGTAATGTTCTTTTAGTAGAAGGGCTTAAGTTTAACTTGATAAGTGTTAGCCACCTTTTTTATTCAAATTATGATGTTTCCTTCAATAAAGAAAAATGCCTTATACTTAAAAATGGTGAAATTATTTGTGAAGCAAATAGAAAAGGCAATCTTTACAAAATTTGTACAAGTGATTTGGTTAGTCAAAATGTTTCTTGTTTAGTCGCCAATAATGATTTAACTAGTTTATGGCATAGGCGACTTGGACATGTTGGATACAAGAATTTGAAAAATATTTACAAAAACCAACATGTGAAATGACTACCCAAATTGAATTTTGAAAATCTTGGCTTATGTGACACTTGTCAAAAGAACAAATTAGTTAAAAGTAGTTTTAAGCCCAAAAATGAAATTTCCACAACCAAACCCCTACAATTGCTTCACCTTGATTTGTATGGGGATATTGGTACGGCAAGTCTAAGTGGAAAACATTACACTTTCGTTATTGTCGATGATTTTTCTAGATATACTTGGGCTCTTTTTCTTACCAATAAAAGTGATGCCGTTAATGGGTTTGTTAAGTTGTGTAGACTAAGGGATATGCTCATAATTTTTCGGCTCCAATGATTCCTCAACAAAATGGAGTAGCCGAAAGAAAAAATCGGACACTGTAAGAGATGAGTCGGTCCATGCTCAATGAATTTTCACTTCCAAAATATTTTTGGGCCGAAGCCGTAAGTACCGCTTGCTATGTTATTAATCGGGTTTATATTCGTCCTAAAATGAATAAAACTCCATATGAGCTTTGGAAAGGTAGAACTCCAAATATTAGTTATTTCAAGATATTTGGTTGTAAATGCTTTATTTTGAATACCAAGGATCAATTGGACAAACTTGATCCTAAGGCCGATGAAGGGATATTTATGGGATATTCAACAAAAAGCGAAGCATATTGGTTTTACAATAAGACTAGTGTAGTTGTTGAAGAATCTATCCATGTCAAATTCAATGAAGCTTCGGGTGTTGAAAGAATACCCAATGATGAAAGTGATGAAGAGGATATTATTGAACCAATTGTTCAAGTTGATGATCAACCATCTACATCAAATGATCAACCTTCCACTTCAAATGGTCCTCAAGAAAATAGAGGTGATACCTCGGATCTTCCCGTTGCATTGAAATTTAAGGGAGATCACCCAAAAGATCTTATTATTGGTGATCCCCTTGACAAAGTGATGACCCGGAGAAAATTTTCCGAGAAAGCTCTTATTTCTCAAAAGGAGCCTAAAAATGCTAAGGAGGCTATTGAGGATGAGGATTGGTTCTTAGAGATGCAAGAGGAGTTAAATCAATTTGAAAGAAATGATGTATGGGAATTGGTACCTTGTCCTCTATCTCAAACTATTATTGGTACAAAAGGGGTATTCCGGAACAAACTTGATGATCAAGGCAACATTGTTCGAAATAAGGCAAGGTTAGTAGCTCAAGGGTATTGTCAAGAAGAGGGTATTGACTATGATGAAACTTTTGAACCCGTAGCACGTTTAGAAGCTATTCGTGTTTTACTTGCCTATTCTTGTTTTAAGAATTTTAAACTTTACCAAATGGATGTTAAATCCGCTTTCTTAAATGGTATTATTCAAGAAGAAGTCTATGTAAAACAACCTCCGGGGTTTGAAAATTTTTCTAGGCCTAATGATGTTTATAAACTTAAAAAGGCCTTGTATGGTTTAAAGCAAGCACCCTGTGCATGGTACGATAGACTTAGCTCTTTTCTTTTGCAAAATGGTTTTATAAGGGGTAAAGTTAATACAACTCTCTTTGTTTTTGAAAAAGGGCAAGATTTCTTAATTGTGCAAATTTATGTTGATGATATTATCTTTGGTGCTACTAATGATTCTTTCTGCAAGAAATTCTCTAAATTGATGCAAGGAGAATTTGAAATGAGTATGATGGGGGAGCTCAACTTCTTTCTTGGACTTCAAATTAAGCAATGCCAAGAAGGCATATACATTTCACAATCTAAATATACAAAAGAACTTTTGAAAAAGTTCGGCATTAAAGAAGGAAGAACCGTTTCTACTCCCATGGCAACAAATGTCAAAATTGACAAAGATGAAAAAGGAAAGTCCGTGGATGAATCAAAGTATCGAGGTATGATTGGTAGTTTACTTTATCTAACCGCTAGTAGACCGGACATTCTTCATGTCGTATGCCTATGTGCTCATTTTCAAAGCAATCCCAAAGAATCTCATGTGAGTGCCGTTAAAAGGATTTTTCGATATTTGAAAGGCACTATTCAGTATGGTCTATTTTATCCAAAGAATGAAAATTTTTCTCTTAAAGGTTATAGTGATTCGGATTATGCGGGAAATATTGATGATCGGAAAAGTACTTCTGGATCATGTCAATTTTTAGGCGATTGCCTAGTTTCTTGGTTTTCAAAGAAGCAAAGCGTGTTTCTCTTTCAACTACGAAGTCGAATATATTTCCGCCGCTTTTTTTTGACTCAACTTCTTTGGATGAAACAAACCTTAGCGGATTACAAATGCTCTTTTGAAAACGTACCTATTTTTTGTGATAATATATCCGCTATAAATATTGCTCAAAACCCGGTTCATCATAACCGTACTAAACATATTGATATTCGACATCATTTTCTAAGGGATTGTGTTTCAAAACGAAAAATTGAGTTATCTTTTGTACCATCTCAAGATCAATTAGCAGACATTTTTACAAAACCGCTATCTTCCGAGACTTTTGCGTCCATACGAGCTCGGTTAGGCATAATGCATATTGAATTAGGTTTACGTTTATATTTTGCATGTTTTTAAAACTTAGGGGCGATAAATCGGATTTTTGGTTGAAAATTCGGATTTTGAAAAACTTGACAAAACAGTGGGCTGAAAAGGTTGAGGGCAACCGGTCGACCGGTCGCCCTGAGCTGTTTTTTGAATTAAAACCGTTCTGTCTTCAGCATTCGACATTTTAACTTATTTTTGCCATTTTTCGTCCCCTTTGCCAAATTCACACAAATTTCACTCAAAATTGATTTTCATGCATTCTATTCATATCTTGGACCTTATATAGCATGTTTATCATCATCATTGCTCATCTTTACCGATCGAATGGTAAGAATTTTCCTTTCTTTGCTCAATTGGGTTGAACCCTTGAGCTTGTGGCTTTCTTGTATATTTTTTGATGAAATTATCTTATGATCATGTTGAGCTTAATTGTTATATTGTATTGTATGATGTTTGATGTGAATTGGCGATGAAAATTTTTGGCTTGATCCATTTACAAGGGCTATATACAACTTCTTTTAATTTTTACGCCCACAAGGTGTTCGATAAAATGTCACAATGAATATTTCAACTTCTACATGATTCTTTTGCTTCCAAAAGTCTTACAAACTTATTGAGATCATGTTTTGGCAAATAAAACGAGAGTATGGACTCTTCATGATACATTTCTCCCATTTTCCCTGGATTTTAAGCGTAAATTGCTCAATGGTTGAGAAACCGTCTATTTGGCGCACTTTGATGTAATTATATGATGTTTTTATCATCCTAACATTCTTTTTGATGATTCCAAAGGGGGAGAAACAGGATATTGGCTCGTTAGCTAAAAGAAGCTGATAAAAGCTCGTTATAAAAGCTATAAGCTACGGCTTCCTTAAGCCAAGTATACCTAGTCCACGACTTGTATTATGCACTCAATTGCAAAAGATTATAAGTATTTTGACAGGGGGAGCTTCTTAGCTTATGATGTTTATATGCATCTTATATAATCTTGTTATAGCTTTTGCAGAATCTCTTGTTGATATGCTCATAGATATGGGGAGCTTTGTATGGAATGTTTTTAACGGATAGTTCACTCGTAAAACCGGAAAATTTATTCATTTTCAAAATCGTCCTCGAAAAAATTGTTTTGGTTTGTAATCATCAAAAAGGGGGAGTTTCTTAGATAAGTGTTTTTATCATGATTTTGATGATTTTGTTCGATTTTGTTCAAATGAGTTTTTAAACCAAAACAATGTCCCTAAATGTTGTCTAAATTATTCCGATCGACTTAAAATATTTTTACTATTTTTCAGAGTATTTTTTGGAATTTATTTTCGATAAAAAATTGGACAACACATTTATTTCAGGCTCGACCGGTCGCCCTATAGGGCAACCCGTACCTGAGTTGAGTTTTGAAACAGAAAAAGGGACGTAGAAAAATTGAGGGAGGACGACCGGTCGACCACGGTGAGGGCGACCGGTTGACCCCTGGGCGACTAGTACCTGGGAGTCCCTCTTTTGGTTCAGTCTTCTCTGTTTCGTATTTTTATCAACCCCTACCGATCACGATCAATGGCTAATGGCCGCACCCCCTCCGATCGGTCCCCCTGTAAAAAAAGCAGTGAATTCAATTTCAATCTTATCTCTACGCGACCGGTCGCACTTTGTTTATCAAGAAACTATCAGTTGCATTTTTGAATAGCTTTTTCCCTATTTTGTGGGATTGATTTCTAACAGCTATATTGATGATTTTAAATGGTTTCTTTTGCAGCAAATCACTCCCCAATGAGGAGCCTATGTCTGGAAATCAAAGCCAAGACCTCTCCTATAAATAGAGACTTCATTCAAGCAACAAGATACAACACTCTATACAAGCAAATAGCAATCAAGCAAACACTTTGAACCTTGTTTAGCAAATTGATAACTACCATTATTTTGCATCTTGATTTAACAAAATTACTACTCCATCCTATTCATAATAGGTGTCTTTTGACACATAAAAATTTATTCAAATAGAATGTTTTTTTATGTTTTCAAGACTAATGAGAAAATATTTTTCCCAAATTACCCTTATTAACAATTGTGACACCCCACTTTGGGATAGCTATGTAATATCATCACAATGGAAATTATGGAATAATTAGGATTTTAGAAATTGTATTTGTAAGGAATAATTATGGTATTATTTACTAATTAAGAACTTATATCATTATGTTAAATTAATTTTAGGTAAGTGATCCTTATTTCATAAGAAGATATAAATTTATTCAGTACACACTTAGCAACATATTAAGAATAGTATATATTTTCACCAGCATGCTTCAATAGTTGTGCAATACCCTACTTATTAATTTATGTGTAGCAGCCTGCTTCAGCAGCTTAAGTAGTAGTTGTGCAAAGATCGACTTATTAATTTATCGGTTTGCAAAAGAGCCGCTTTAGTAGCGTTTGGTTTGCAGCAGCTTTTGTACTAGTAGTTGTGCAAATGATTTGCTTATTATTTTTTTGCGGCTAAACAACAAACTTGCAACAATGACTTTTTTGTAGAGATGTGCAAATACTTGCTTAATCAGTTAAATTGATTTGCAACCGCTTCTATTGCGTCACCGCCCGTGCAGCCAGAAGCTTTTTGAAAACTATAAATAGAATGTTCTTATTATTTTTCAGTTCATTCAGAAACCAACAAACTTTCGTTCTCTTTCATATTTTTTATATACTTCATATTCCTATCTTCATATTATTCCTATTTATTTCCAACTCCATCACGACCTCGTTATAAACTGCCATTGTGAGTCATCTCTTGGAGTCATTCTCGGAGTCAAGCCTAGCGAAGGATTATGTCTTGATTGCCCCTACTCAAATGAAGATCCGAACCAAAAGTGAGTAAAATATCATTTTTCCAAAGAAAATAGGTTTGCTTATAATTTCATAAATTTCACGGTATTAACTATATTTCATTACTTTAAGGCCTTAAACTATTTTGTAACTTTACGGTATATGCAAATTTCACGATATAAGATTGTTTGATGATTGTTTTTCTTTTTGTTAAAGAAACATAAATTGTATCATTCGTGGTTTGAATTTACATTTATGCTTGCAATATAACTCTTGTAACCGTTTGACTTGGCCTTTGGGTGAATGAATGTCATTTTGCCAATATAATTGTATCATTCATGGTTTGAATGAATGTCATTTTGTAACTGTTATTGGAAGAAAAAAGAAGGAGGTTTTTGGTCACATTAAGGACAGTGTTTGGAAAACATTCAACAGTTGAGAAATAAGGCATTGTCACGAGAAGGAAAAGAAGTATTGATTAAGGCGGTGGCCCAAGCGATACCCTCGTACTTCATGAGTACATTTCTATTACATGTTTCGGTGCTTGATGAGTTGGAGAAGATGGTGAACTTATATTGGTGCGGATCTAGTAAGGATAAAACAAAAGCAATCAATTGGATGAGGAAAGATAAACTCTGTAGAAAAAAGAAAGGAGGTGGACTCGGTTTCAGAGATTTACACTGTTTTAATGTCGCACTACTTGGGAAACAAGGATGGAAATTCTTGATGGAACTGGATGCGCTAGTAACAAAAAATTCAAAGCTAATATTTTCCTCGAGGAAATTTGTAAATGTGAAATTAGGCTCCAATCCTAGTTTCGTTTGGAGAAACATTTGGAATTCGCAAGTGGTGCTACAGAAAGGGATTCGATGAAGGATAGGAAATGGAAACAATATCAGAGTGTAGGAGATCCTTGGTTAAGGGATGAGAATAATTTTTTTGTTACAACTCCCATTAACCCAAGTATCCCACCTATTACTGTGAGTGACCTTATTATTCTTGGTTTAAGACAGTGGGATGTCAGAGTTGCTGGAGGATCTTTTTGATGATATAGATGTGCATATTTCAAACATCCCTTTGAATAATGTGGCTGGGGCTAACATATATATTTGGCATTTTGACAAAAAGGGAATTATGTGTTGAAGAGTGGCTACAGAGTTGCTTGAGGTATGGAAAACGGGGTGCAACTGATTATTCAAGGGTGTGGAGGAAGATCTGGAAGCTAAGAATTCCATCCAAATTCAAGCATTTCTTTTGGACAGCATATCAAGATTGTATTCCTACTAGATGCAATCTTAGGCAAAAAAATATTCTTGTTGAGAGCTGTTGCGTTTTCTGCCATAAAGAACTGGAGACATGCTGGCATTTATTTGTGTCATGCCAATATAATATGTTTTGCTGGGAAGAAGCAGGATTAATTCAGGTGATGGAACAATGGGCAGACAAAGTTGAGTCATTTATGGAGCTTGTTGATTGTTGTATAAATGATTCAGATACATGGAGAGCAACAAAATGTGGTGATTTTTTGGAGTTTATGGAGACAAAGAAATGATGAAGTTTGGAACAAGGTTCATGCATCACCTATTGGTACGACTAAAACGGCTTTGTGTGTCTTAAACGATTGATGTACAACAAATTTGGTGATAAATTAGATAATGATGCTAACCAGCAATCAAATATGGAAGAAGGGTGGATAAAACCAGTTTTTCCTTTCCTAAAGTGCAATGTAGACGCAACATTGAACAGAGGAAATAATGAGACAGGTGTGGGGATGGTACGATAAAGGAGATTTTGCCGTTGCTAGGTCGATCACATTTGAAGGTTTGTATGAAACGAGAGAAGCCGAAGCCATGGGCATTAGAGAAACACTCTCTTGGATATATGGCATTGTTAGAAACAGATGCCAAATTTATAGTTGATAGGTTATCATCTGAAGAAAAAGGGGAATCCGAGTATGACAGGATTTAGAAGAATGTCGAGCTTTCTTGCGTGGTGTACCAGCTATTTTGGTAGTGTTTGCCCATCGTAGTAGCAATAGGGTAGCTCATGAACTAGCAAAAGAATTCTTTTCTTTTGATAGTCTGTCAACGTGGAATTCTCCACCTTCTTGTGTTGTTAACTTATTGTTTGCGGATATTACGCATTAATAAAAATTTCTTCTTCTAAAAAAAAGGTGACAAAAAAAAGATATTGATTGAAATATTAGGTTTTTAATCTTTTGACCATTTCTTGATGATTTCCAACCAATGACTAGTCTATTAATTGGTTTTGGTACTCTAAGGATGTAGACTAAGGCTTTACCTTACAATTGGAATTGACATTTATAATATAGTTATTTGTTTGAAGTTTATGAGACTATAAAGGCGAATGGACTAGAATGAAACTTAACCACTATAAGACCTATGATGTCATACGCTTCGAACAACAATATTTTTGTAGATTGAAGTTGGACTCAATCGAACTTTTGGATCAAGATCATATACAATTATAATTAAGCCATTAATTCTTGAAGGCTTCTAATAGTTTCTTTAAGACGTATGACATTATCTATTGATTAGTTAACGGTGTGTATTAATAAAAGCTTATTGAAATTTGACATTTAAGAATGATTAATATGATAAAAGAATGATACAGTCCTAGAAAAAGATTCAAAAATTGTCTCTAGATTTTTGAAACGACTATATGAAATATTGGAGAAGTTTCTTTTGCATTGTTATACATAGTGTTGATGTAAGCGTTTCTCCCTAGTTTTATTAGTGAAGCTAAATAAGTGTGCATCATTTGAGTTGATTCAATATATAACGGATTTGTTTGAGGAATAGGTGACCTGGAATCAGTAATTCTGAATTATATTAGAGAAAATACTTGAGTTGTGAATAACTGGAGAATACAATGTTATGATGTGTTTTAGAATTTTTTTATCCTGACTGCTTGTGAGTGTTAGGCTTGAAAAGAATAATTAGTTGTTCTGACTTGACATTTCACTTTCTTTGTTACATAAGACAAATAAGATTATGAATCATGTCTTCAATTGAGTCTGAATAAGGGGAAGACTGAATCATCGATATCATGGGAAAGTATGGGTACTAAATTGGTGAGTCGCAATTGTCATGTATCAAGCCAGCAAAGTGTCTATAGTTCAGGTACTAAAATATCAATAATCCTAAAAATATTCCGGAGGCTGGGTCTTTGTTGGATTCTTCACCGATACTTTTGAGTTTTGTTGCTAAGTTTCGCCTGATTTGAGGTTGGAGAGTATCTGACTATTTGGTCCTGTATGTATTCTGAATCACAAAAAAGCCTCTGACCTAGTGCTATATATTAATGCCATTTACCTTAAACTGTCAATTTACTTCAATAATTTTTTTTTTTTTTTTTTTTTTTTTTTTTTTTTGAGGAAGATCAATAATTCGTTAAATACTAAGTGTGATATATTTAACTAGAGAAATTATTCTTTAATCCGGTTGCCTACCCCCAATCCAAAATCAAAATCAAGGGTTGTTTTGATTCTATTTTAAATATGGGATAATTGCGAAGACCACCTGATGTTCCAGCTAATTTAAAAAAAATAGATGTTTTTGAAAATTGCAGAAAAACCTTGAGATTTGATTTCATTTTACAGTTTCTTTTTTCATAAGCAAAACAAAAAACACATTTCAAATATCTCCTCATAATTATTGAAATACAGTCTTAAATTTAAGACATAACCAAATTTGAAGGGTTTTTTGTAATAGAAAATTACACTAAAGTCCATGTACTATTCATATTTTACACTATACCGTATAAATTATTGTTTTATTATATTTTTCTTATAATAATAATGAAAATAATCTATTACGATTAGATCATTTACATCATGTTTCCGTATAATAGATTAATAATCCCTTAAATTCTTTTTTTCTTACCAGAATGCAGTTGGATGTTCTAGCCGATTTTAGGGTTGTTCATTACAGCCAACCTTAACATGCATCAGGATGGTTGGTGTGAACCATTAGCGTAGCCAAGGAGGGGCCAACCTGGGCCCCGGCCCCCCTTCTTTTAAAAAAATATTTTTTACTAAGCAATTTTTTTAAAAAAAAATATTATATTAGTTGAAATTTATATGATTTTTCATGGTTTTTCTATTCGACCCACTTCACTTTCGTGTACCGGTCCAGCCTACTATACTGTCCTGACTAGGCCATTGGTGTCAACACTACAAAAGAAAGCAAAAATTGTAGCACAAATTTATACATTATTGGCACAAATTTATACATTATTGGCACAAATTTATACATTATAGTACATCAGGTTTAGGGTAATTTCCACTCATTTTTTAAAAAAAAATTAGAAACATTTTGTGTTGTCTTGTAATTAGCCCAATCTTATCCTCAAAAGTGATAATATAATGGACGCTAGATTTCCGCATGATAAAACTTCGATTCCTCCGAGATTCTAGCGTAGAGCTGTACGACTAAGAATATTCATATTTTGTCCATATTCAAACTTCCCATTTAGTATATATATATTAGAAGTCCCCCTCCCATCTCCTCTTATATCAGTAAATATATTTCATTCTGTCGGTTGCAAGCAAACCTATCGTCCCATTTTCTTTTCCTCGCATATCTTGGATTAATTTCTTGAAGATGGCTGATTACGTACGCACACAATCTTCCGACATCAAGCTACTCAAAACGGAGTTCCGCGCTACTTGTTCCTCGCCTCATCAACTTGACATCATCAACTTCAACTTTTCATTCAAAATCATATTGTCGGATTGGGTTATACTTGAAGATTCTACAGAGCCCGTGTTTGTGAGACAATTGAACCGAGGATCCATAATCGATATAGCCGTTCCTGTAAGTTTGGAGGATTTCATTAACTGCGGAAAAGCGCGGGAGGCCATCGACCGAGTAGTCAGACAAATATTGAGGGATGATGATGATATGATCCAGTTTGCATTGTTGAAAGCATTCAAAGTGTTGGTTGATATGTCCAAGCCCAGAGACCCGGCCGACGTTCTCGATCTTCATTTCGGTGTATTGGTGGATAACAGACTTGTTTATGACCAAAGACGCGCCATAATTGAGGAAAGCGAACCTCGTATGGTTCCGGCTTCAGAGTCATCGATTGAATCAATATTGAAGAGAAAGGTCATCGTCGTCGATAATAACATGGAGATGGTGACTTGCTCCATCTGCTTGGAAGACTTCACTGAAGGATTAATAAGCATGCCTTGTTCCCATGTTTTTCACGGCGACTGCATTACTCATTGGTTGAGGACTAGTCATTATTGCCCTATTTGCCGCTTCCAGATGCCAACCAGCTCTAATTAATTAGATGCATATATAGATTTCTTTCAAATTCTTTAATTTGTAATGATTTTCATACACAACAAGTCCGTAACGAAGGAAATCGTAAAGTACGGTCTAGATCTGCCTTATTAAGGTCTTAGGAATGTATCAAATATTGTGTTAATTAAACATTGTACATTTATTCTTTTGAGTTGAATGGGAGTCATTTTTTTCTGATTAGTAGAGCAGTGTTCTCAATTATGTTTTATATTTCTTTCAATAGATGTATTTGATTTCGGAATTACTCTGTATTGATTGTTAGACTCTGCATAAAAATTCCATCAATGTTCTTGGAAAAATTGTAATCTAGAATTAATAGCTTGTCATGACTTGGAGTGTGTAGCAAAATGAATATCTAATATCAAGGAACTTGTTCTAGGCTTATTTAACGATTTGTGTCATTTGCCAGAAACTTTTGCAGAATTGGAATGGTTTAGGGTAGGGTTAACTTTTGCAAAATTGGGGTGGTTTAGAGTAGGGTTTAATTTCTTATGTGGAGGCGCAATTGGTTATTGCGCTAACACATTTCAGCAAACGGGCGCCTACTTATGTTATAATGGCATGCCGTCTCTTATTCCAGTTTTTTAATATGTAATTTCTTGTTGTTTTTTAAATATCATGTGTTGTAGGTTTTATTATTTAATCGCGTTTTGATTCAGTAATATTTCATATTCTAGTATCCAAAAATTGTGTATTTGGAATTGGTGCCTCCACATAAGATAGCAACTAGTTGATGTAGTACCATAATCCATATATACAGGCTAATTTGACAGTATATGACAAATGCCACAAATTTTTTTGCGAAATTAGAGTGAATTGGGAGGGTTTTGAGATATTATGTGTAGGTTAGCGTCTACAAGCGGGCGTCATTCCCAAGGCGCGCCATCGACATCTTTCTTTTTTTTTTATTCTGACACAGTAGGCGCTAGTCGCCTACTACCTCTTTTTTTTCGAAAATTAAATTTAAATTCAAAAAAAAATTATGTGAGACGGTCTGATGGATATAATCCATGAGACGGATTCAATATTTAAATATAATTTTGACCCAAATCCATGCCCATTAAAATATAAGACATTCTCTTTTAAATATTAAATAAATACACAATTTTCGGATAACTAGAATGTGAAATATTATTGAATGAAAACGCAATTAACCGGTACACTAGCCATCGAAACACTATCAATCTTGGCATGAAGAAGAACTTCCTTGCTTAGCATTATGTCGTGATGGCAAGTAGCGTAAGGGTGAGCCGACAAGTTGCTTGAGTTGGAGAAGTTCCTGTTGTTCGCATACGAGTACAAAGAGTATGTTTGATACATGTTTTTATCTTAATTTTGATGATTTTATTTTATCACCAAAACAATGTTTTTAAAGGTTGTCCAAATACTCCTAAATGATTTAAAATGATCTTAATATTTTCCGGAGTATTTTCTCAAAGTTTATTTTCGTCTAAATTGGACAACGCTTTTAATGATTTTACGTTATTGGGTTTTCACTCTCAAAAGATGTTTCTAAATGTTGTCCTAATACTTCCGATCGGTTTAAAATGTTTCTACTATATTTTGGAGTATTTCTTGGGTTTTATTTTCGACAAAAATTGGACAACATTTGCCTCGTGGTCGACCGGCCGCCCCTATAGGCAACCCGTACTCAAGATGTTTTTAGAAAAAGAAAATGAGACGGAAGAAAAAAAAAGCAGTCGACGTGCCGCTCAGGCGTCGACCGTCGCCAGTGCGGCCACTGCACTGCAGTGTGTTTCAAACGAACGTTTAATCCTTGCAAAATCCATGAGGGGACCGGTTGGGGTGATGGTCGACGGTCGCCGAGGCGACGCCGACGGCCGCCCGTGTTATTTTTCTGTGTATTCTTTTCAACGTCTATTTCGTGCGACCGGTCGCCTATGTTTTGACAAAAATTTCGACCGTTTGACAAATGAGACAAACTTTCCTTAAATTGTGGGATTGATTTCTATCTATATTCTTGATTTTAATTGTATTTTTTAGAGATTTTCAATCCCCAAGAGGAGCCTATGCTTGATCTAACATCTCCTATAAATAGAGGAAGTTTTGGAGCAACCAATACAACATTTTGAGATACAACACAACAAGATACACTTCAAGCAAACACTTGGTCTTTCATTGTCTTATTTCTTGTTGTAATTTGCCTAGCTATTCACTTTCACATTCTTGAGGTCTAGGCTATTCTTGATTACACTTGCACTCCATTGTATCAATCATTATCGAGTTGTAATCTTGATTTTTTGGTTATCATTCAAACACAAGATATCCTTGTGAGTGTTCTTGTGGTAAGAGCACACTTGGATGATCTAGGTGATAGGTGCAAGAAGATTGTGGTAATCTTCTTATTGAGGTGTTGAAGAATTCGGTATTCTTCAAGGTTGAAGATTGTGGTAATCTTCACAAGGTGCCGTTGAAGGAAGATTGTGGTAATCTTCAAAAGGAGATTGTGGTAATCTCTAAAGGTGGTGTTGAAGAAGAGTGTGGTGCTCTTCAAGGTGTTGTAAGTTGAATTTGTATTAATTTTGGTAATTAATAAAATTCTTTTTCTTTTCGAAATCCATCCAGGATATCTTTGGGGTGGTAGAGGATTAGGCCCTAGGTGGGTTGAACCTCTTTAAATCAACGTGTGTTGTTTACATTCCGCACCTTCATTATTTTGTTTGAGCATTCAATTTTTAAAAGAGGGCGAAATTGAAAAGATGGAGATAATCTATTCACCCCCCCTCTAGATTATCGTAGCCGCTTGGACTTACAGAGTATAATTAGGAAATTTGCAGACCTACTCCCTTTTCCATTTCAGTTTACTACAAAATTATTAAAACTTATTTATACAATGACAATTCTCTAACCAATGACTGATTTATTTGACTAATAGTAATATTTGACTGGCGCCTACTATGTCAGAATTAAAAAAAAAAAAAAAAGATGTCAGTAGGCACCCTTGGAAATGGCGCCTACAAAAATAGGAGCCTACACTTAATATATCAAACTCCTCCCAATTCACCCGTGTTTCCCAAAAGTCTGTCGAATTTGCCACATACTGTCAAATTAGCCATTTGGGTTGTTTTAATAGTTGAAGGGTGTAGCGACTCAATTTTTTTCAAAAGTCGCATTCGTTAGAGTTTTACCTTTCATGTTATTCTTCTGATTAATTTTAATAAATAATTCATGAATAGGTTTATTTATTAATAAGTACTACATATATAGTGTTCATTAAATAACGCCTAAGAATAATATTATTGTTAAAAGGAATAACATAAAACCTAAAAGGTATTATATAAAATGTTTTTCTATATATAAAATAAGGCATAATATATATATACACACATATATCAGTAGGCTAATCATGATATATATTATGTATGTTACTATTGCATGCAAATATACACACACTTTAAGTTATATTATACTAATGTAACTAAACTTCTGCATGCATGAAATTACTTTAGTTACGTGGCATTCAATTACTAATTCCTAGTGCCTAAGTCATTTAGTAAGGTAGCAGATGAAGTTAATCCATTACCACATATACACACACGTGGTGAGGCATGCAATTATACATAGTTTTATATTATGAAAGTTATCAAGTTAAAATAGTAGATAAGTTACAAGTGATCCTAGTAAGCACTTTTGTGTTAGATTAGTAACACACATACACACCAAACATAGCCACGTATGATTATGTTTCACTTGACTCATCAATTTCCAACTTAAGTTCATCTAATTAAGTAAGTTTATATATATGTTAGGTTATCCTATTCATTTGCCGGATGACTAGCTTAAATCAAAGCACCCATCACATCGAAGTTAATAAAAATAGAGTATAATTAAAACAATAGAATAGCTAATTAGCGATGCAAAGATAGTTGAGTCGCACGACTTTTATATCAACATCATCGATCACTCGTATTTTATCGGAAGTCGTATAAAGGTGGGGTAACTCTTGATCCGTAAGTGTGTCGTACTGTTATAATCATTGTTGTTCCATGTGTCGTTTATTTGAACAAATGAATGGACTCTCCTTCGGGAAGTCAAAGAATGAATGAATGGGATTCACTTTCGGGTAATCCAAATGAAATGAATCCTTCCGCAATAATATAATCCCGATACTAAAAAGCAAGTTTAGTGTCGCTCCCGAGCCTAGCGGGTTCGGGGCGCCACAAAGTGGTATCAGAGCAGGTCTACTTTTCTGTAGATTTGGAAAAAAAAACGGGGGTTTGATTAGTCTATTTTTAATGAAAGATTGTATTGTCGAGGGAGAACCGTACTCGTGTCTGCAGTCCCCTGGCCAAGATCTTGCAAGTCATATTACTATGATGACACGCCTACGAGCTGCGACAATGCGTGCAGGTTATACCATCACAGACTATCAGGCATCAGTGCGATTATTAGAAGCAACGCGGAACCCCCACAAGGGTATACTCCAAACGATTTTTGATGATATGGTTGAAATGGATTCTTGTGGTGGGCCAGAAATTAACTACAACCGTTTCTGTGAAGGAGTTCTGCATATATGGCGACAACATAATAAACATGAACAACGGGGTCGTCGATCGGAGCACAAGGCTGAAAAGCTTAAACGAAAAGCTTTTCGTTTGCAAGAAGAGGCTCAGGCTTGCCTTCGAGAGGCCTACTATCACACAGAAGATGCCCACTGTGAATTTGAGGAAGCTGGAATAGAACCTCAGAATGTGGAGCCTCAACAGTGGTATGATGATGTCACTCCATCACAGGAATCAGGGCCCGGACTAGAGGGTCGTGTAGGAGGACAACCACCAGCTAGTTTTTATCTTGAGGAAGAAAGCCAAGGGAGTGCTACGTATCCAGGAGAGGGTATATAATAGAGGCACACACACCTAAAAGATATAAAAAAAAACAGTAGTGTACTTGATGTATATATATACGAGTTTGGTAGATCGAGTCTATCTTGTTTTGCATTTGACATAGGGATATATGGTAGGTCGTCTGGCTCATGTTTTATACCAAGGTTGAGCATGTAGTCTCATTTTTGGTGTATGTATTGTATATAAAGATGGTCGTAAAGCCCTGGTTGCAATATTAAAAAAAAAATATGATGCGTAGTTATGGTTTGATTCTATTTCTACTTCTTTAAATATCATTTATTTCTATTCCGCTATTCATATAACTCATCGAAAATTTGCGTATTTAGGAGAATCATGCCAAGAAGATTATTACATGGAAGAAATGATCCATCTGGGAACCCCACGAATCAAGAACATGCTACAACTGATGCTGGAGAATCAGGAGCCAACTTTGCTAGAGACTTTTTGAACACTTTACAGGATTTTCTGCAACAACAAACTCCCATTAACAATGTACGTGATGAACCACAACCAGAAATGCGAACAAATGAAGTGGTCGAGCAATTTCGCCGTTCGCACCACCAAGGTTTAAAGGAAAAGAAGGACCGTTGCATTTGAAGAATGGTTGCTCGAACTGGGAACGTATATTTGATCATATGGAATGTGCGGAAGAACAAAAGGTTCGGTGTGCTATTTTTCAATTAGCTGAGGATGCTGGACATTGGTGGGCATCACATGCTAGGACGATGACAGAGGAACAAAAACAAACTTTGACCTGGAATGAGTTTAAGGAGATAATTATGGATCGATATTTTCCTCAATATATTCGAGATCAAAAAGAAACCGAGTTTTTAAACTTGAAGCAAGGAATTCTTCCAAAGAATGGAGTATGAAAGGCGTTTTAATCAATTATCTCGATACGCCCCATATTTAGCAGATACCGAACAGAAGAAAGCTAGAAGATTTGAAAGGGGATTACGTCCTGAAATAGGAGGAATAGTATCAGGACTAAAACTACCAACTTATAGAGAAGTTGTGGAACGTCCTCAAGTGGTTTCGACCAGCTTGAATCTAGAAGCCCCATTACCAAAACCGCAAGACATGATCGGAAAGAGAAAATGGGACCCACGTAACTAAAGAAATAATGTTCAACAAGTTAACAACAATGAAAGCAGTGAAGGTGTTAAGAAAGCGAGGAAGTCAAGGATTCTTGGTTAATGTAATGAGTACAAAAACTTCTGAGTTAACAATAGCTGACATACCAGTAGTCAGAGACTATTCAGATGTATTTCCAAATGATTTACCGGGAATCCCATCAGACAGACAGGTTGAGTTTACAATAGATTTGATACGGAGCAACACCTATATCAAAAGCACCTTATCGAATGGCACCGAAACAATCGCAAGAGTTAAAAGTTCAAATTCAAGAATTGTTAGATAAAGGTTACATCAGGCCTAGTGTTTCACCATGGGGAGCACCTGTGTTATTTGTGCAGAAGAAAGATGGAACGCTCAGAATGTGTATAGATTACAGAGAACTCAACCGATTAACTATCAAAAACAAATATCCACTGCCGAGAATCGATGATCTTTTTGATCAGTTGAACAGCGCTAGTGTATTCTCAAAGATTGACTTGAGATCAGGGTACCATCAATTGAAAATTAAGGAATGTGATATCCCTAAGACAGCATTTCGAACACGATACGGGCACTACGAGTTTATAGTAATGCCATTTGGTTTGTCCAATGCGCCAGGAGTTTTCATGGATCTGATGAATAGAATATTTCACCCATACTTGGATCAGTTCGTCATAGTCTTTATTGATGACATTTTGATATATTCAAGTAGTAAAGTACAACATGAGGAGCACCTTAGGATTGTTCTAGAAACGTTACGTCGGGAAAAATTATATGCTAAGTTTAGCAAATGTGAATTCTGGCTTAGCCGGGTAATGTTTCTAGGCCATATTGTCACTGGTAATGGAATCGAGGTAGATCCAGCCAAAGTTGAGGCGAGATTAAACCGAAAACACCAAAAATGCAAGTGAAGTACGGAGTTTCTTGAGCTTAGCCGGTTATTATAGAAGATTTATCCAGGATTTCTCTAAGATTGCGGGACCAATGACTCGACTAACCCGAAATGATATAAAGTTCCAATGGACAAGAGAATGCGAAGAAAGTTTCCAAAAGCTAAAACAAAAACTGGTTACGACACCAATTTTAGCTACGCCGGATGGGTCTGAAGGATTTGTTATTTATATCGATGCTTCAAAGTCGGACTCGGGGTGTTCTAATGCGTGGAAAGGTTATTGCTTATGCATCAAGACAATTGAAACCTCGTGAGTTTAATTACCCTACCCATGATCTGGAATTAGCAGCGGTGGTACATGCATTGAAGATTTGGCGTCATTATTTGTATGGCGGCAAATGTGAAATTTACAATCGATCGAGAAAAAGCTTAAAGTACTTCTTTACGAAGGAACTAAACATGCGCCGAGAGAAGATGGTTGGAATTAGTTAAAGATTACGATTGTACGATTCATTACCATCCGGGTAAGGCAAATGTAGTAGCCGATGCATTAAGTAGAAAGATCGAAGGACAATCGGCTAAATTACTACGCTACGCAACAAGACTCCCTAATACAGAATTCGCCAAATTAAATATCATCTTTGTGAAACCTCCTAGTACCACTATTGCAATGATAGCAAAGACTAACAATTCAACCTACCTTGAGGGACCGAATCAAGGAGGCTCGGAGTAATGATGGATTTCTATGCAAGGTAAAAGATCGAGCACTCACTTTGGTTATATCAAGGGTTTTGCTATTGCACGGATGGAACAACGATGTACGAAAGAAGATTATGTGTGCCCAAGGATGAAAAGTTAAGAAAGGAAATTCTTGAAGAAGCTCATAACACTCCATATTCAGCTCATCCAGGAGGAACGAAGATGTATAAAGATTTGAAAGAAACCTATTGGTGGCGGAACATGAAACGTTCAATCGGAGAATTTGTAGAAAGATGTTTCACATGCCAACGAGTGAAACCAGAGCATCAACGACCATCTGGATTACTCCATCCGCTGGAAATTCCAGAATGGAAGTGGGAGCATATTACTATGGACTTTGTAACCGGATTACCAAAGACAATAAAGGGTTACACAGCTATTTGGGTGATCATCGATAGACTCACAAAGTCAGCACACTTTTTACCTGTGAAGATGACTTTTAACATGGAGCGTTTAGCCCAAATTTACATAGAATGGGTTGTTAGGTTACATGGAGTTCCAGTATCTATTGTGTCTGATCGAGATCCGAGATTTACTTCAAAATTTTGGAAGAGTTTACAAAGAGCCATGGGAACAAACCTTAGTTTTAGCACAACATACCACCCACAAACTGATGGTCAATCTGAAAGGACCATCCAAACATTGGAAGACATGCTTAGAGCTTGTATGTTGGATCTTGGTGGAAGTTGGGACACGTATTTGCCACTAGTCGAATTCGCCTACAACAATAGCTATCAAGCTACCATAGGAATGGCACCATATGAGGCACTTTATGGAAGGAAATGCAGATCACCAGCTCATTAGGACGAAGTTGGCGAACGGAGAATTTTAGGTCCAGAAATCATTGAGCGAACAACTGGAGTGATTACAAAGATCAGAGAGAAAATTAAAACAGCCCAGGACCGACAAAAATCTTATGCTAATACTCATAGAAAGGATCTACAATTTGAAGTTGGTGAAAAGGTATTCCTTAAAATGGCACCTATGAAAGGAGTAGTCAGATTTGGAAAGAAAGGTAAATTAAAGCCAAGGTTTATAGGTCCATTCGAAATTCTGGAAAGAATTGGAGATGTGGCCTATCGATTGGCCCTACCCCCAGACTTAGCTGATATCCATAATGTTTTTCATGTTTCGATGCTCAAAAAGTATATTCCAGATACTAGTCATATCATTAACTATGAAAACCTCGAGATTAATAGCGATCTCACTTATGAAGAAACTCCAATAGCTATTTTGGGTAGAAAAGTTCACACCTTAAGAAATAGAGAAATATCTCTGGTGTTGGTACAATGGAGCAAACATGGGAAGGATGAAGCAACATGGGAACGAGAAGATGAAATTCAAACCAAATACCCTCATATTCCAACCCAAGTAAGTTAATTTCGAGGACGAAATTTTTATAAATAGTGGAGAGTGTAGCGACTCAATTTTTTCAAAAGTCGCATTCGTTAGAGTTTTACCTTTCATGTTATTCTTCCGATTAATTTTAATAAATAATTCATGAATAGGTTTATTTATTAATAAGTACTACATATATAGTGTTCATTAAATAACGCCTAAGAATAATATTATTGTTAAAAGGAATAACATAAAACCTAAAAGGTATTATATAAAATGTTTTTCTATATATAAAATAAGGCATAATATATATATACACACATATATCAAGTAGGCTAATCATGATATATATTATGTATGTTACTATTGCATGCAAATATACACACACTTTAAGTTATATTATACTAATGTAACTAAACTTCGCATGCATGAAATTACTTTAGTTACGTGGCATTCAATTACTAATTCCTAGTGCCTAAGTCATTTAGTAAGGTAGCGGAGATGAAGTTAATCCATTACCACATATACACACACGTGGTGAGGCATGCAATTATACATAGTTTTATATTATGAAAGTTATCAAGTTAAAATAGTAGATAAGTTACAAGTGATCCTAGTAAGCACTTTTGTGTTAGATTAGTAACACACATACACACCAAACATAGCCACGTATGATTATGTTTCAGCTTGACTCATCAATTTCCAACTTAAGTTCATCTAATTAAGTAAGCCTATATATATGTTAGGTTATCCTATTCATTTGACGGATGACTAGCTTAAATCAAAGCACCCATCACATCTGAAGTTAATAAAAATATAGTATAATTAAAACAATAGAATAGCTAATTAGCAGTGCAACATAGTTGAGTCGTACGACTTTTATATCAACATCATCGATCACTCGTATTTTATCGGAAGCTGTATAAAGGTGGGGTAACTCTTGATCCGTAAGTGTGTCGTACTGTTATAATCATTGTTGTTCCATGTGTCGTTTATTTGAACAAATGAATGGACTCTCCTTCGGGAAGTCAAAAAATGAATGAATGGGATTCACTTTCGGGTAATCCAAATGAAATGAATCCTTCGGGATTAATGCTAGCTAATGGACCGTCTCACAGAGTGGGTCTGGTCAATAATGAATGAATGGTTCTTATAAACTGTATGCGTGTGACAATTGGTTATAACTGCTTACGGTGTTCCCCACTGAGTTTTTATACTCACGCCATATGTGTTATATTTCTATTACAGGCTGAGGAATAGGGCAACTGGGTTGATGACGGTGAGAACGGGTCTCCTCCACCTTTTGTTAATATTTTGTTAAAATATGGGTTTGTAATAAACAGAAGTTCTTTTGTACAAATCTTTTGCTTGGCTGTTTTTTTTTTTTTTGTAATGATATATATAAATATCACGTTATTGGAAAAACAATCTTACCTAGTTTTAAATATTTTATTAGTTTAGCTATTTCAAGAAAACTTCCGCAATAATATAATCCCGATACTAAAAAGCAAGTTTAGTGTCGCTCCCGAGCCTAGCGGGTTCGGGGCGCCACAAAGTGGTATCAGAGCAGGTCTACTTTTCTGTAGATTTGGGAAAAAAAATGGGGATATGATTAGTCTATTTTTATTGAAAGATTGTATTGTCGAGGGAGAACCGTACTCGTGTCTGCAGTCCCCTGGCCAAGATCTTGCAAGTCATATTACTATGATGACACGCCTACGAGCTGCGACAATGCGTGCAGGTTATACCATCACGTATCATCGTGCATCGGTCACATTATTATTAGAAGCAACGCGGAACCCCCACAAGGGTATACTCCAAACGATTTTTGATGATATGGTTGAAATGGATTCTTGTGGTGGGCCAGAAATTAACTACAACCGTTTCTGTGAAGGAGTTCTGCATATATGGCGACAACATAATAAACATGAACAGCGGGGTCGTCGATCGGAGCACAAGGCTGAAAAGCTTAAACGAAAAGCTTTTCGTTTGCAAGAAGAGGCTCAGGCTTGCCTTCGAGAGGCCTACTATCACACAGAAGATGCCCACTGTCAATTTGAGGAAGCTGGAATAGAACCTCAGAATGTGGAGCCTCAACAGTGGTATGATGATGTCACTCCATCACAGGAATCAGGGCCCGGACTAGAGGGTCGTGTAGGAGGACAACCACCAGCTAGTTTTTATCTTGAGGAAGAAAGCCAAGGGAGTGCTACCTATCCAGGAGAGGGTATATAATAGAGGCACACACACCTAAAAGACATAAAAAAAAACAGTAGTGTACTTGATGTATATATATACGAGTTTGGTAGATCGAGTCTATCTTGTTTTGCATTTGACATAGGGATATATGGTAGGTCGTCTGGCTCATGTTTTATACCAAGGTTGAGCATGTAGTCTCATTTTTGGTGTATGTATTGTATATAAAGATGGTCGTAAAGCCCTGGTTGCAATATTAAAAAAAAATATGATGCGTAGTTATGGTTTGATTCTATTTCTACTTCTTTAAATATCATTTATTTCTATTCCGCTATTCATATAACTCATCGAAAATTTGCGTATTTAGGAGAATCATGCCAAGAAGATTATTACATGGAAGAAATGATCCATCTGGGAACCCCACGAATCAAGAACATGCTACAACTGATGCTGGAGAATCAGGAGCCAACTTTGCTAGAGACTTTTTGAACACTTTACAGGATTTTCTGCAACAACAAACTCCCATTAACAATGTACGTGATGAACCACAACCAGAAATACGAACAAATGAAGTGGTCGAGCAATTTCGCCGTTTCGCACCACCAAGGTTTAAAGGAAAAGAAGGACCCATTGCCGCTGAAGAATGGTTGCTCGAACTGGAACGTATATTTGATCATATGGAATGTACGGAAGAACAAAAGGTTCGGTGTGCTATTTTTCAATTAGCTGAGGATGCTGGACATTGGTGGGCATCACATGCTAGGACGATGACAGAGGAACAAAAACAAACTTTGACCTAGAATGAGTTTAAGGAGATAATTATGGATCGATATTTTCCTCAATATATTCGAGATCAAAAAGAAACCGAGTTTTTAAACTTGAAGCAAGGAATTCTTCCAGTAATGGAGTATGAAAGGCGTTTTAATCAATTATCTCGATACGCCCCATATTTAGCGGAGATCTACCAAACACGGAAGAAAGCTAGAAGATTTAAAAGGGGATTACGTCCGAAATAGGAGGAATAGTATCGGACTAAAACTACCAACTTATAGAGAAGTTGTGGAACGTCCTCAAGTGGTTTCGACCAGCTTGAATCTAGAAGCCCCATTACCAAAACCGCAAGACATGATCGGAAAGAGAAAATGGGACCGCGTAACAAAAGAAATAATGTTCAACAAGTTAAGAAGTGGAGGCCAACTGGAGCGCCAACCTTAGAAAACAAATCAATATGCTCAAAGTGTGGAAAACAACATGTAGGGGAATGTCTCAAGGGGAGTAATATATGTTTTAAATGTCATAAACCAGGACATCGAGCCATGGAATGTCCCTTTGGTAGTACTTTAGATCCAGAAAAGAAGGGAAAAGCTCGAGTCTTTGCCATGACACAAGACCAAAAGCAAGATGAAACGGAGACCATGTCAGGTATGTTGCCAGTATTTAATGTTCTAGCGCTTACGCTATTTGATTCCGGAGCATCGCATTCATTTATGTCAGATAGTTTTACAAAGAAACTTGACTTACAGTATGAGTTTGAGGATATTGAACTAGAGGTTAGCATTCCTTCTGGTAAAACTATTAAGACTAATTGCATGGTGAAAGGTGTAAAGCTAAAACTAAATGGCAACAAGATGGAAGTTGATTTACATGTGTTAGAAATGAAGGACTTTGATATCATTTTGGGAATGGATTGGTTAAGTAAGAATCATGCTACCATTCATTGTCACAAAAGGGAAATAGATTTTCAAGGACCTGGAGAGCTTAAATTTACCTTTTATGGTGCGAAGAGCAATGTAGAACCACGAATAATAACAACAATGAAAGCAGTGAAGGTGTTAAGAAAGCGAGGAAGTCAAGGATTCTTGGTTAATGTAATGAGTACAAAAACTTCGAGTTAACAATAGACGACGTGAGTAGTCGTCGAGACTATTCAGATGTATTTCCAAATGATTTACCGGGAATCCCATCAGACAGACAGATTGAGTTTACAATAGATTTGATACCTGGAGCAACATCTATATCAAAAGCACCTTATCGAATGGCACCGAAACAACTGCAAGAGTTAAAAGTTCAAATTCAAGAATTGTTAGATAAAGGTTACATCGAGGCCTAGTGTTTCACCATGGGGAGCACTGTGTTATTTGTGCGTAAGAAAGATGGAACGCCGAATGTGTATAGATTACAGAGAGAACTCAACCGATTAACTATCAAAAACAAATATCCTTTGCCGAGAATCGATGATCTTTTTGATCGGTTGAACGGCGCTAGTGTATTCTCAAAAGATTGACTTGAGATCGTGGTACCATCAATTGAAAATTAAGGAATGTGATATCCCTAAGACAAAGATTTCGAACACGATACGGGCACTACGAGTTTATAGTAATGCCATTTGGTTTGTCCAATGCGCCAGGAGTTTTCATGGATCTGATGAATAGAATATTTCACCCATACTTGGATCAGTTCGTCATAGTCTTTATTGATGACATTTTGATATACTCAAGTAGTAAAGTACAACATGAGGAGCACCTTAGGATTGTTCTAGAAACGTTACGTCGGGAAAAATTATATGCTAAGTTTAGCAAATGTGAATTCTAGCTTAGCCGGGTAATGTTTCTAGGCCATATTGTCACTGGTAATGGAATCGAGGTAGATCCAGCCAAAGTTGAGGCAGTATTAAACTGGAAAACACCAAAAAATGCAAGTGAAGTACGGAGTTTCTTAGGCTTAGCCGGTTATTATAGAAGATTTATCCAGGATTTCTCTAAGATTGCAGGACCAATGACTCGACTAACCCGAAAGGATATAAAGTTCCAATGGACAAGAGAATGCGAAGAAAGTTTCCAAAAGCTAAAACAAAAACTGGTTACGGCACCAATTTTAGCTACGCCGGATGGGTCTGAAGGATTTGTTATTTATACTGATGCTTCGAAATTCGGACTCGGGGGTGTTCTAATGCAGCGTGGAAAGGTTATTGCTTATGCATCAAGACAATTGAAACCTCATGAGTTTAATTACCCTACCCATGATCTGGAATTAGCAGCGGTGGTACATGCATTGAAGATTTGGCGTCATTATTTGTATGGCGGCAAATGTGAAATTTACACTGATCAGAAAAGCTTAAAGTACTTCTTTACACAGAAGGAACTAAACATGCGCCAGAGAAGATGGTTGGAATTAGTTAAAGATTACGATGCGATTCATTACCATCAGGGTAAAGGCAAATGTAGTAGCTGATGCATTAAGTAGAAAGACTGAAGGACAATCAGCTAAATTACCTACGCAACAAGACTCCCTAATACAGGAATTCGCCAAATTAAATATCATCTTTGTGAAACCTCCTAGTACCACTATTGCAAAGATAGCAACACTAACAATTCAACCTACCTTGAGGGACCGAATCAAGGAGGCTCAGAGTAATGATGGATTTCTATGCAAGGTAAAAGATCGAGCACTCACTGGTTATATCAAGGGTTTTGCTATTGCACCAGATGGAACACTGATGTACGAAAGAAGATTATGTGTGCCCAAGGATGAAAAGTTAAGAAAGGAAATTCTTGAAGAAGCTCATAACACTCCATATTCAGCTCATCCAGGAGGAACGAAGATGTATAAAGATTTGAAAGAAACCTATTGGTGGCGGAACATGAAACGTTCAATCGGAGAATTTGTAGAAAGATGTTTCACATGCCAACGAGTGAAACCAGAGCATCAACGACCATCCGGATTACTCCATCCCGGAAATTCCAGAATGGAAGTGGGAGCATATTACTATGGACTTTGTAACCGGATTACCAAAGACAATAAAGGGTTACACATGACTATTTGGGTGATCATCGATAGACTCACAAAGTCAAAGACACTTTTTACTGTGAAGATGACTTTTTTAACATGGAGCGTTAGCCCAAATTTACATAGAAGGGTTGTTAGGTTACATGGAGTTCCAAAGATCTATCTATTGTGTCCGATCGAGATCCGAGATTTACTTCAAAATTTTGGAAGAGTTTACAAAGAGCCATGGGAACAAACCTTAGTTTTAGCACAACATACCACCCACAAACTGATGGTCAATCTGAAAGGACCATCCAAACATTGGAAGACATGCTTAGAGCTTGTATGTTGGATCTTGGTGGAAGTTGGGACACGTATTTGCCACTAGTCGATTCCGCCTACAACAATAGCTATCAAGCTACCATAGGAATGGCACCATATGAGGCACTTTATGGAAGGAAATGCGAGATCACCTCATTAGGACGAAGTTGGCGAACGGAGAATTTTAGGTCGAGAAATCATTGAGCGAACAACTGGAGTGATTACAAAGATCAGAGAGAAAATTAAAACAGCCCAGGACCGACAAAAATCTTATGCTAATACTCATAGAAAGGATCTACAATTTGAAGTTGGTGAAAAGGTATTCCTTAAAATGGCACCTATGAAAGGAGTAGTCAGATTTGGAAAGAAAGGTAAATTAAAGCCAAGGTTTATAGGTCCATTCGAAATTCTGGAAAGAATTGGAGATGTGGCCTATCGTTTGGCCCTACCCCCAGACTTAGCTGATATCCATAATGTTTTTCATGTTTCGATGCTCAAAAAGTATATTCCAGATACTAGTCATATCATTAACTATGAAAACCTCGAGATTAATAGCGATCTCACTTATGAAGAAACTCCAATAGCTATTTTGGGTAGAAAAGTTCACACCTTAAGAAATAGAGAAATATCTCTGGTGTTGGTACAATGGAGCAAACATGGGAAGGATGAAGCAACATGGGAACGAGAAGATGAAATTCAAACCAAATACCCTCATATTCCAACCCAAGTAAGTTAATTTCGAGGACGAAATTTTTATAAATAGTGGAGAGTGTAGCGACTCAATTTTTTTCAAAAGTCGCATTCGTTAGAGTTTTACCTTTCATGTTATTCTTCTGATTAATTTTAATAAATAATTCATGAATAGGTTTATTTATTAATAAGTACTACATATATAGTGTTCATTAAATAACGCCTAAGAATAATATTATTGTTAAAAGGAATAACATAAAACCTAAAAGGTATTATATAAAATGTTTTTCTATATATAAAATAAGGCATAATATATATATACACACATATATCAGTAGGCTAATCATGATATATATTATGTATGTTACTATTGCATGCAAATATACACACACTTTAAGTTATATTATACTAATGTAACTAAACTTCTGCATGCATGAAATTACTTTAGTTACGTGGCATTCAATTACTAATTCCTAGTGCCTAAGTCATTTAGTAAGGTAGCAGATGAAGTTAATCCATTACCACATATACACACACGTGGTGAGGCATGCAATTATACATAGTTTTATATTATGAAAGTTATCAAGTTAAAATAGTAGATAAGTTACAAGTGATCCTAGTAAGCACTTTTGTGTTAGATTAGTAACACACATACACACCAAACATAGCCACGTATGATTATGTTTCAGCTTGACTCATCAATTTCCAACTTAAGTTCATCTAATTAAGTAAGCCTATATATATGTTAGGTTATCCTATTCATTTGACGGATGACTAGCTTAAATCAAAGCACCCATCACATCTGAAGTTAATAAAAATAGAGTATAATTAAAACAATAGAATAGCTAATTAGCATTGCAGCATAGTTGAGTCGTACGACTTTTATATCAACATCATCGATCACTCGTATTTTATCGGAAGCTGTATAAAGGTGGGGTAACTCTTGATCCGTAAGTGTGTCGTACTGTTATAATCATTGTTGTTCCATGTGTCGTTTATTTGAACAAATGAATGGACTCTCCTTCGGGAAGTCAAAGAATGAATGAATGAGATTCACTTTCGGGTAATCCAAATGAAATGAATCCTTCGGGATTAATGCTAGCTAATGGACCGTCTCACAGAGTGGGTCTGGTCAATAATGAATGAATGGTTCTTATAAACTGTATGCGTGTGACAATTGGTTATAACTGCTTACGGTGTTCCCCACTGAGTTTTTATACTCACGCCATATGTGTTATATTTCTATTACAGGCTGAGGAATAGGGCAGCTGGGCTGATGACAGTGAGGAACGGGTCTCCTCCACCTTTTGTTAATATTTTGTTAAAATATGGGTTTGTAATAAACAGAAGTTCTTTTGTACAAATCTTTTGCTTGGCTGTTTTTTTTTTTTTTTGTAATGATATATATAAATATCACGTTATTGGAAAAACAATCTTACCTAGTTTTAAATATTTTATTAGTTTAGCTATTTCAAGAAAACTTCCGCAATGATATAATCCCGATACTAAAAAGCAAGTTTAGTGTCGCTCCCGAGCCTAGCGGGTTCGGGGCGCCACAAAGGGTACTTGGAGTCGAGTTAGAAGAGCATCTGTGATATTCCCTGTTTTTGTTCTTGAGTTTACAGAAGAAAATAGGATATTTAATGAATGTGATAATGATTTCATAATGGAATGGAAATGTCTACAATATAGATTTGGTTTTAGATCAGATTTTTAGATTGTATAGTTTGTATAACAGACAAGTGACAGACAAGTGAAATAGCTCATTGTCAATGACACGTATCTGTTACATAATCATGTAATACAATTTCAGGAGGGGGGGGGGGGATAGTGTCTTCCAGCGTAAAACTCAGAAACTACAAATAAATCTTGTAAGATAGCTACCATTCAAGATCAATTTAATTTATCACCGACCGCTTAGAAGTATGTCATTATTCAGAATTCTAAATAGAAGCATATATGCAAATGCTACGGATAAAATTAATTGAAAAAGAAAACAAACTGTAAAAGACAGTTTCCATATCATAGAATCCTTAAAATCATTATCGCTACTAACAATAGAAATGAGTTGAGAAACAAAAGGGTTCGTGAAAATTGTTAATCATAGAAAGTAGCAAAGCTCGTCTCGAAACTAGCAACAATAACATTGGGAAAGAGACTACAAATATAAAAAGCATCTCTTGATCCCTATATTTACCACATGATGCATCATACATCTCATTATCCTTTATTCAGTAGTGTACACGATAAACAGGAAACATAGAAATCATAGTGGCAATCACGTAAAATCCCTCAAGTAGACCACCCTCTCTGAGAACCTCCGTGTCCATTCAACCTGTCGAGCACAGAGTTAAAATCAATAGGCTGACCACTCTCCTCCAGCCTCTGAATGATACCAACAACATGGTCACCTCTGTAACCCATCCCCACTAACTTCTCGATCAACTCATTGTACGGATGGCTACGCATAGACGCACTTGGCATAATACGCTGTGGGTTCTGTGGAGGTATACTAGTGGGAGGATAAACATTTTGTTGGAAGTGAGGGCCCCCTGTGTGGGGCAGGATGATGATGTGTCCTTCCTCCTTGACCATCAAAAACCATATAAGCATTTCCAGGATGTAGACCTGGAGGGGGTCCAGTAGGCACAAAGCCGTCCCTGATTGTGCACCATACCCACTAGTCTTGAGATGCTGTGGTGGAGGCGGCTGCTGTTGAATTGGTCTGCCAGCAGCATTATACCCATAAGGTGGTGTTGCTTCAGAACCAGGTTGTTGAGATGCTTGCATAGGCATACTACTTGGAGCCACCATTTCAGTTGGCAGATGATACGAAGAATAAACCACTTGAGATGAAGCTCTAATCTGTGGTTGCATAGGTGGCTGCTGCTGGGCCCACTGCTGCTGATATGGAGGAGGTAATGACTGAACCTGTGGGGTTTGGTTTACTTGAGGAGGTGGTTGTGTTGGCAGATATTGAGGCTGAGATGGTTGTTGAGATGGGTTTGTGATATTAGTCATTTGTGGCGGAGGCAAGTAATATGGTTGTTGTACTTGTGGTGCCATGCTTTGGGGAGGCATGGATGATGGGGGTGGTGCCATAGAAGGCTGCTGAGGGTGAGACGGCTGTGGAGCTACTTGGTGGGGTAGTGCGAGTGCCAACTGCTTATCTTGGGAATCTGATGGGTTATCGCCTTGTTTGGCTTCAGATGCGGGAGTTGAAGTTCTCTCCTCATTCGGTTGAGGATTGCCAGCTGAAGAGGATTCCTTGTGTGCAAGCTGAAGCTTGGCTAGCTCCTTCTGAGTATCTGCAAGTTCTTGCTTGTCTCTTAGGACCTGCACAGACCTGTGAACCTGCCATTTCAAAGAACGTGAGAGACTAGTCCATTAGTAATTTAGTAGCATACACAAAGGATGGATGTACTCTATAACAACACAAATTCATAAAGAAAACCAGAGCTCATGAACAAGAGTCCCCCTTGGTCGGATAACTCACCAATGTCACCATCCAGACCAGATTACCATTCTCCCATCATTGCATTATTAAAAGTTTAACGCATTTTTGAGTGAAGATACCAGAACTACACACAACAAGACACATGCATATGGACATACAGAGTGGAATGTGCAATGATCATCTAGTTATTCTGGACTATCCGTGCGTGAAATTTATGATGCAATCCAAATAAAAATCATCATTCATCAGCATAAGTTATAAGAGCTCTTATAACTAGCCATTACTAAAAAATAATTATGATTGCATCAACAGTTTCAGCAACATCCAAAATATCCAACAACTAAAACGTGATGGAGCTAAAGAACTAAAAACTAACTGAAAGATTTACCCATAAAGTTCCATAAAATATAATGTCTTATCATAATCAACAGCAACGCTTGTCCTCACATTTCTTTCACCTTTCCAGTCAAGAGAATCAGATAGCAGTTGTACCAACATAACATAACACGTATCAGTTGAATAACCCCTACAGATATATGGAAGCAATCAACACATAAACTCATTGACAAACAAACCTCTTGGATATGCCTTTCCAGAGATTTGAGCTTTGACTCAGAGTCTCCATGATCACGAACTAAATCAGAGCGCATTTCCCCAATTGATTTGTCGAGATTATAACAATATAATTCCAACTGTGACAGCCGTGAACTAATTCCCTCAAGAAAACGCATGATATTGTCAGTGTACTTCTTCATGGTGTTTTCAACAGTGGATATAACACCTTGATTGAACGAAGATTCTTCTGGTGTACCATAAGTGGCTGCAGGAAAAACAGATGATCTTGCCACTCTGCTTTTGTTAAACTCCTGCTTAATACAGAACAGAGACTCATTACAATATGTAATTTCATCCACCGTCAAAGAACAGCAGTGAAGAACAAGTCAAAAATTTAAAAAAAAAAAAAATACCACAAAAGCCACATTATAAAGCATGCCTACTCCAAAGAGCAAAGATTAAAGAGATCCTAAAGTTCAGATTCTTGACTAAAAATTGCCCATTCAGAAAGCAAATTGTTCTGTGGACTTGTTGGACAACTTCATATATTCAGTTTATTGTGTATATTTATTGACCAATGAGAAACAAATTTCCGAAAGATGCTGAAGTTACGGTTTCGGTCTCTGTTTATTTTGTCTTCGTAAAAACCTGAAAGGTAACCTCAAAAGTAAAATTGTCAATCTTAGAATTTTGACAATCTCATAAACATTCCAATGAAAATAATGCCACATTGCATCCTTTATATGCACTTAACTTTCACTACAATATATTCATTTCTGCCAGCAATTTTTCCAAAAGCAGCAAGCCAGAGAGACTGATGGCACAGAATAGGTCACGAGCAACCTATTAAAATTTACAAGTTCTTTAGGTTATGAAAAGAAAAAATGATTTCTTCCCTACTCTATCCAATGTGTAGAATAATCAATCAGGATTCTTATGTGTGACAGTCTGAAACACCTACATATGTAATATGTAAGTATCCGTGGGAACTGAAATCTCTAGCCCTCCTTCTCTATATGACCCCCAAAGCGCCTCAATCCCTCAATTCTGTAACCCACTTGACAGGCACAGTCTTAATTAAATTTCGACGATTTCATTAATGGGAGTACTTAACATATAAAAGGTATCAAAGTCTAATGAACAAGAGGTGCTACAGCACAAACAAACAAATGGTTGCCACTAGTATGTAGTATAAGCTTGCAATAACCAATAGTAAACTAGGCAATATGCACTAGATACAGTGGATGTTTAACAATCAATTCGATAAACTTATATTCTTAGTACAATAGCTTTCATTAATTACATTGATCCAATTATCCACAGCAAAACTTCAGGCTTTCAAAAAGTTGCAGATATCAACTCAAGAGACCAAGATCAATAACTTCCATTATTCACAGCTTAAAACACAGACACACATAAAAAAAAAAAAAAAGAAGAAGAAGAAGAAGAAGAAGAAGAAGAAAAATGGAATAGGTAAGTTGGGATTCTTCTGAGTAAAATGAAACAGATATACTTATATGTCCCGTTAAGAATCGGAACCTGTAACAACCTCATGAACACACAAAAGTCAACCTTTTAAACCAAAAATGCAAACCCTAAATCTAATTTAGAAAATACGAATAACGTGAAAAACCCAAAACCCTAAGAGGCAATCAAAATAACATAAACACTATAAAAGACTCGAATTACCAATAAGGGGGAAAACAAAAAAAAAATCATATACCTTGGCGGAATTAGGTATGCTGGATGGATCGGTGTGGATTCCATTATTCCCATCCTGATTGCCGTAATCCTCATAGGAGCAGAGAATATCATCGGACCCGAAATCGAACGCTTTGGAGCCCGAATTGGTGGTTCGCCCCGATGACCCCGATGCCATAGCTGCTTACGGTTTCAGAGAGAGAGAGAGAGTAGATATTAAAAGTACAGAATATATATATATATATATATATATAGAGAGAGAGAGAGAGAGAGAGATGGAGAGAGAGAGAGTATTAGTTTGCTTAGCTTCAGAGCAATTGAAAACAAGGGTTGATTTGAATATTGTCTCTCTGCGTGTGTACGTAATTTTATGCGTTTGAGATTTGGGCGAGATGGAAGAAACGTTTTTCAATTGAAACTCGTGTCACATTACTGGATAAACCGCACCGACTTAATGATTAGTTCAAGTTGATATTGCTAATATAATTGT